>WOAB01000486.1:600000-1136001 GCA_027886185.1 Rheum nobile
GTCGACTCCTCGAGTAGTCGTCCCCTTATACTTTGGAATCTCCGCCGCCCTCGCATCACCAGAAGAGGCACCCGCCTTCCTCTTCGAGCCAACCTTGGCCTGGAGCATTGTTTCCGCCGGAGTCGATTTACTCGACAAAGCTTTGGCCGCTGCCTTCTTCTGTTCTATCAAGCCCTTCCCGGACACTCCTTTCAGACGAGCACTCGACTGACCGGCCGGAGACGCTGACACGACAGACAATATGAAAATCACAAAGCAGATGACGAAATAAAAAACACAAGTATAACAGAAATCGGAACTCACACTTGACACGAGACGACGAGACAGTTGACATAACGTCTTGGGTAGCAGGGGAGGTCGACAACAAATTGACGTTTGCAAACTTCCTCTCTGACGCAGGGATGCTGAGAATAATCTTCGACAAACCCTCCGATTGAGCGTCAACTTCCAACTCTTCCGCCTCAGGAACTACAAAAAAGAAAAGTTAAAACAAGGGGTTAAGACACATAAACAGGCAAAGAGAGGTCGAACACATACTCTCGACTCGCCACTCCGACAACAAGCACGAGCAGTCACCCCCATTCTCCAGAGACGAACGCTCGACGAAGAAAAACTTCGACCCCCATCTGCGGTCGTTCACGTCCAGATTGAACACCAGGGGCTTCCGACTCGATCGAATACACAGTTGGACACGGGAAGAACTCTTCAACCCCAACGAGTAGTTGTACCACAAAGCGTCAAAATTGAAGCCAATCCCAGATTGGACATTCAACAGGTCCAGAACCCTGAGGATTCGCCACGCTTGTGGCATAACTTGACACGGCGCAAGCGCTAGGGTCGCCAAGAAGTCTCTGACGAGAGAGGAGAAGGAAAATTTGTGCCCAATCCTAAATGGGTACGCGTAGAAGCAAACCCATCCTTCATAGCGAGCGTCGGCCCTCTCGTCTGGATGCGGCATCCTCGCAACCGTCTCCGGAGGAAAGCCTCCGACTTGGAGGATCTGCTCCAATTCCCCTTGCGATAGCGTAATCGCCAGAGCGTCTGTCTCTTTCAGAATGAAAAGGGGGGGGGACCTCGTCCTTGCTCGAGTTTGAATGAGTCATCGACGACTCAAAAGCTACATTGGAGACCATTTCTAAAACAGAAAAGGGAGGGAATCGAAGAGCAATCTTTGAAGGACTTGAGAAAACCTACCAGATGAAGATGCATAGGGAGAAGATGAAGTCAAATCGGCAAAAGCCTGTTTTGAATTTATGGAGGGAGATGGCAGACTTCAGAAACGTCCCATCGTGCCACGCGATTTCCGCCACGTAGCCCTGGTCTGACGCACCAAAACCAGAAGGTGGAGATTGTGTGGTGGAAAGTTGTTTGGACTCCATCCCTTAGCAAGCCTCGAGCCCAAAACAACTTGGGGCTATTGTTGGGCCCATCATCCTACAAGGAAATCAGACAAGCAAGCTGGGCCCAGGTCCAAACGAAATCGAAGTCCAAGAGAGAACGGAAAGAAGCGTCGGACACCTTGCATACGAGTGGCACCCGACCAGCTCTGAGGATCTCGCTCGAGCATTAAATGCATGATTGAAGGTAATGGCCACAGCATTCAACACAGAGATTATGACGGCAATTAAAGGAAAATCCCAACGATCTCGCCCAGAATTAAAGCACGAAATATTGCCAATGATGGATAACGGTCGGAAGGGAAAAGTTGCCATATATGGTCCTCGATCGGGCAGGCAAAGACACACATGATTACAACACCACATCCGCTGATTTGCTCTGAAGAAAAACAAAGGAACACACTGATTCTAGCTTACTCTCCTCGAAACATCGCTCAATCCCCACCGGTCGAGCCCTAGAGTCACCGGTCAGACCAGATCCGATCTCTCATCCTCCAAGGATAAGTTGTACTTTGATCCGGCTCAATCGTCAATATATCAATAAAATCACTTTGCTTTCTCGTATTTCTTCTTTATTGGTTGATTGTCTATTTAGATTGGTTTGATATCTATAATCCGATCGACTAGTTACCCCGTCTAAGGCGATTTAGGTCATTTGATCTTTTTGCCCCAAAACAGGTATTTGGGTAATTTCCCAACCCTCATTCTGTAATTGTGACGCATTTGGCGGAATTCGGAATTTCTGTAACTCGTATAATCTCTGTATTAATTCTTTGACCGTTATAATATACATTCGATGTATTATTGAGGCTGGGAATATTTTTATGGATACGAGTATTCAATGTTGGGGATGAATCCATGTGTAAAACCTTTCCCAGAGGTCCCGGATGCGCGAGTGGCATTTCCGCGACCGCGGAAGAAGTTTCGCGATCGTGGAAACCTGTTCATCGTCTTCTTCCAGAAGCTCGGCGTTTTGCCGGTTCGGAGGCTGCCATTACGCCGGGGGGAGGCCAATCGATTCGTCTGGCCGACATTACTCCCCTTCTCACCCTATAAATAGGGCCTTCAGCCCTCGGATTCTCCATCCACAGTGCTCTCGATCTCTCTTTCCTTCTCTCGTTCCCTTGTCGCCGGAGTTCGTGTCATCGTCGAAAGCTTGCCGGAGTTCTCATCGGAATTGGTGGTGTTCCCCTAGTGCCTTGGAAGCCTGGAGTTGTAGCATCATTGTTCGAAGCCGAGGAGCATCGTCGTCGTAGTCTTTCGGTAAGCCTTGTGCCGATTTAGGGTCACGTCAGGGAGGGATCCGCGATCGCGGATATGAACACCGCGACCGCGGATGGTGCCCAGAAATCCATGACCGCGGAATCCAAAACCGCGACCGCGGCTTGCTATAGCAAGCGCGATCGTGGATTTGGACGAGCCGGACACGGATGGGACCCTCGTTCCTTTCGTTTCCGTTCGTTTCTTTAGATTCGTATTATTATTCGTATCGAATCTAACCTAGGGTTTTGTCATGGGTTCTTTGTCGTCATAGGAATCCGTAACCAGATTCCGTTTCTAATTCCCAGATACCCGGAACCCGACAATCTACGTTCGTCTCGATTAAGGCAAGTGGCGGTTCGCTCTTGCTTATCATTCCATGTTTTCGTTAATTATCAATTATTTTAATTGTTAATTAAATTGGGATGAAGTATTGTTTTCGTTTGGGGAACAGATTTTATAAATGTGTGATTTAAAATGTGATATTATTATAGGTTGTATATACTGCTAGAAACAACGCTATTATATTTGTTATTGTCGTGATGGTATTGGTGTGGACTTTATGTGCGAACTTAATATATAGTTAGAACGAGTATTCGTAGGAACGCTATGTATCTCATTGCGAGTACTGGCTGTTTCTTTATAACCGTGGTGCATAGGATGTCCAAGCCCTAACACCCTTCCCTGGTCATGACCTACCCCTATCCGAGTATAAGGGTGGTGCACACAGCTGGTGCCAAACATTCGGGAAATGCTCCCAAGATATCTCTCGTATCGAGATGATATATTTATATGATAAAGGCTGTAACGTGAATATACGTTTTGGAATTAAATAAGATAAGTACGATTATGCACATAATTAATATACCCTCGGGCGAGGAGTACAACATGGAAACCGTCCGGGCTTCGATTAAAGTAAGTCCTCCTTCCAAATTTGAATTCGCATTGTGCGGTGAGGTTGGTCGTGGACCCAAATGGTCAAGTCATTTTAAACGCTTGTGTGAAATTATAACGTTCCCAAACACTTGTCATACTTTCCGATAAGACTCGATCTTTTGGAGTCTTCTCTTCATACATTCCCGTAAGACTCGATCGTTTGGAGTCTTCTCTTGTTCATATTGTTTCGTATATTTCCGTAGGAGTGTTGAGGTTCACTGTCGTCATCGGTTATTATTCGAGAAACGACAAGTGTAACCTAATAGGAGTGTTGAGGTTCACTGTCGTCATCGATTATTATTCGAGAAACGACAGGTGTAACCTAATACGACTACTTAGAACCTTTCTATTTTATCCTTGCATAGTCTTTCATTAGACTAACCAACCGGTTTATTTCCCTTGTATGGTTGGCTGGTGTCATCCGTCTCATATGACACATCAGGAAAACTTCCCTTCCGTGAAGGCTAGTACGCGACGATGAAGGCATATGGTGTTTTTAAGAGTTTTCTCAAGGTTGAAGATCCTAGGCGTGTGATCGCACTGATCAAGACCGTTATGAAATTTATTAAAAGACTTCCGTTGTATTGAAACAATTCTGTATTTTGGATGCATTTGGGATTTACAGATGTAATCCGTGACTTTGGTTTGAATAAACTTTATGATATTTGATATGATTGGTGTTATTTTATGGTTATTATGAAATGATTAAGCCTTGGGTGACTTCAGATGGGTAATCTGAGGTCATTGGCGGTAAAAATTTCAAGGTTATATTTGGGGGTGTTACATCGGGGGTGTTACAATATGGTATCAGAGTAATGGTTTTATAACTTTTGGCCTATTGTTATGTTTGAGAATTTTCAAAATTATTTTTGAAACTATTTTATTTTTATTAATGAATGTTTGGAAATTTACATTGTTATCATTAAGTTTAAGGTTTTAAAATTTCTTAAAGTTTAGAAAATTATAAAAGTAATGGCTTAACATAAGGATGGGCAAAAGTAGACCGAACCGTAAGACCGGACCGGACCGTAAATTTACGGTCCGGTCCACAGTCCGGGAATTTGACATTTCCGGTCTTACGATCCGGTCTGGACCGTCATTTTTAAGGTTCGGACCGGTTAGACCGTAAAAGTTAAAACAAAATCCATTACTATTTTGGGCGCAATTTTTATGGTCCGGACCGTAAAAATCAAACAATTTAAATGTCGAAAAGTATGAAATTCGGTCTTCCCGGTCCAAACCGTGGACTGGACCGTAAAGGACCAGACCGAATCGGTCCGGTCCGGTCCACGGTCCATACATTAAAATTTTTACGGTCTGGTCCGGATCGGATGCCCATCCTTAGTTTAACTATTAGGACTTTAATAGTTATTTTTATAGTCCTTTATAAAATGGCGTTATAACTGTTCAATTTAAGAGTTTATGATTATAATTTTGAAAGTTTAGTTTTCGGTTTGGTAAAGTTTGTAAATATCGCTAGTTTAAGAAATTAAATACATAAATAATCTTTCTAGTAAATTAAAGTTTGAATGTATAAAGTTGAAATAATAAGTGGTGTTCAAACTTCTACAAGCTTCGATACAATTACTTATTCCATATATCCATTCATAAGGATATCTTCCGTTCCAAGGTTTAATGTCATTCGAAGGTTGACATTTCTCCTACGTGCCTTATTCTCAAGTAAGAGGATAAGATCATTTTAAGGGTAATGGTGGAGGGTCAATCAACCTAATATAAGTTATTGGTTTGCACCCTTACTATTCGTATCATAACGTAAGTGATTACGTATCATATACAAATTGGGGGGGGGGGAAATGACGTTATGGTTCATCAACAGATGGTGAACACCCAATCCACCAATCGAGCTTTCGATGAAGGTCCTAGCAATGGTTCCCGAATTCAGCTGAGGAGTACTGCTCAACAAGGAGATGACGCGGGATTCGGCTCGCATAATAATAACCCGCCCTGTGGGAAGATGTTCGTCTAGGACAAGTGGACCATCAAGCTACGAGGGAAGTTCCACCCAATCCACCTCTTGCCTCGATCATGTTGGATGCGACGGTCATTGGGCAGATAGTGAGGCAAGTGGTCGAGGTATTGATGGCGCAGGGGATACCGCAAGCTCAAGCGGCTCTCGTTCCTCAAGTTGCAACTAATGTTGGGGGACGTGAAGGTCTTGCACCTCCAGTGATTTCCGAAAGAAATGATGGGAACTATAACCGGGCGTTGAAGACGATCAAGTCAATGCGCCCGGATAGCTATGATGGAATCGGGGAACCAGTTAAGGTTGCCTATTGGTTCTCTCATACGGAGCGACTGTTCCGGAATGTGGTCTGCACCGAGGCTGAACAGGTGCACATAGCTTTGTTACATCCGAAAGACGAAGCAAGTGAGTGGTGGGAAGGAACTGGATTGGATGACCACCCGAATCTGAGTTGAGCAATGCTTAAAGTCAAGCTCACTGATCGATTATTCTCTCGTGCTATGAGAGAAGAAAAGTTGAAAGAGTCCCTCTACCTAGAGACTGAGGGACTAAAAGTGATTGAGCTGGCGGTAAAGTTTAATCATTTGCTGCATTATGCTGGTTCGGAAGTGCATTTCGAAGAACAGAAGATCTGGTACTTCCATGGATGGATGAATCCAGAAATCAAACCTTTGATGGTGCATCACGGTTGCTCTACTTTGGAGCAGTATGTGGATGCGACCTATAAGATAGAGGCTACACTGGAAGAATCCACCTGAAAGCAGGAGGAACATAATAAGGCTAAGGGTGGGCAACAGAGTCGGAAGAATAATGCATTTAAGCGGCGGACATCGCCTACCAAGTTTGAGAATTCTGGTCATGCTAAGACCGAGACGACTCATTCTGACTCCACCAAAGGCTTAGGTTGGATAGCAGTACAATTCAATGCCACAACTGTGGTGAAGCTTGGCATGAAAATTTTAATTGCCAAAAGGAGAAACGGGTATGCTATTATTGTGGAAAAGAGGGCCACATGCAAACTTACTGTCGGCGGAACAACCAAAGCTTGGCGCCATCATACCATACATCAAATGTTGGCAGTTGGCAAAACGCAAAGCCGGAAGTGTCCGCTTCTGAGCAATCTGTTGATCGGAATAAAGGCAAGGCGCCTATTGAATCTTTGAGTCAGGGGCAACGACCCTTTGTGATGCGTCAATCCGACGAGAAGGAAACCTTGAACGAGTAGTTGTAGTTATATTTTAAGGCTTTTAAGAATAAAGAGCAAGCACTTGTTTGTCAATAGTCTCCATAGTTTAGTAATCTGTTTATTTGACATTTCGCCAATTGTTGTAATTCAATGTTTCGAATAATAAGTACTATTTCCTTGTTTCGGAAATTACTAAATTCATTAGAATTACAAGTTATATGTTTATACGAGAATCCACAAGGAGCCAAAAACGGTATAGGTCACGTGTTGATAAAGACTGACTGAACTCATAAAGGATAGTGTAATGGGTTGGGACATGTGTGATTATTCCCTACCTTGTTAACGCTAGTTTCGGGGTGTAAACTATTTTGAAGGGGGTAGTATTGTAATATCTCACTTAAAATAGAAGGGTAAAATGGTAATTTTAATTTGATAAAAATAAAAGTTATGAAATTTCTTTTATTTCTTTTAGAGGAGTAATTTAAATTTTCATGAACTTAGGTTCAAAGGTTGAGCTATGATAATTTTTGGTATAATTATCATGTGGGCCATAGAAATCAATAAATAAGTATAACAATGAATGTAATTTTAGAATTTTAAATAATAATAAAGGTCATAAGAATTATTATGTTGTCCATAAAAAGCATAAAATAATAATTTTCCTAAGTATGATATTTCTTTAAATTAAGGATGGTTTAAATTAAGATTAACTGTATGTAAATTATAATTTAGATAAAACTGATCAAATTTTGACTAGAATATTTAATTCAAGTCTAACAAATTTGTGTTAAGGATTTAAGTATGGCCAAATTCTTAAACAAAATAACTTAAGCTTATTTCAACCTAAGTTAAATTTTTCTATACTTTAATTTTGGGTTAAAAGAATAATAAAAACTTAGAGTATTAAAATAAATAAGTTTGGATAAATTCTGTAATTTTTAAAAGTTAAAATAAGGGCAATTTTGGCACAACTATGAAACGTTGGGCAAAATGTGAAAATAGGCCAAATAAGGGGGAGGCCGTGTGTGAATAGTGGAAATTAAGCTTCTTCTACCTCGAGCCAAACAACCATTTTCACGCAAGCTCCGAGCTCCATTTCCATGGCGGAATTAGCTCGATTTTGAACCCGATTGGCCAAATTAATTCATGGTAAATTAAGAGGACAATCTTATGCATTCAATACCTAGATCAATCGACATTAAAAGAGGCTAATTTGACGAGATTATGTCCAAGAATTTAATGTGTCGTCCGTAATGACGAATTGAATTTCTTTGAAATTGGATCGTATCGGATTAAATTGGGAGGAGTGGATCAAGGGATTGTGTCAAGGGCTGTGAGAGACTTAAAAGCCTTATAAATACGCCTTCAATCGATCCCCCAACTCATCCAATTTCAAGCAAGTTCTCAAGAACCCTAAAATCCCGATTCCCTTTGTTCATATGGAAAATTCGAGCACTTAAAAGCTTTATTCTTACAATTGCTTGTACCATTAGCTTCGTCTAGTTGTCCCCTTCCAAACCCTCTAACCCTAATTTTAATTTATTTTGGCTTAATCTTGATTAATTGAACTAATTTGGATTAATGAAAAATATGTTAGGATTAATTTGATTTCATGAATATTAAAATTAAATTAATTATAATTTTATAATATTATCTTAAATTATGAATGGGTAAATTATGACTATTCAGTTAGATAATATTTGGAGTAAGAAAATTTTAGGATTATGAATAAATTATTTTATCACTTTATGTATGATATGATTATTTAGAATATACGACTAAAAAACGAATGATGAACTAAGGAGATATGCACCAAGAGAATACCCGAATGAATGTGGGTATTATGGGAATGATATATGATTTGTTTGGGAACGTCTTAAATTACACACAACATATATAAAACTTCATTGAATATTTGGACCCGACCAACCTCACCGCATAATGCGAATCCAAATTGGAAAGACGACCCGCTTAAGCTGGAGCACGAGCGGTTTTCAAGTTGTACTTCTCGCTTGAAGTTTATTAATTATATGCTCGCAGCACTTATTTTATATAATTTCACCACACCACTTCTTTAAAGCTTTTAATACAATCTCGAATAAAACGAGAACAGCATAGGGTGACATTACGTCCAACCCAATTGCACTAGCAAGTTGAAAATTTTTAGGATTATAAATAAATTATTTGATCAATTTATTTAGGATATGATTACTTAGAATATACGACTAATTAACTATTAAATAAAAGCCTTGAAGTTGATTTATTTATGGGTTTAAATAAATTAAATTAGAAACCGAGACATTACATCCTTCAAATTCCGATATTAAATAAATTATCTAAATATAATTTATTTATTGTGTATGATTTGGTACGTCTCGGAATTACTATTGTGTATGATTTTATATAATTTCACCACACCACTTCTTTAAAGCTTTTAATACAATCTCGAATAAAACGAGAACAGCATAGGGTGACATTACGTCCAACCCAATTGCACTAGCAAGGTGCTTAAACACCTCTTATCCTTAACGATGGGATAAGAAGCAATGATTATGACCTTCAAAGTATTAGGAAAATATTCCGACTAATACTGAGTTATAAAAAAGATCATTATGCCTCTCAATGCCATAACATCTCTAACATACACGACTATTAAAGTCCATACTTAATTACTATAAAGTCCACACATAACATACAAAGTCCACACGCAATACCGTCATACGACGATAACAACAATAATCATATACACCTATATATAACTATATATATATATCAATAATAACTATCATCTTAGATACAAAATTATTTAAAGCACGCAAGTGTTCCCAAACATTAATTGGGTTTTAGAAATTACCCAATTAATTAATAATTAATTTTGATATTAATTGTCGATCAAATGATGAACTGAAATAACAAGAGTGATCCAACACTTGCCTTAAATCACGAAGAATGTTGAATGGTGTTTCGGAGATGGTTGCTTTCGAAAAGCAAATTGGCTCCCTACTTTAATCCCGTTTCAATAGTAATTCCGAGACGTACCAAATCATACACAATAAATAAATTATATTTAGATAATTTATTTAATATCGGAATTTGAAGGATGTAATGTCTCGGTTTCTAATTTAATTTATTTAAACCCATAAATAAATCAACTTCAAGGCTTTTATTTAATAGTTAATTAGTCGTATATTCTAAGTAATCATATCCTAAATAAATTGATCAAATAATTTATTTATAATCCTAAAAATTGATCAAATAATCAACTTCAACGATTTTAATAGTTAATTAGTCGTATATTCTAAGTAATCATATCCTAAATAAATTGATCAAATAATTTATTTATAATCCTAAAAATTTTCTAACTCAAAATATTATCTAATTGAATAGTCATAATTTACCTATTCATAATATAAGATGATATTATAAAAATTATAAATAATTAAATTTTATTTTTCATAAAATCAAATTAATCCTAAAATATCAATCTGGATTAATTAATTTAACCAAGATTAAGCCAAAAATAAATCAAAATTAAAATCCAAATCGCGAATTGGATTAAACGAAACTACCGGAATCGTCTCTTGACACCTCGTCGGAAGAGCTTCAAATTGGACAATGTGGTTGATCTCCAGCGATGGAAGGAGAGGGCTTTTGAAGTGGACTTGAAGACGAAGCTAAGGGTATCACCAATTGCCAGAATAAAACTCAAAGACATGAATTTCGCTCAAGAACACCGACTGTCGCGAATTAGGGCTCGTGAGATTGATTCACAAACTTCGATGGATTTGGATCACGATTGAGAGAGATTTTATAAGGCTTATGGAGCTTTTAATGCCCCCAACATAATCCCCAAGATTTCGCCCTTCAATGTAATCTGGATCGATCGAATTTTAAATTTGTTCAAACCGGCCATATGAATGACACGAATTGAATTGGGGACAAATAACGCAAATCTCGTCATTTTTAATTCGAATTAAACCACGAATTAGATGTGTGATATATTATTCTTCAATGCCCATATGCTAATTGAATCAATCGGGTTCAAATTGCACCCGAATTCCGCCATTGAAGTTGCTTCGAGCTCGCGACCTGCTGCTGGAAGAAGAAGACGAGGTTTTCGGAATATTACAATTGAGCCCCTCTAGTTTTTGGTTTGTGGCAAAAATGCCCTTCAACAACTTTTCACAAATTACGACAATTGCCCAAACTTATTATTTTAAATTATCTAAGTTTATAATTTTATTTTAACCCAAAATTAAATTATAGAAATATTCAACTTAGGTTAAAATAAGTTCAAGTTATCTTTCTTATAAATTTAACCAAACTTAAATCTGTAACAAAAAATTGTTAAATTTGATTTAAATATTCTAAGTCAAATTTGATAACTTTTATTTAAATTTAGAATCAACATAATGTTAAAATAAATTTAAATAATTCACAACTTAAAGTTGTAATAACTTATGTTAAGAACCTCTATTTTATTTCTATTTTTGGAATAATGAAATAAATACCAAAATTTTGTTATTTAGAAATAGAGTTGAAAAATTACATTAAGGATTATTACAGACGAGGAGTGATGGCTTGTTATTCCCAAGTCTGTCATGACTTTGACATGAAGAGGAAGACATTTTTACCTGCTAACTAAAAATAACACAATTGTCCAACATTATTGCTCCCTTCGCTTCTCTTTTTTTCAGATAGTATGTTCCATTACACCATTGCGCTCATCACTTCTGTTTTTTGGTTGTCTATTTATTCCTTTACTTATATTTTTTGCTTATCAGTTGGTTTCCATTACGAGTCATGAGAATATGACATAGTTCCAACACACTCTAACACGCAAGTCTTAGTTAGCTAGTCAACATAACCGAATGGTCAAAGCTACTCTAACTAACTTAACAATATTCCACACGAGTCAGCAAATGTGATGATGAATTGGCACTATCACGTGTAGTAGTCTCATACCTTCCCTCCAAACCAAACAAATTCTTCATTTCTTTTGTCATGTAATCAAACCCGACTAAACTAAAATCATCACATTTTATTATATCATCTTTGAGTTCCGTCCTTCTCTGCGTTCCAGACCTAGGATCAGAATTTTAAATTTGGTTAGAGAAAGAAACAATTTTCCACTGATCGGATTAACGGATTTGGGCTTACATTTTCAAAGACTTGGGCTGTCTTACTTTCGGCCCTTTATTATATGACCGGCCTACAAATCATTTGAATGGTTTGGAGGCCCGAGTTATGTTAATAGATCTGCTCTTGTGAAATTTTATTCACTTGCATTCACAATTTTTGAGTGGGCCGACAAGGGAAATGCACTTTGTGTTTTGTTCATACGAAGCAATTAACCCGTCAAAATGAGGAGGGAAAGCAATCTATCTATATATCTACAATCTATAATCTAGTAAATCAATCTGGTGAGAACTGTTCTTAAAATGAGAACTAGTCTTGTAAATCAAGTTGTACGAATTTGTGTATCAAAGTCTATTGAAAAGTGCATCAAAATATATGAAGTTGTGCACCCGAATTTTATTAAGTAATGAACTTGTTTTTTCCTCTAAATATAGTAGTGCACAATGTTTGTGTTCAAAGTTGTACGAGTTTGTGTACCAAAGTCTTTTGAAAAGTGTACTATAATATGTTGAATTGTGCACCCAATTTTTATTTAGTAGTGCACTTGTATTTTTTAAATACAATGGAATACACAAATACATGAACTTTCTTAGTGCACAAATAGATAAACTGTGGTGCACAATTACTTATAACGTGGTGCACATTTATGTATGACATGGTGCACTTGTATTTTATTTAAATTGAGCACAATTATTTCCAACATGGTGCACAAGTATTCATAACATGGTGCACATCCAAAATAGTGCACAAGCAACAACATTGACCGGTCAAGGGTCGGTCAACGCCGGTCAACAATCAGTCAACACTGGTAAACGGCCGATCAACAGTGGTCAACGCCGGAGCTCCAGTGGGTCAATGTGAGAGACTAGTTGTGCACGCAAATATGTGTGCATGAGATTACAAGTGCATTGTGCACTTTCTCCCCCTTGTGCACCTTGTTGCACAGACTTGTGCACCAGTTCGCATTTTAAGATTGTTCTCATTTTAAGAAGTATTTTCACCAAATTTGCATCTATCTAAAATAATAATACATTAAAATTTAGCACTTTGTGTAATTAATATCTTCAATTAATATTAAGATTTTTTTAATAAACTAAATTATTTTTCCAATAGCAAGCATTTTTCAAGCAATGAATATATATTTATATCAAAAAAATAAATATATTTTAAAAATTAAGATATTAAACCAATGTATATTCTGTAATTTTCTATATTCAAATATAATATCTTTTATAAAATGATCTAAAGATAAATAAATGACAACTTAAAAGATAATTTAAGAGCCCAAATACATTATTATCTGTCTTTTACTTTCAAAATAATCTGTTTTAATTTAAACACATTAAATTTGTCTTCTATTGTAGAATAAAATGAATTATATTAATATTTATCTTCTATTTTTAATGTCAAGAAAATAAATATATTTTTTAAAATAAAGAGATTAATCAAATGTCAATTTTGTAAACTTTATATTCAAATATAATATTATTTGTAATAATGATCTAAAGATAAATAAATGGAAAAAGTAAAAATAATCTAAGAGCCCAAATACATTATTATTTATCTTCTTCTTTCAAAATAATTTTTTTAAATTTTAACACTTAAGATTTGTCTTATATTGGACAATAAAATAAATTACATTAGTATTTGGCTTCTACTTTCAAAATATTTTTAAAAATTTCAACACATAATATTTATCTTCTATTGTACAACAAAAGAAACTTACTCCTAATTCTACGTACGTAACATAAATACTTTAACAAAATTTTAAGAGAACCATTAATAATAAGATTAATCATTTAAAAAATAACTATGATCAATATTAGTCACAAATACAAACTACATTACACAATCACACATATGTAAAAAATAAAAACCAAGGTTTCAAATATAACAAATCGTTAATAAAATAGATAAAAAATATTAAAATAATTATACAAACGACCACTTAAGAAACAAAAAAATTACAAACTAATCAAAGTTTATTATTATGTATATAATTACCAAAAAAATTAATAATGCATTTTCTCCCGTGCGAAACACGGGTTCCACCTTCTATTACATAAAAAGTTAGCAATTTTTAGTAATAGATTCCACCATTTAATTAAAAATGTACAACATTTCTAGGAATGTAGAAATGGTTACATATTAACATATTTCATATATATAATTTATGTTAATTAAATAATGAATTTAGTATAATTTACATGTAAAATTATGTTTTTTGACCCATATATGCCCATAATATTCAACAAAAGAGGTAGAACATTATTATTGAATTAAGAAAATATCAATATATTATCATATCTATTATATATACGTCTTTGTCATAGAATATAAAATAGTAGTATTTATAAATTTTAGTATCCCAATTTATAAAATTAGGCCACAATTTATAAGTAAATAGTATTTTATTCTTATTATGCAACAGTGAAGCCAAAAAAATACAGATGGTGTAAAAATTATAAAGTTAATATTATCATTTGAAATAAAAACAAATTATAATATAATATGTTTACATAATTTTTTTATTAAGAAATTATTTAGTAGAAGTTAAAAAACATAAAACATAAAGTCATAATTAACTATAAATCAAAACCATAGAGCAAAGAATATATAATTTTAACTCACATCTATGACCTATGTATATCATAATAATAATTATTCATATAATATATATTTAAATATGTAAAAATTTAGATATTTTTTTATGTTATATAAGAACAAAAGAGTATAGAAGAAATCATATATTTGTATCACTGAAAAAATTTAAAGATAAATTGATAAGTCAATTTATTGCATTCTATTAGCTTTTAGACTTGGTAATTTGTACAAAACACTGAATAACACATAAAATTCAAAAAATTATCTCATGAAAGAGATAAAAGCCTAAAATATATGTAATCAACGAATCAAAATAGTTGTAGAATATAAAACGTTATAAAATTAACCTCGTGTATAGCATGGGAATAAGTGACAAGTAATAATAACTAGTGCACTACATGCACCTTGTACGGATAAACTTAAATTTATAAAATCATCAATATATATTTATAATTGAATTAAATTATGTTGTATTTAAGTAGTTCTAAGAAGAAAAAAATCTTAGTGATATTGTTTAAGAATTATATGAATAGAAGATTAAAATAACAATATGTTCAAAATTTTATTGCTAATTATATAACTTGTATAAATATATTATATTTTATTCATACCTATTCTCATACAATTATCCTTTTTATTTTTAATCATGCAATTATTGTCATACACAAGATATTTTTGCTAAAGTCGTGTATGTATTCCACTCTCATTTATCGTGTGTTTCCATAAACTATATTATATTAACATATAATATTAAAATTTTATCAATATTTTAATATTAAAAATTATAAGTCATAATATTAGTTAAACATAAATATGTATACTTATAACAAAATTCTAGCTTTAAAAGTGATATATTGAAATGCTATATTAAAAATAGGCAATGGCTATATGCACGCGGATTTTTGTCTTTATGCACGCGAAACTGTGCGCGTAGCTTAGCAGTATGGAATTATGCGCATAAGTTACGCGCATAGGGGTGTAATTGGCATTTTTGAAATGTCTGGACAAAACCTATGCGCGTAAGTTACGCGCACACTGTGATACCCTGACAACCCTATGCGCGTATCTTATGCGCATAGGTTTTGTTAGTAACAGGGCGGGCATAACTATTTGGCCCAATACCTATGCACGTAGATTACGCGCATAGTCATTGGGCCGGCCCAATTCACAAAAATCTATGCGCGTTGATTGCGTGCATAAATTGGGCCGGCCCAATCAGAGCAAAATTATACGCGTAACTTACGCGCATAGACTGGGCTTGCATTTTTTGAATTTTTAGCCGTTAGAGTTTGACCATTTGGTGCGCGTATGTTACGCGCACCAAACGGCCATAAAACTTCCTATTAATACCCGATGAATTTGGTTTTCCCTATCCAAATAACCGACATTGTTCTTCTCCACAAATTTAAAGATGTATCATAGTGGTGAGGATAGTGACGAGGAAAACGATTGGGTTCAAAGTGAAGAAGAAGAAGAGGACGACGACTCATGGATGGCCTCTAGGTTTTTCGTAGATGTCGAAGATGACGAAGCGACCGGTGATTGGGACCCTAGCGGCGAATTTGTGGTTAGTGTTAAACTAATTTATGTTTATATTTTATCTTAATGTTATATCATAATTAGTTTTGTAAATAGTAGATTCGTGATTAGTGTTTAATTAATCTAGTTTGGTAAATACCGAATTTGTGGTAAGTGTTAAACTAATTTTAAGTTCATTATTAAATATGTTAGTTTGTAGTTGTATTTATAGACTATAATCCATGATTGTAAAAAATGTCGACATTTATAGGGGAGAGATGATACGCTTTACTTTGTATAAGCGTAACTAGGACTTGTTAGCACATTATGGGAGATGATTAGGGTAGTTTTAGGGACTATTCGGTGATTAGGAAGAGGCCAAGAGAAGTGAAGAAAACCAAGAAATTACAGAAGATTGGAGCCTCTGAAGATCAAGTGAAGACTGGAGCAACAAGAGCTAAACTGCGACCGTGGGGGTGTAAGCCGCGATCGCGGGTTAGGGTGCTGGGGCGTCTAAGTAAAAACCGCGATCGCGGGTCTGGGCTGAAGTGTTGCGGGTCTGGTTGCGGTTTCTGGCGGCTGACGCGGATTGAAGATTCAGCGTTTTATTATCTTATTACCTTAATTATTTATTTTATTATTACGTTTAGACTTATTTTGTAAGTTTTATTATTGGGATATTTTAGCATTAGACTAGACCTAGTTTTCATTATCTTTCATTCTAGAGAACGACAGTCAATTTTTCCTTAGAGTATTTTTGTGCTTTGAAGATTATGAAGAACTAAGTTTCCTTTGCTTAGTCAGACGATTGAAGCCTTCGTTTGTTTTAATTGTGAAGTTACAACTCTTGTTCTATTCCTTTGAATGTTATTAATTATCTTGTGCTTCATCCCTTTGAGTTTTATTGATTATACTAGCCTGATCGACTAGTGGTTATTAGTATTATTCTTGTGCTAGAGTTAGACTGTTTCTGGTTGAAATACCTAATTCAGAGTAGCAACTACGATATTCTAAAACTGGTTAGAATAGTTTATTGTAGAAGAGAATTGATTGCATGCTAAGTAAAATTGGTTGTTTTATGTGCATGTATCTACTGAAATTCCTGAACTTACTGCTGTTGTTAAATTAAATCTGGATAGTTTCATGGTTATTTGATAGTTAGTATTTTCAAGGTCTGGTTGTCCTGTTAATAACTTAAGAAAAGAAATAGGAACATTTATTGATCTAAAGAACTATAGATAATCAATGATCAATCAATCAAACTGAAGTGTGGATATCTGTCTGGCTGAGCTATTTCACATCCATTGTTTACAAACTCTTTTCATTCATTTTTATTGTTACTTGTTACAAACAATCAAAATCCCCCTTTGTTACTGTTGGTGAACGATTTCTGCAAACAGGATAGAAAATTTGATTCTCTGTGGGTTCGACCTTTACTTACCAGACTACATTAGTTAGGTTTTTAAGGTTATTTGTTAGGTGTACACGACTAAACGCCTATCAAATTGGGCGCCGTTGCCGGGGAATCTAAGTTTTATTCTTTTCGTGTTTGTGTGATTGTTTACCAACTGTTGTGTGGACATGTCTTATGGTCCACACCCGTGCTACTAATTCTCCAATCTTAGATCTTGATACAGAAATTGAGCGGACATTTCTCTGGAGTCAAAGAATAGCCCACGCACCACATAAGATGGCTGACGAAGAACATACTTTGAGGCAGTTGACCGCACCGAATCTAGAGCAGCAGCCACTTGCTGTGCAATTTCCTGAGTTGGCGGATGGTGTCAACTTTGAGTTGAAGTCTGGATTGATTCACTTGCTACCCCACTTCCATGGGATGAATGGCGAAGATCCCAACAAGCACTTATCTGAGTTTCACACTGTCTGTACCAGCATGAAGCCAAGGGGCGTGACAGAGGACCAAATCAAGCTGAGGGCCTTTCCTTTCTCTCTGAAGGATTCGGCCAATGACTGGTTCTACTATCTAGCTCCAGGAAGCATTGATACATAGGCGAAGATGAAGAAAGCCTTTATGGAGAAGTACTTTCCTGCAACAAAGCTCAATAGCCTGAAGAAAAACATCAACAACATTAAACAACACGCTATTGAGACTTTGTATAAGTACTTTGAGAGATTCAAGAGGTTGATTTCAAGCTGTCCGTACCATGGTTATTCTGACCAAGACCTCGTTCTATATCTGTATGGCAGACTTCTTGATGATGAGCGCATAATGGTGAACGCAGCCTATGGCGGTAACATTCTAAATAAGATGCCAGCTGCAACATTTGAGATATTTTCTGAGCTATCTGAAGGCTCAAGGCAGTTCAGCAAGAGAGCGAGCTTCCACGCAGCAAAGGCCACAGATCTTCATCCATCATCTTCACTGCAATCTGATGTGAACGAGTTGAAGGAGATGATGAAGCGTTTCATGGTAAGAGGAAACCAGTAACAAGTTAAGGCCTGTGGCATCTGCTATGATACGATGCACCCTACTGATGCGTGTGTCCAACACTGCAAGAGCCCACCGTTGAAGTGAATGCTATGGGAGATTTTGGACCTCCTAGACCAAGATATGACCCATACTCCAACACTTACAATCTTGGGTGGAGAGATCACCCCAATTTGAGATATGTGAACTAGCAGTTCAATCAGTGGTAGCAGCAATTTCAACAGCCTGGAGGTCAACAACAACAATTCAGACCATAATATGATCCTAGACCTCAGGGACAGAGTCCGAGTTCCTCAATGTCTGCTGACGATATGATTAAATCTCTTGCTCAGAGCATGACTACCATGACTTAGACTGTGACTACAATACAGAGCAATTTTGTGCAATTTCAGCATGAGACCAAGTCTAGCATTCAAAACTTGGAGAATCAGGTTGGGCAGATCTCTCTAGCAGTGAGTAAACTGGAGGATAGGGATGCGCGTAAACTCCCGTCGCAAACGGAGTTGAACCCAATACAGAATGTGAGTGCAATAATGTTGAGGAGTGGGAAGAACGTGGATAACAGAGGTCCCTTAGCTGAAAGGGACGAATCATATGACGGGACAGAGGCTGCAGACAAGAAACCGTGACCGCGGGCCCAAAGCCGCGACCGCGGTATGCTTACCGAAGAAATGCTGCATGAAGATGGATCTGCAGACACAAATCAGAAAGCAGACCCGCGATCGCGGGTTGAAAACCGCGATCGCGGTTTTGTCTCAGAGGAAGAACCGCGGCCTCCAGCAATAAAAAGCAGCGACCGCGGGAAAGTTATAGATTGCCATGAGGAACCGCGATCGCAGGTCCCAAACCGCGACCGCGGTTCTGCTGTAGAATGCCAAGATGTTTACATTTGACCAGATTTTCCTCCACTTAGTTCATACAAACCAGCTCCGCCATTTCTTGAGGCGTTGAAGGACACGAGAAGGTTGGAGAACGACAATGAGATTTTTGAGACCTTCAGTAACTGTGAGGTAAACATCCCTTTGCTAGAATTGATTAAAAGTGTTCCTCGTTATGCTAAATTTCTTAAGGCATTATGTACGATCAAGAGGAACCAGAAGTTGAAGGGAAAGAAAAAGGTTCAGGTAAGTGAAAATGTGTCCGCTATGCTTCAAAAGCGAATGCCTAAGAAGTGTAGCGACCCTGGCATGTTTAGCATTCCTTGTACGATAGGTGACACCAAGTTTGATAAAGCCATGTTAGATTTAGGTGCATCTATTAATGTGTTGCCTTACTCGCTATATGAATCTTTGGGGCTTGGACCATTACATGAAACTAGGACAATGATTCAATTGGCGGATTTTGCTAATGTTTATCCAAAAGGAGTAGTAAAGGATGTTCTGGTAAAGGTTGATAATCTGATTTTTCCTGCTGACGTCTTTGTGATGGATATGGGACATGGCAAGCATGCAACCCCTATGATGTTAGGTAGACCGTTTTTGAAAACGGCTAACACAAGAATTGATGTGAGTAGTGGTTCACTCACTATGGAATTTGATGGGGTAAGGGTAGAGTATAACATTGATGATGTTAAGAGACACCCTCCTGATAACGATTCTTTGTGTTCTGTTGATGTGCTAACTTAAATTGATCTGAAAAGCACTGAGTCGAGCCACGACGTTAACCAAGGTGTTGCTCGGGAGGCAACCCGAGGTATGTAATTCTTTTCAAGTTTATATTATTGTTGTTTCGTTTTTAGACTAAAATGCAAGTAGGAGAATCAAAGACAGATTTAGAAGCAAACCAGAGGGCAAAACCACGATCGCAGCCCAAAAACCGCGACCGCGGTTTTTTCACTGTAAGTCTCCTCATCTGGAAAAAAAAATTGAAAAAAAAAACAAAAACAAAAAATATCCGCGATTGCGGGTGAAAACCGCGATCACGGCCCCGCTGCCCAATTTTATACCGTTACTTCGAGATGTTCGCGATGAGGAGGAGATTCCAGAGGCCCCGACTGATATATGTTCACGATAGAGAGACAGTATGTGGCCGCTGACACAGTGCGACAGACACTTCGAGTGATCCTGCAAACCCAAGTAGACAGTATGGGGAGTGATAGCTGAGCTTGATGAGGACGTGCGGATGCTCCGAGATCAGTCGATGGTGTAGTGCTCTCACATCAAGCATTGGGACGCCTTTGCTTCACATAGGTGGGAGGCATATAAGGGACATATAACCGATGAGATTGATTACAATGCCTCCCGCCATGGCACCAGAGACTCTTGTTTCCATGATTTTCCACCGCCATGCTAGTCACGACATCCGAGACACAGACCATCTCGGCATCGCTAATGGGTATCTTTCCTTCCCCCCAGAGTTTCATTTTTCATATTTCATTACATTGAGGACAATGCAATATTTAAGCATGTGGGAGAGAGTTATACTTGCTGGTCATCTGTACTACTGTTGTTTTAAAAAAAAAAAGAGAATAAACCTGGCTGAGCTGAAAACCTAAAAGGGCAGTTCAGGGGCCCAGACCAACATTAGGCTGGGGTAATAAGAGGTTGAAGAGCCATGTGAGGACTGGTGAGCTCATTTGTGAAAAATGAAATGAGTGGCTAGGTGTAAACCTGAAAGGGCGCCTAGGCAAAATGAGTGAAAAGAAAAGAGTGATTACGAGGACTCCTCATTCATTCTGGCGTGGCGACATAAGTGGTGGAGTCATAAGGAGGATTCGGGTAGGTCACTCTCGGAGTTATAAGAAGATAGATTGGAGCTAGGATTAGATATTCACTTTCACTCTATGGTGTTCGGGTTTAGCTTGGGGGAAGTACTCTGCTTCTTTTTTAAAGCCAGGTGTTGGATTATTTATGATGGTGTATTATAGTCGCTGGGTTCGGATTCTTGTATGCTGTCTATAGGCCTTTGGATTTCATGGTATAGGAGTATGTTTTCATTAGCTTACTCGAGGACGAGCAAGGTCTAAGCATGAGGGAATTTGATACGCTTTACTTTGTATGCTGATAAGCACTACTTTATAGGGCTTAAGTAAGAGTCATTAGAGGGTTTATTGGTGTCATTTGGGTAGCTTTAGACACATTCATGTATATGGTATTTGGAGGTGAAGTTTGGTGTTTTTGGAGGTGTTTGAGCTATTGTGGATATGTAGGAGACACTGAGGAAAGAAGCCACCAAGGGAAGACGCCAAAGGAGTGAAGAGACGAGTTGAGGAGCGGTGCGAGAGATTACAAGGAAGATCTTTGAAGAGGAGATGTTACTGGAGCCTTGCCGCACCCGCGCCGAAGACCACCGCCCCTGCGGTGGAAGAAGCAGAAACCAGACAAGATTCTGGAGTCCCACCGCACCCAGCGGTGGGCACTGCCGCACCCGCGCGAGGTCGTCAGAGAAGTGGACAGAAGCCACTGGAATCCCACCGCACCCGCGGTGGCGACGCGCTGAAGGATTATTTCCGAGTTTCTTTATTCTGTTTTATTTTAATTCCGAGACTTAGTTTCCAAGTTTGTTATTTTCCTTTATTTTATTCCTGAATATTTGCATGAGTATTTAAGTCTATTTGTTAAGACTTTGTAAAAAAAACCTAGTTGCCACCTTTCATCGTTTTTTCTCTCACAAACCCTAATGGAGAACTAAACCTCCATTGTTGCACTTGACAGTTTGAAGCCAGCAATTGATTGGTTGTGAGTTTTCTACTCTTGTTCGATTTCCTATCTAGTTGTATTAATTCTGTTGTGCTTGAATGTTTATTGGTTCATGTTGATTTATCTAGATTGATCACCTAGGTTTATTGATGTTTTCCTAATTGCTAGGACTTGTGATTCCGGGTTCGAGTTGCATATCTAGTAGCAAGCACGATTGTTGCGTATAGGGGATCCGAGCGCTTCATCGTGAGAGAGAGTTAATTGCATGCTTATAGTTACGGGTTGTTTCTATTGCATGTATCTTGTTGAATCCTTGTTTGATTGCTATTGCTTTATTGAGTCTTGAAGGTTTTTGGATTTGATTTGGTGATAAGTACTATTAGGATTGGTAGAACTAATAGTTATCTATGATCGGGATAAGAACAACTATAGGAATATTAAGAACTTGAGATTGATAGAATTCCGTGATCGACCTTTCTATTGTTGTGTGGATCTTTGTTAAGTGTGGCATTTTTTCCCTTATTATTCTCAACCGTTATTTGCAAACTTGTTTACTTGCTTTGTTTACTTTGGTTACGAAAAACACAAACAAATCCCCCCCTAGTTCCTAGTCGGTGACGTGAATTACAAAAATAGATAACCTAACTCTATGTGGGATCGACCCTGACTTGCTTGCTATACTCTGTAGTAGGTACTTTAGGATTTCTTTGATAGGCATACGACTTTTAGCTCTGTTAAATTTGGCGCCGTTGCCGGGGAGTCAAAATTTCTGTTTTTGTGTTTTTGTTTGTTACCAACTTTGGTGTGGACCTCTCTTACGGTCCACACCCGTGCTACTGATTTTTGTATTTTTTTTTTTTTGATACAGATATGGATTTCTGGGGAGAGCCGCGATATGACCCATACTCCTACGCATACACTCCAGGGTGGAGAGATCACCCCAATTCGAGTTATGGGTACCAACAATACCCTCTATATGGTCATGACTACCAGGAGTTCTACCCGGAGCCACAATCGTTCTACCAGTAGGGTGCTCCACAGCAGTACAATCCGGCCTATGAGCATAGCCCGCCAGTTTCCAATCCTAGTCCCTCCATGTCAACTAAAGATATGCTTCAAGCTCTGGATAAACATTTCAGCACTCACGTCCAAGCTACGACGTCGAGTATCAAGAACCTTGAGACACAGATGGGACAGATGGCTGAGGCGATTACAAGGATTGATCAGCGGACTTCGGGAAATCTACCATCTCAAACGGTAGTGAACCCGATGGAAAACGTTAGCGCGGTAACCCTTAGAAGTGGAAAGCAATTGCATGTCGATCCTAGTGCTGAAGAGGACGACTCAGGAAAAGAGGGTATTCTGGAAAATGACCGCACCCAGCGGCAAGGTGATCGCACCCGCGGCGAGCATGAAAAGGAGGGACAGAATGTTCTGTCAAGTTCACCGCACCCCGCGGTGGCACCCACCGCACCCCGCGGTGGCACCCACCGCACCCAGCGGTGGCGGTACTATTTCTCGAGAAAATTCTGGGGATCCACCGCACCCAGCGGTGACCTCTGGCCGCACCCACGGCGAGACTTCTGGAGCTGTTGCTGAGCCTTATGTGGACACCTACGTTCGTCCATACTTTCCTCCTCTCGGTTCCGAGAAGCCACCCGCCCCATTCCCAGAGGCGCTCAAGGAGTTGGGCCTTCCAGACGATATTTGGGACCGCAAGGTGCTTTCTAAGGAAGAATATTTTTTGGGACTGGAGGAATTCAGTGACCAAGAGGAGGAGAGCCGCGATTGCGGAAACGATCCTGCGACGCCCACCCCTCTCGATGATGCCCCGACAGTCCCCGATCCTCTGGAGGCTGCCTATGATGAATTTGTGCGTCTCAACTCCTTCCCGCTTGTCTCGCTGCACCCCGTCGCACCCTTCCTTGAGGCTTCCCGAGTTACTCAAAAGCTAAAGAACAATGAGGATATCTATGAGGCCTTCAGTGACTGCATTAAAACCGTTCCCTTGGTCATACTGGCTGACAACACCCCTCACTGCAAGGAAATGTTAAAGGTGCCAGGCTTGATCATAAAGAAACCGAAGGGAAAACACAAGAAAGAGGCCTTGATTCAAGTGGTGAATCTTTATATGCTGGATATGGGGCAAGATAAGCATACAAGCCCTGAGATGCTGGGTAGACCGTTTCGAAAGATGGCAAGTGCATTCATAGATAAGAAAAGCGGTCCACCCATCATGAAGTGCAGGAGGACGGGGGTCAAGCTCGATATGGAATATACAAAGATGCATCCCCCTGATATAGACCCCAAGAGTTCAGTTGCTATGAGCAACCCAAGTTGAGGTTGGAGTAGGATGTCAAGCCACGACAATAACTAAGGCGCTATCCGGGAGGCAACCCGAGGTATGTTTTACTTTCTTTGTTTTTCTTTCTTTATTTCTTGCATTAGTTTTGCTTGTTTTTGCTTTGTTTTTGTTTTTGTTTTCAACTAACCTGCAGGGAAGAGACCCATGCCTATTGAAGAAGGTGTTTACCACCAATGTAAGTCTCTTCCTTCCCTGCACTAATAAACTCCCCGAAAAAACCTTAAACGGGGAGCAAAAAAAAATGAAAAAAAAAGAATAATCGGATTTTTTTTTTAAAAAAAGTTGTACCAAGGCCAGCTGTCCAGAGTTTCCCATGGAGATGTTGCGCATCATGTTGTCCAAGGAGGAGTCATTAGCCCCACACATTATTTGGCAACGATGATGGCCCTACAATCGACAGTTGATGAGGAGGAACACTAGAGCCCCCCACGATTACATCTGGGCCCATTTTTTGTGTTCATTGAAGGCCGTGCAGCCCCGAATTCTTTGATATACCACTATTCACCAAAGTGGTTCCCTTTGGTTGCACGGTAATGAAGACGATGGAGTTGATGAAGTCACCCGCCCAACACTGGAGACCTGGGCGTTACTGAGTATACCGCCAGCAACAAACGAAGTGTCCAAGCCAGCTCGACGACGTTTGTGAGTTATTTTTTGCTTTTCCCTGTGCTTCTATCCTTTTGTCTTTCATTACATTGAGGACAATGCAATGTTTAAGCATGGGGGAGAGTTCTATACTTGCTACGTTGTTGAGGAGAAAAATAAAAAAAAAATCAAAAAGCCAAAAATTTGAAAAAAGGCTAAAATAGAAATCCTGGGATAGGTCGAAAACCCGAAAGGGCGGCCTAGGTAATAAGCAGGTGGATTGGACCAGCATTAGGCTGGGGTAATATGAGGTCAAGAGTGATGTGAGCATATGTGAGCACATCTATGAAAAAAATATGAGTGGCTTGGTGAAAACCCGAAAGGGCGCCTTGGCAAAATGAGCGAAAAAGAAGAAGAGTGATTTTAGGATTTCTCATTATTCTTGGCGAGGCGTCATAAGAAGAGGAGTCAAAGAAGGATTGTCGGGTAGGTCACTCTGGGAGACATAATGAGTCATAGATGGAGGCTAGGATTAGAGGTTACTCACACTATTGGATGTCCGGGTTAAGCTTGGGGGAAGTACTCTGCTTGCCCCTTAAGCTTGTTGAGTTGTGGATAAGTTTGGTGTCAGGAGCTAAGCATGGGTTAGGTGACTCTTAGTTGGAGGATATGCTTCCTGAGACCTTGGACGCTGCATTGGAGGAGTAGACTCTTTATTAGTTTACTCGAGGACGAGCAAAGGTCTAAGCATGGGGGAGTTTGATAAGCACTACTTTGTAGGGCTTAAGTAAGAGTCATTAGAGGGTTTATTGGTGTCATTTGGGTAGATTTAGACACATTCATGTGTATGGCGTTTGGAGGCGAAGTTTGGTGTTTTTGGAGGTGTTTGAGCTATTGTGGATATCTAGGAGACACTGAGGAAGGAAGCCACCAAGGGAAGACGCCAAAGGAATGAAGAGACGAGTTGAGGAGCGGTGCGAGAGATTGCAAGGAAGATCTTTGAAGAGGAGATGTTACTGGAGCCTTGCCGCACCCGCGCCGAAGACCACCACCCCTGCGGTAGAAGAATCAGAAACCAGACAAGATTCTGGAGTCCCACCGCACCCAGCGGTGGGCACTGCCGCACCCGCGGCGAGGTCGTCAGAGAAGTGGACAGAAGCCACTGGAATCCCACCGCACCCAGCGGTGGGAGCCACCGCACCCGCGGTGGCGACGCGCTAAAGGATTATTTCCGAGTTTCTTTATTCTGTTTTATTTTAATTCCGAGACTTAGTTTCCAAGTTTGTTATTTTCCTTTATTTTATTCCTGAATATTTGCATGAGTATTTAAGTCTATTTGTTAAGACTTTGTAAAAAAACCCTAGTTGCCACCTTTCATCGTTTTTTCTCTCATAAACCCTAATGGAGAACTAAACCTCCATTGTTGCACTTGACAGTTTGAAACCATCAATTGATTGGTTGTGAGTTTTCTACTCTTGTTCGATTTCCTATCTAGTTGTATTAATTCTGTTGTGCTTGAATGTTTATTGGTTCATGTTGATTTATCTAGATTGATATCCTAGGTTTATTGATATTTTCCTAATTGCTAGGACTTGTGATTCCGGGTTCGGGTTGCATATCTAGTAGCAAGCACGATTGTTGCGTATAGGGGATCCGAGCGCTTCATCGTGAGAGAGAGTTAATTGCATGCTTATAGTAATGGGTTGTTTCTATTGCATGTATCTTGTTGAATCCTTGTTTGATTGCTATTGCTTTATTGAGTCTTGAAGGTTTTCGGATTTGATTTGGTGATAAGTACTATTAGGGCTGGTAGAACTAATAGTTATCTATGATCGGGATAAGAACAACTATAGGAATATTAAGAACTTGAGATTGATAGAATTCCGTGATCGACCTTTCTATTGTTGTGTGGATCTTTGTTAAGTGTGGCGCTTTTTCCCTTATTATTCTCAACCGTTATTTGCAAACTTGTTTACTTGCTTTGTTTACTTTGGTTACGAAAAACACAAACAAATCCCCCCCTAGTTCCTAGTCGGTGACGTGAATTACAAGAATAGATAACCTGACTCTCTGTGGGATCGACCCTGACTTGCTTGCTATACTCTGTACTAGGTACTTTAGGATTTCTTTGATAGGCATACGACTTTTAGCTCTGTCATATGCGTAACTAGGACTTATTAGCACATTATGGGAGATGATTAGGGTAGTTTTAGTGACTATTCGGTGATTAGGAAGAGGCCAAGAGAAGTGAAGAAAACCAAGAAATTACAGAAGATTGAAGCCTCTGAAGATCAAGTGAAGACTGGAGCAACATGAGCTAAACCGCGACCACGGGGTGTAAGCCGCGATCGCGGGTCAGGGGAGATGGTGCGTCTAAGTACAAACCGCGATCGCGGGTCTGGTCGCGGTTTCTGGCGGCTGACGCGGATTGAAGATTCGGCGTTTTATTATCTTATTACCTTAATTATTATTTTTATTATTACGTGTAGACTTATTTTGTAAGTTTTATTATTGGGATATTTTAGCATTAGACTAGACCTAGTTTTCATTATCTTTCATTCTAGAGAACGGTAGTCAGTTTTTCCTTAGAGTATTTTTGTGCTTTGAAGACTATAAAGAACTAAGTTTCCTTTGCTTAGTCAGACGATTGAAGCCTTCGTTTGTTTTGATTGTGAGGTTACAACTCTTGTTCTATTCCTTTGAATGTTATTAATTCTCTTATGTTTCATCCCTTTGAGTTTTATTGATTATACTAGCCTGATCAACTAGTGGTTAATAGTATTATTCTTGTGCTAGAGTTAGACTGTTTCTGGTTGAAATATCTAATTCAGAGTAGCAACTACGATATTCTAGAACTGGTTGGAATAGTTTTATGTAGAAGAGAATTGATTACATGCTAAGTAAAACTGGTTGTTTTATGTGCATGTATCTACTGAAATTCCTGAACTTACTGCTGCTGTTAAATTGAATCTGGATAGTTTCTTGGTTATTTGATAGTTAGTATTCTCAGGGTCTAGTTGTCCTGTTAATAACTTAAGAAAAGGAATAGGAACATTCATTGGTCTAAAGAACTAAAGATAATCAATGATCAATCAATCAAACTGAAGTGTGGATATCTGTGTGGTTGAGCTATTTCACATCCATTGCTTACAAACTCGTTTCATTCATTTTTATTGTTACTTGTTACAAACAATCAAAATCCCAGACTACATTATTTCTACATCCCCCTTTGTTACTGTTGGTGAATGATTTCTGCAAACAGAATAGATAACTTGATTCTCTGTGGGTTCGACCCTTACTTACCAGACTACATTAGTTAGGTTTTTAAGGTTATTTGTTAGGTGTACACGACTAAACAACTATCAAGAGACTATACAGAGTACTTTACTACGGACCTAATGTTTGATAGTAAGGCAGAATTATACGAATGGGCGAAAGAAAAAGGAAAGGAGTTTGTTATAGCTTTGGTAAAGCGCAACTCAAGTCCGTACCAAATTAGTATAGTGTGCGATAGGTTTGGGGAATGGAGAACAGGGAGGCCGAAGGTGAACAAAGAGAATCCAGAATTGCCGGTTCCTAAAATAAGAAAATCGAAATCCAAGAAGTGTGGGTGTAGGTTTGAGATAATGGGTGTTCGGATGAAGAAAGATCCCTGGATGGTTGGTGAAAAGTGGGTATTGGGTGTGATGGAAGGTCGGCACAACCATAAGCTACGTACTAGCTTTAAAGGGAATGCATTCAGGGGTCGAATTACCGAGGCAGAGCAGCTAAATGCTAGGAGGTGGGGAGACGGTCGAAATACGCCAAAACAAATTGTTTCTGAATTGAGAGCAAACTTCCCGGGCAATGTTACATCCTAGAAACAAGTAGCCAACTTCTTGTAGAAGCTCCAGTATGAGGATCGTGGAGAACTAACTGTTACACAGTGGTCACTTAGATTTCTGGTTGAACACAAATATGTAGTTCATCCTCTGAGGGATGTGAAGACGGACGACGTAGCAATCTTATTTTTTGCTTACCCAGAGTCTTTGTGGTTGATGAAAAAGTTCCCGTATGTTGTAATCATCGACCCGACATACAAGACAAACAAGTAAGTCCTTAAAAAATAGTTTTTTTATGAAGGGAACTTTTTAGTTATTTAATTTCATTGATGTTGGTTTATTGAAATGTTTGCCATACATATGGTATGCCACTTGTGGAGATTGTTGGTTTCACTAACACTCACCAGACGTTCAACATTGCTTATGCATTCACCCAAGCGGAAAGGATTTACCATTACACGTGGATAATGAGAAAAATCCGGGCATTGTGTTTAGATTTGGGAGTGATGCCAACAACAATAATGACAAATTGTGAGCAGGCCCTCATAACTGCGATCGGAAATGTTTTCGACAACGAAGTTCAACACCTTTTGTGCTGGGTGCATATCAGACACAACATTGAGGCACATGCATCGTCCATTCTGAAGACGAAGAAAAGTGTCGATTTCGTTGCAAACCAATGCTGGGCACTTTTTTGCTAAACCGGTGAAGAAAGCTATGAAAAGAGGCTTGCCGCATTGAGGAAATCATGGAAGAGAGGCCTTGTCGGATACGTGGAGGGCACATGGCTTACTCCTTAGAAGAAAAGCATAGTAAGGGCGTGGACTAATCATCATCTTCACTTCTTCACGAGGACTTCAAACAGGTATCACGGCTGTAATGATATGTTTATTTTATTACCATTAATTCTTAATGTCTTACTATCCTCATGTGTTTTGAAAGGGTTGAGGGGATGCACAAGGTTTTGAAATATATTATTGGCTCTAACAAAGGGGGTTTTAATAGAGTGATCGTGAGGATCAACCATGCCATCATCCTTCAAACTGATCAGATTAGGGCAAGCATGAACATGTCACTGTCTAAACGACCAACGGATTTCGATGATCCATCGATGTTGCCAGTTGTACGTGTGACATTTTCTAGGTCTTCTACCAAGTGTCGGACATGTGCTTTGATTTGTTGCTGGCGTCGTATGAGCAATTATTGAAGGAACAGTACGAAGAAGAATGCACCGATCATTGGGTGAGAAACTGCTTAGGGATGCCGTGCGTACATGTCATTGCAAACGCCATCATTACAAGAACACCCCTCATTCTGGAGGACTTTCACCCGTTCTGGAGGGACTTGGAATGGGAAGATGCTCCTACAACAAGCGCACCCATTAATCAGAATGTTCGAATGAACATTACAGAGATGAGACTTAGAGAAATGTTTGCCAAGATGGATACTGGGACTTTGAAGAAAGGCACAATATTTCAACTAGGTGAGTTGTATCACGACTTGGAGTATCCAGAGGAAAGTACATTGTTGGAGCCGACTGGGATACGTGCTAAAGAAAGGCCAAGTGGTTCCAGGAACAAGCTGAACAAGTAGAGAAGAGGGATAGGTGCTTGTTTGAGCACAAACAGGAAGAATTGAAGCACAATGAGAAGAAGGCTGACAGGGCCGGAAACCGGTGTCGTTTTCCTGCCAAAGAAATCCTAATTCACCTACTAAAGAGTATAGCAAGTAAGTCAGGGTCGATCCCACAGGGAGTCGGTTATCTGCATGCAATAACGTGTGACTAACAAGTAACGAGGGGGGTTTTGGAATAATCGCAGGATTAACAAAAGTGCAAGTAATAACAGAAGAAGAAATATAATGAGAGAAAGTATTCCACCAGACAAATATCCATACCACAAATGCAATAGGTTGATCACTGAAAACTATATTTCCAAGTTCTTTTACTATCTTATAATTGTTCCCACCCTGATCTTAAGTACTATCGATTCTCACAGTTGTCGATAGACTTATTACTATGCCAATGATAAAATACCACTGATTCTCACAGTTGTCAGCGTACCTTAGCACCAACACAGCAATAGCAATGCATACAAGGATATAGGATACATGCAAGTAGAAAGACGTACAAGTACTCACTCCCCTACTTAACATGCAACTGATTCTCACTCACAATTGTACGCTCGGAACCCCTACACGCACAATTGTGTTTACCACTAGATATGCACTTGGAACCCCTATATGCAATCCTAGCAATATGATAGATGTCGAAAAACCTAGTTAGCTATGCCAGAAGAATCAACATAAATCAATAGACAGTTTAATCAAGAGAATCAATCCAACTTAATAAGATATAGAACACGGAATAGAAATCTCACAACCAATTCATTGTAGTGCTTCAATTGTCTAGCAAAACAAAAATGTTTAGCTATCCATTGTTCAAAAACCTAGAAGTTGAATAATCAAAAGAGAGAGGACCGAACTCCTCTCAAAATTAACGAAAAAGATCTTAAATAGGTTCGTAGAAAGTTAACCTAGCAAATAAAATAAGGAAATAAAATATAATAAGACATAAAATCCAAATATACTAAAATGGAAACAAATGACACGCTGGCCGCGCACCCTTCTCTTCCACCGCGAGGCGGTAATATCCCACCGCGAGGCGGTGGCCTCAGGCGCGGGGCGGTATTGGCCAGCTTCTTCATCCTTGTGTCTTCTCTCCTGTACTACCAAGTGAGGTAGCTTTCTTCATTAGTTCTGGGCAGATCTTCTCCTTCATCTTCTTTCCTCTTCACTAAGCTGTGAAACCTTCAAATTTGTACTGCTTCAACTCTTCCCCTGGGTTACAGACTTAGCCTAATTCTACACCGAAACTTCATCTAAATTGTGTCAATAATCACTAGTTAAGGTGCATGAAATGACACCTATCAAATATCCCCACACTTAGACCTTTACTCGTCCCGAGTAAATTAAATCAACCATACTCCACTCATCAAATATCAAGGCCTCAGGAAGTGTGACAACAGATGATACCAATGACTACAACAACTCAATAATCAGCCCCAGACATCCAAAACACATGATGCGAGATGAATCTACTCATAACTCCTATCTAGCTTCTTATTGCTCCACAGTGACCTACCCGACTCCTTATACCGCCTCTTCTTATGACGCCTCGCCAATAGGTAGAGAGATTCTAGAATCACTCTTCTTCTTTTTCGCTCATCTTGCCTAGGCGCCCTTTCGGGTTTTCACCTAGCCACTCATTTCAATTTTGCCCTGGTCTATACCATCCGGACTACCTGCTTTTTACCTGGATCGCCCTTTCGGGTTTTCAGTCCATCCCAGGATTTTGGTTCCCTTTTTTTTTTTAATACGAAATGCAAGAATAAAATTTGTACACTAGCTATGATAAACAGTGAGTCTAAATCCCTCCCCACACTTGAAACACACATTGTCCTCAATGTAAAGACGAAAAGAAAACAAAATAGGGAGAAAAGAACAAAGACTCACTGGAAAGGTGGATACGGTGGGAAGCGCGGTGGAGGTGGTTGCCGCCCAAAGTACTGCGCCTGCATGAAAGCCTTAGCTGCACTCAGCTAGTCCGTGATATCGCGGGCAATGTCAGCCTGTATAGTCCGCAGCCGAGCCAGCGTCGCCTCGTTCGTAGCCTCCTGACGCAGCGTGAAGGCATCAAAACGTATGAACAACTCGTCCCAAGAGAACTCAGAAGGCGAAGCAGATGGGGGCGGCAAAGTCAGAAGAAGGGGGATCGAAATCCACAAGCATGGGAATGGCAGCCGGCGGATCAGCCTCATCATCAGAAGGAATAATCTCAGCATCAGACGGAATGTACCAGCCTGTGAAGACTCACGGGTAGGCCAGGGGACGGGGGAGGCGCAAAAGGTGACCTCCGTAGGAGTACCACAGATACTGCCCCTGAGATATGGTCAGCATACCACACCGTTGCAGATATGGAATGTCGTAGCGAATAGGCATGAGTGGATGAGGAATGGTGTGCATCGAAATCCTGGCCGCAACAACCAAGGTGATCAGCCCACCCTGAACAATATCTCGCGCGGCGCCCTCGCGAATCTGCTGCAGCTCATGCAGCCATATGACAATCCATGCAGGGGTCTCCTCATCTAAAGGATCGATCATCGGGGAGAAGAGACCAAGGCGCTTCAGAGAAACCTTTCTTTCCTCCATACACCCACAAAATGTCCGAAGCACCACTGTGTAGACTAAGCGGAAGCAGGGGTGGACAAGTTTGTTACTAATCTCCAACCGCTTTTGATATTCAGCCATGCCCGTTGCGGTGGTCCAGAATTCCTTAAGGTCCGCCTTGTTGGGACCCTGCCTCCACTTCTCAGTAGCTGGCCTTGACACACCCAGCAGCTCCTTAATTTCCTCAATAGGGATACCATAACTCCGACCCTCATATTTGAAGGTGAGCCCAGCGATGAACTTCTGCTCCCTACCATCGATGATGCGTCGCGTGTGGCTTCGAGATACAGTGGCTATAAACTGGTAGCATAGTTTAGGGAATGTGGGCGCGCATTTGTCTAGGAATCCTCCCAATCCCATCCTGTCCAGACATTGTTGAGTCATCTCTAACAAACCCAACTCAGCTAGTGATCCCCTATCAAAGAAGCGAGTCGGCTGGACATGTCTTGCTGACACCACATCATACATTCGACACTCCTCCTCGGTCATCCCAACCTTCCTAGCTCTCGACATTGTATAATGAAGTAAGTGCTCGAAGCGAAAGAACTAGGCAAGGAAGACTTACAACCCACTGAAGAATGACCACGAGTGTCACCGCGGGGCGGTGGTGATTACTGAGCGTAGTAGCCGGGTCGCGGTGAAGTGGGCGCGGGACGGCGACTATTCACCTTCTTCTCCAAATTCAAAATCCGATTTGCGCGAGGCGGCGAGACTGCAACGCGAGGCGGTCACTGTTCGATTCCTCCTCTAACACCACCGAACAACCGGAAGAACACCCAGATTGCACCGATCACACCACCGGAACAAAATGTCACCCCCTTCAACTACGAACCACCACGGGGACGTTCGGAAATCGTTGCAAAGGGAGGTCTGGGTAAAGGAGATCAGAGTTGGGTTAGAGGTTGCCACTATCAAGGCTAGGAACAAGGGAGATTGGGGCGGGTAAAGCTTTGGATTAAGGGTTTGAGATCTTGGAATGGGGGTGTGGCAGAGAGAGGGAGACGGGGAAGAGAAAGAAAAAGGGGATTAGGGTTTGGCGGGAGAGTTTATGGGGTGATAAGTGTAAAAGTAGGTACCGGACCGCGGGGCGATCCAACTGACACCGTCAAATCCTTCGTATCCAACTCAAGAAATAAAAATTTTACTCACCCGTTTAAGGTTTTTTCGGGGCCCTTTATTTTTATTTTTTTTCTGAGTTGAGAAATCATACCAGACCTCCACCGCGGGGCGGTGGGACGAGTTGGGTACCACGTCTCTTCTCGGATTTACTTTCGTACCTGAAATGTGAGTAACAGGTGGACGAAACAAAGCAAAAATAAACTACGAAAATAATCTAATGAAAAGAAAATATCAAATAACTAACCCGGGTTGCCTCCCGGACAGCGCCTTGGTTAACGTCCTTGGCTCGACGTAGGCTATGGCTCACCCTGTTTCAGCCTCAGGGCTTCCGAAACTTATTGCATCAACATGGGTTGGATCAAAGCCTTCATAATAGGGTTTCAGCCTGTGGCCATTGACTGTGAAGATGTTGCCTGTCTTGGGGTTTATCAGTCCAATGGCACCATGGGGGTGAACTTCAGCAACTTCATAAGGACCCGTCCATTTGGACCTCAGTTTCCCAGCAAAGAGCTTGAGCCGGGATTGAAATAGGAGGACCTTATCTCCTGGCTTAAAATCTTTCCGCAGAATATGCTTGTCATGCCATTGCTTGGTCTTCGCTTTGTAGTTAACTGAGTTCTCATAGGCTTCAAGGCGTAGTTCCTCCAGTTCTTGCAGCTGCAGCTTACGGAATTCCCCCACTTCATCCAGTTGCATATTGCATTTCTTTATTGCCCACCACGCTTTATGCTCAAGCTCTACGGGGAGGTGGCAAGCTTTTCCAAAAACCAGCCGGAAAGGGGACATTCCTATCGGAGTCTTGAAAGCTGTACGGTATGCCCACAGCGCATCATTGAGCTTGGTGCTCCAATCCCTCCGATTAGCTGCTAATGTCTTCTCCAGTATAGATTTAATCACTCTGTTGGAGTTCTCGGCCTGCCCATTAGTTTGAGGGTGATAGGCTGTAGAGATTCTCTGGGTGACGTGATACTTCTTCAGTAGGGCAGTCACTGACTTGTTGCAGAAATGGGTTCCCCTGTCACCGATTAAAGCTTTGGGTATTCCAAATCTTGAGAAAATATTTTCCTTGAGAAAACCCGCCACAACCTTAGAATCATCGGTCCTAGTGGCCTTTGCTTCCACCCACTTGGAAACGTAGTCCACCGCAAGCAATATATATAGATTCCTATGAGAGCTAGGAAAGGGTCCCATAAAATCCATGCCCCAAACATCAAAGACCTCACAAAAGATTAATGATGATTGCGGCATTTCATTCCTTCTGGTGATGTTTCCAACCCGTTGGCATCGATCGCAGGATTTGCAGAAGGCGTGAGCATCCCTAAATATGTGTGGCCAATAAAATCCTGCCTCCAATACTTTCCTAGTAGTCCTATTCGCTCCAAAATGACCCCCACATGCTTCGGAGTGACAAAAGTTAAGGACAGATTGTACCTCATTGTCTGGGAGGCATCGGCGCACTACCTGATCGACACAATGCTTCCACAGGTAAGGATCATCCCACACATAGTGGCGATCTTCTCTCTGTATCTTCGCCTTTTGAGCTCTGGTGTAATCCGGGGGTATTTCCTCTCGAACCAGATAGTTTACGATATCTGCGTACCAAGGTCTGAAAGAACGGATTCCGAAGACGTCCATGGCTATGTGAGAGGGAGGGTCAGAGGTGTCTCTAGAGCAAAGTGTGACTCTAGAGATGTGACCGCGGGGCGGTGCTATCGATGCGGGTCGCGGTGAGCTCTCCTGGTTGTCAAACAAATCTACCGCCGGGTCGCGGTGGTGGCCACCGCGGGGCGGTGACATCTCCAACTTCATACTGGCTACGACTCGCCGGGTCGCGGTGGTGGGCAACGCGGGGCGGTTTCTGTTTTCTGAACTTCCTTCTATTATAAAAAGTATGTCATCCGGAAAGGTGCCGTGAATAGGGCTCTGTTCTCCGGGCTTATCTTCTTCATGGACGAGCCTACTTAGGTGATCTGCGACTAGGTTCTCTTCTCCCTTCTTATCACGGATCTCCACATCAAATTCAGTGAGAAGGAGAACCCATTGGATTAGTCTTGGCTTTGCTTCTTTCTTCGTCATCAGGTAACGAAGAGCAGCATGATCTGTTTAGATGATCACCTTGACTCCCAAAAGATATTGCCTAAACTTTTCCAAGGCAAAGACAACTGCCAGCATTTCCTTCTCAGTAGTGGAGTAGTTCCTCTAGGCTCCATTCAGATTCATGGAGGCATAATGAATCACATGGGATGCCCGTCCCACTTTCTGTCCTAGAACTGCTCCCACTGTATAGTCACTGGCGTCACACATGATCTCAAATGGGCGAGACCAGTCAGGTGCATGAATGATAGGTGCACTTGTCAGACGTTCTCTCAAGCAATCAAACGCTTTCTTGCACTCATCAGTGAATGCGTAGGTCACTTCCTTCTTCAGTAGCTCGCATAGGGGTGAAGAGATTTTTGAGAAGTCCTTAATAAATCTTCGGTAGAAACCTGCATGACCTAAAAAGGAGCACACTTCACACACATTAGTAGGATAAGGCAAAGACTGAATTACATCAATCTTCACCTTATCGACCTCAATACCCCTAGTAGAGACGATATGGCCTAGTACTATCCCCTGTTCTACCATAAAATGACACTTTTCATAATTTAAAACCAAATTGGTGTCAACACATCGTTTTAGTACGAGGGCTAAATGGTTTAAACATGAATCAAAGCTAGTCCCATGCACTGTAAAGTCATCCATGAATACCTCAATGAATTTCTCAACATATTCAGAGAAGATACTAACCATACATCGTTGAAACGTACCGGGCGCGTTACATAATCCGAATGGCATTCTACGGTAGGCAAAGGTGCCAAAGGGACATGTAAAAGTGGTTTTCTCTTGGTCTTCTGGTGCAATGGCCACCTGGAAATATCCTGAATATCCGTCGAGGAAACAGTAGTAGGGGTGCCCAGCAAGGCGTTCTAGCATTTGATCAATAAAGGGCAGGGGGAAATGGTCTTTCCGAGTTACCGCATTCAGCTTACGGTAATCGATGCACACTCTCCATCCTGTGGTGGTTCTGGTGGGAACTAACTCTCCTTGTTGATTCTCCACTATAGTAATACCTCCTTTCTTAGGGACCACCTGGGTTGGACTTACCCATTGGCTATCCGAAATAGGGAAGATCATATCAGCCTTGAGGAGTTTTAGCACTTCTTTCTTCACCACTTCCATCATCGGAGGATTGAGCCTTCTCTGTGGCTGCCTGGATGGTCTGGCTCCGTCTTCAAGGAGAATCCGATGTATACAAGTCGAGGGACTTATCCCTTTTATGTCTGCAATGGTCCATCCAATCGCGGTTTTATGCTCCCTGAGTACGCCTAATAGCTTCATTTCCTGGTCCACAGTCAGCTTGTTAGACACAATGATCGGCAGGGTGTCGTTGGCTCCAAGAAAAGCGAACTTGAGATGGTCTGGCAGCGGCTTCAATTCGATCTTAGGAGCTTGTTCAACAGAAGGAACGAGCCTTTCGCTCGTGTTTAGTAGAATGGGGCCAACGCCCAAAGGATCTGCAGAGTACTTACCATGGGCATCCAGCTGAGCGATGGCTTCCTGCATGTTAGAGGGTAAAGAGTATTCCTCATAGGACAAGTCCAAATTATTTTCAACAATGGTCATCAACTCATCAGGACCAGAAATATCAACGACATCTTGTGCAATAGAATCGATCACATCAATGGAGCATAGAGAATGGTATTCAGTGGGGTGTTTCATGGCTTCATAAATGTTATATTCCACCTTCTCCCCGTCAAATTCCATCGAAAGTGTCCCACTTTGCAAATCAAGTTTAGTCTTAGCAATTTTTAAAAACGGCCTACCTAACAGTATAGGAGTTGCCTTCGTATCTGTTTCCATATCTAAGACATAAAAATCAGCAGGAAATATCAATTTATCAACCATAACAAGGACATCCTCTATTACTCCCCTAGGGTAGACACTAGACCTATCAGCCAATTGAATTACAATTCCTGTTTCCTGCAGAGGTCCAAGTCCAAGAGATTCGTAGAGAGAATAGGGTAATACATTAATGGAGGCACCAAGATCAAGCATAGATTTTTCAAACTTAGTGTCTCCAATAATACAAGGAATGCTCCACATACCTGGGTCTCCGCACTTCTTTGGCATATGCCTCTGGAATACAGCAGATACGCGTTCGCTAACCTTGACTTTTTCCTTGCCCTTCAGCTTCTGGTTTCTTTTTATAGTGCACATCTCCTTTAGAAACTTAGCGTACCTTGGTACACTCTTGACAAGCTTGAGGAGTGGGATATTTACCTCACACTTACTGAAAGTGTCGAAGAGATCCTTGTCATCAATTACTCTTCTTTCCTTTAGTGCCTCGGGGAAGGGGGCAGGTGGCTTCTCAGATCCAAGGGGAGGGAAGTTGGGACGTACGTAGGGATCCTCTTCATCCTCAGGTAAATCTACGAGCTCTGGGCTTTCACCGCGAGGCGGTGAACTCACCGCGGGGCGGTATGGATCACCACGGGGCGGTGGCAATGGCGTGGGATTACTGGGAGCTGTAGCCGGGTCGCGGTATGGATCACCGCGGGGTGGTGGAATTGGCTCATCATCAATTTCGATTTCAGCATTGTCGTCCGTTTTAGCTGTAGGGGCGACTTGTAATTCCTTGCCACTTCGGAGGGTTACTGCTTTTGAAACCTCTTTAATGCCCTCTTTTCTCCACCCAGCAAACTCATCGGATAATTGGAACACGGCCTCCTTTATGCTCTTTATGTTGGCCTTAGTAGATTGCACATGCGTTGTGAAGTGCATTGTTAGGACCTTGAGCATTTCTTCGGTTGAAGAGGGGCTGCCAGTCGTTGGTGGATCATCAGAGCGTGGTTGTTGCGGTGGCGGTTGATCATATTGAGGTGTAACAGGCCTGTGACCTTCAGCTTCGTACACTTCAGCAATAGTGGTATCCTGTAGTTGGGGGCAGGCGTTGGTGTTGTGAAATGGACCAGCGCAAACTCCACAGCCAGCGTGCTGTTGAGGCTCTTCCTGCTTGCCCATCCCCACAATGACCTCCTTCAAAGAAGCAATTTCTTGCGATACATGTGACTCGTAGGCGATGACAGCACCAACAAATCTGGTCCTTGGGGGTTCATCAAAATCCCTAGTACCCTCAGCCATATCATGAAGTGTGGTCATGGCTGTGTCGGGGGTCATATTCAGGATACTACCACCACATGTAGCATCAATAATTCTTCTTTCATCATCCATCAGCCCGTTGTAAATATAGAGCACTAGTGATTTCTTATCAAAGCCATGGAACGGGCAACTAGCGTAGAGTCGCTCGAACCGTTCACAATAGTCATAGAGGGTCTCCTCCTCACCTTGTTCAATGCTGGTAATTTCCCTTTTCAAGGCATTTGCCATTTTGGTTGGAAAGTAGCGTGCGAGGAAAACCTTATGCAGCTTAGCCCATGAATCTATGCTTCCGCTAGGCAGATGATAATACCATTCTTCAGCATCGTCTTTAAGAGTGAACCCGAAGGCTCTCATTTTAATCTGATCCTCAGTGACGTTGGCTGGTTTGATGCTCATAATGACATTGTGGAATTTATTCAAATGAAGAATGGGGTCCTCGCCACTTCGTCCATAATATCTCGGGAGTAATCGTATCACTCCTGTTCTGAGATCAAATGTTACACCATCAGCAAGTGGTGGAATGCTTACAGCCAACGGCTGCTGTATCAGATCTGGTGCAGTCAATTGTCGGAGTGTCTGAGCCATTCGTACCTGTCTTTGAATGAACTTCAACAAATAGCGAATCAGTAGCAATGGTGCGGATCGTAAGATAGATCCACACCGCAATCAATCACAAATAATCACAAACAGAATGTTTGATTCCCCGGCAACGGCGCCAAATTTGACAGGGCCGGAAATCGGTGTCGTTTTCCTGCCAAAGAAATCCTAATTCACCTACTAAAGAGTATAGCAAGTAAGTCAGGGTCGATCCCACAGGGAGTCGGTTATCTGCATGCAATAACGTGTGACTAACAAGTAACGAGGGGGGTTTTGGAATAATCGCAGGATTAACAAAAGTGCAAGTAATAACAGAAGAAGAAATATAATGAGAGAAAGTATTCCACCAGACAAATATCCACACCACAAATGCAATAGGTTGATCACTGAAAACTATATTTCCAAGTTCTTTTACTATCTTATAATTGTTCCCACCCTGATCTTGAGTACTATCGATTCTCACAGTTGTCGATAGACTTATTACTATGCCAATGATAAAATACCACTGATTCTCACAGTTGTCAGCGTACCTTAGCACCAACACAGCAATAGCAATGCATACAAGGATATAGGATACATGCAAGTAGAAAGACGTACAAGTACTCACTCCCCTACTTAACATGCAATTGATTCTCACTCACAATTGTACGCTCGAAACCCCTACACGCACAATTGTGTTTACCACTAGATATGCACTCGGAACCCCTATATGCAATCCTATCAATATGATAGATGTCGAAAAACCTAGTTAGCTATGCCAGAAGAATCAACATAAATCAATAGACAGTTTAATCAAGAGACTCAATCCAACTTAATAAGATATAGAACACGGAATAGAAATCTCACAACCAATTCATTGTAGTGCTTCAATTGTCTAGCAAAACAAAAATGTTTAGCTATCCATTGTTCAAAAACCTAGAAGTTGAATAATCAAAAGAGAGAGGACCGAACTCCTCTCAAAATTAACGAAAAAGATCTTAAATAGGTTCGTAGAAAGTTAACCTAGCAAATAAAATAAGGAAATAAAATATAATAAGACATAAAATCCAAATATACTAAAATGGAAACAAATGACACGCTGGCCGCACACCCTTCTCTTCCACCGCGAGGCGGTAATATCCCACCGCGAGGCGGTGGCCTCAGGCGCGGGGCGGTATTGGCCAGCTTCTTCATCCTTGTGTCTGCTCTCCTGTACTACCAAGTGAGGTAGCTTTCTTCATTAGTTCTGGGCAGATCTTCTCCTTCACCTTCTTTCCTCTTCACTAAGATGTGAAACCTTCAAATTTGTACTGCTTCAACTCTTCCCCTGGGTTACAGACTTAGCCTAATTCTACACCGAAACTTCATCTAAATTGTGTCAATAATCACTAGTTAAGGTGCATGAAATGACACCTATCAAAGGAAAAGGCAAAGAAGAAGGCAAGTGAGAGCTCTGGTAGAGGCCTAGGTCATCCTAAAAAGGAAGCAAGTGGTCCTAGTGCAGTGGTGATCGGTTTTGAGGAATTACACACCCAACCTGTACCAAAAGAATCACAACCAGAAAATTCGCAGTGGCCTGAAGAGCCCATTATTCCCCTTGTTCATATGGGGGTTAACTTTGGGGTTGACAATGTGGATGACTTTTGGATTCCGTATATCAAGCATGTTAGAGATGTACGTCCCGACGGTCATTGTGGATATCGGTCTATGACTGTACTATTGGGAAGGGCAGAGAAAGAATATGTCAACATCCGACGGGAGCTGGTAGTGGACTTGCTTGACAACCGAGATCTATACGAGCCGATACGTTGTCGTCTTCGGGAAGGGTCTTGGGATGATCTTATTCTTCAAGTCCATCATTGTAGAAGTCCTTGCTCCTCGGTATACTGGCTTCATATGCCAATGATGAGTCTAGTGTTTGCCATACTATATCAGGTTGGTCTCGTCTTATTAACTTGGGAAGTTCTGACGTTGTGCTTACCGTTAAGGGCCATGACATCAAGTGTCGGTCCTCCACAAAGAATTTTGGCCATGGCACACGTAGGCAACCATGACCACTTCATACGGGTAAAGGTTTCGTCTTAATTATTTTGGTGTATGTAATTAAGCTATATTGTTTACTCTAATCAAATTGTTTTGTGTTTATATAGGTGGTTCTCAAGGATGGGTCGCCAATAACGCACACTCCTGGTTCGTGGCGTAGAAACGCATATCCAAACATTTTGTGGTGGGCAACACAATATGAGGGGAATTTGAAATTGTATCGAGAGTACCGTATTGCAAATGGTCGAGCACCAGATCCAAACATTTTGTGGTGGGCAACACTAGTCTCCGGATGCCATCTCTCCCCAAATGCAGATATCATAGCAGCATCTATACTGGCGGCGATGCCAACTGTGCGTAAATGTATAAGACCGATGCGCTCTATAATCCTAAACCACGTCTGGGGATCATCGGTAATGAAGGGCTCGTGGCGATATAGCTGGGCAGGTCGGAAATGGATCCTAAGAATCTTACGACTTTGAATGTAAAGTATATAACATTAGTCAACAAAATTTATCACGTTATTCTAAAACCTTAAAGATTTATATTATCAGTTTCACATACCAAATCCTGCATCGCATGTCGGCGGGCGACGCCTCTAAGAGAAGCTGCCTCTGGAGCAGTAGGCTCTGCAACAATATCAACAACTGCCTCTGGAGCAGCTGGCCCTGCATCAACATCCTCTGGAGCCTCCTCTCCTCTCTTCCTCCGTCTCCTCTGCTTAACGGGAGAGAGTGCGGGAACAATAAACACATGATCAACGGGCTCGGGTTGGGGACGCTCATAAATGGCCATCGCAATGTGCATGGCATAGCTAGGAAAAAGGATGGGGCACCGTGGACCTCCAGGCATCCACGACGCATAAGTGGAGGGAAGTCCTGGATCAAAATCATCAACAGGACCGGTAGGGAGAACTGGAGGTGGAGGTGCAGAAGTGGAGGGGCGTATAGGTGACGAAACAAACTGGCCAACACCAAATTCAGGAGAGGGGACAAAAGAGGGGCCATGAGAGGAGAATAAGGGGGATCGGGTAGGGGGAGACTCGTCACGACTCAAATCCTCAGTCGTCAACCTCGGCTTAAATGACTCAACATAATCTGCATCCTCATCCATCTACTGCTGCGTATCATCAGCCATGCATGTCATCGTCGGCTGCAAATCTATCTCCATATGCTCGTCGGCGTGCTCCATATACACATCATCAACAATGACTGTTGGAGGAGGAGGAGGGGCAAAAGTAGCCAATATATCCACATGGACAAGAGCAACACGACGACATATAGAATCTGACGTCCCTATACGTGGTCTGCGACGATCGGCCACTGGTGTCGGCTCTGTCCGGCCCGAAGGGGTCAAGACCGCCCGTAAACTCTAAATTTTATAAAATTTTAGTACATCAGATGATTATTTCTTTAATTAATTTAATTTTTAGTATATTACATTAGATTTGAGTACATTCATCATTTTATTAATTACATTACAATCTGAGGGCTCAATTAACGAATAATTGTGCCCTAAGATTATTAAGAATGCGCCCTAAGATATTTTCAAATTTTCAGAAACACCATCTTACAGATTAAGAAATTCTTAATTTGTATTTCAAATTAAGAATTTATTATACAATTCTTACGAATTAATAATTTCTTAACAATTTTATCATTTATAAGATTTATAACATTTATAAGAATCTTAAGATTCTTACTTGACAACTAATCTAAATTTTAAACATTCTTACAAAATTCTTAAACAATTTTTACAATGTTAAAAAGTCAAGTTGCCAGGTTAGAATCTCTAATCTAAATTCACAACTAATTTCTAATCTAAATTCACAACTAATTTCTAAAACATTCACAACTAAGAATTTCTAATCGTAACCTACGCGCAGAATTATTAAGAATTTCTAGTCTAAATTCACAAAAAAATGATAATCAAAATTCACAATTAATTTCAAATCATATTCACAACTAATTCATAATCTATTTTATAAACTAAATTCAAATAGTTTAATTTAGATAAACAATTACGTCGGAAACAAAATTTAAATTTAGTATTTCGAAAAAAAACCTCTTGGAGACCACTAGGAATAGCGGGAGTTGCTTCCTCCGCCTCCACCGGCTCCATTGTCGGTACGTTTGCTTGAGCTCTCGTCCTCGGTCTCCCTCCGCCCAAAACCCCCAAATCAACCTCCTCTTCTAAACCCTCTACCACCCCAGCCACCACCCCAGCCACCGCCTCATCTCCTCTACCTTCCGCCGCCACCTCCTCAGTGCCGCTACCGCCCTCCGACCTCGCCGCCACCACCTCGTCTGTGTCGCCGCCATAGCTACCGCCCACCGACCTCCCATCACCTCCACCATTTCCCCCATTTTTGCCACCTCCGAGCTCAGAATCATCCAAAGATCTCGAATCCATTGCCAATTTGAAGAATCTAACCACGAATCAAACGGAATTTGAAGAAATAGGATTTTAGGGTTTCAAAAAAAAAAATCGACCCGAGAATCGGGAGGAAGAAGACGCTGCGAGTATTTAACCCGAATCAATAACTATGCGCGTAACCTACGGGCATAGTTTTTGCGGATTGGGCCGGCCCAATACCTATGCGCATAAGTTACGTGCATGGGTATTAGGCCCAATATCTAGGCCCGACAAATCCCTGACAAAACCTATGCGTGTAACTTACGCGCATAGGTTTGTCAGGGTATCACTTTGTGCGTGTAACCTACGAGCTCCAATATTACCCAGACTTTTCAAAAATGGCCATTATACCCCTATGAGCGTAACTTATGCGCATAAAACCATGCTGCTAAGATACGCGCACAGAATCTCGTGCATATAGACAAAAAATCGCGTGTGTATAGCATTTTCGTAAAAATATATTAGTTTAATATTAATTATTCAAAAATATCAAAATATCAATCATATTAGCTCAAAAATGAAAATAAGAAAAATAGAAACAATTTAATGACTAATTGTAAATCATACTTAAAAAAATCAAAAAATTTGAATTAAAAAAGTTTGAGATAGTTAGAATATACCAAAGGTTATTCATGTTTGTTATGATGAGTTTATTTAGATGTGTATTTGTATTTAAAGAAAAAATAAATAAGTTTTTAAATTGAAAATTTTTGGAATAACTGAAATATACGTTAAATAATTAATTATAATAATTATTATGTAGGTTTTTCTAACAAATGCTCGAATGCTATATGTTAAGAATTCTCGTTTTAAAAACTATTCCCTAAAAAGTAATGATTAAACCCTTTTACAAAATATTAAAATTCTTGATATAATTACACCTAATAAAATCCTTCTAAAATGAAGTGCTTAACCTATTCCATAATCATAGGTTAGAAAAAAAATTGTATTTAACATGTTCTTAATTATTTTATGGTGCAAAATTGTCATCGGAGTAGTAACGTAGCTAATACTACGGTTTATATCGGAAAGAAGAGTGAAATTATGATAAGATTTGTCATGTTCTTATAAATAAGATTAAATTGCCATGTTTTTAGAAATAAGATTTGCTAAAAAAATTGTGGGATTATGATTTATATTATTTTAATAACAAATAAATATTAGATTAAATGGGAATTGTTACATTTAACAATAAAAGAAACATCACTAATACCGTACATTAAATTGAAAAGTTTGGTTGGTTAAAATCAAATTTTATAATCAAGTAAATAAAACATAAATAATGTAAGATATATTATTTAAAATTCAGATACTTGGTTGGTTAACATTAAACTTTGTTAATTTTTATAATTTGACACATGACTAATGTGGGTCCAGAATTTTTTTGGTTGTTTAAAAATAAATCGCTTTAATATAGATATATAGATTTTTTTGATTACTTAATATAATAATAAATTAAATAATTAAACAATAACATCTCAACAACTTTTCCTGAGAACGCGCTCGTAGCTCTAAATGAAAGAGCTTTAATATATAGTTATAGATAGATAGATATAGATAGATAATGCTCCTCTTCATTGTTCGATAATAATAATAATAATAATAATAATAATAATGTCATTGGCATTTTTATATATAACTCAAATTGTAATATATTTGGAATATTAACTTGAAAGTGATAAATTATTGCCTATTTGGTGTCCAATGCTTCGGATTGGTTTGTGCATTAATCCTTTTCATTCTCTTGCATAGTTTGGGGATAATTTCTCCATGAAAGTTGGCTGATTCCCTTACGTTTCTTCTTGCATTTGCCCTAAATTATTGATTCGATCATAGTTTGAAGTTCTGGAGCGGATTTTGTGATGTTAATACAACTAGATTCCGCGAATTACGTACAAAATATAATCCTACTTGAGAAGGCTTCCGATAATTGTTGTGCTGAGAGTAGTAATTTCCAAAAAAATCAACATAGTGGGAATGGAAATTAGCAAAATTATAGAGAATATCACATCCAAATTGAGCAATGATGAGTTTCTTTAAAAATAACAATTATTTGAACATTTTAATACCTGATGGACAAGTTAAAAGGCGGTCTTTAATTAATATAAGAAAATTCTAGTTAATGCATTTGAGTTTAGGATTATTCTTATTGGTATTTCATGATTTTTTTTTTCTTGTTGACTTTTCAAAAATCATGGATAGTGTGAAATGAAAGAGACGAGTACCAAGCCTATTATACGCGCACTAGAAAGAGTTATTCGCGCATTTTTTTCCCCTTGTTCATTATCTCGTGACAGACAAAAAAATAGATCATTTGATTTCTGTCTTGTGACGGATAAAAACTTTTGTCCGCTACGTCGTTACAGACACAATATTGTCGTATTATTTTTGTCCGCTACGTGTTGGCGTAAAAAAAATAAAGCGAAATTTTTTGTCCACTACATGATCACGTACAAATTTGAATTTTTCGTGTTTTGTTGTTATATGATAAGGACAAGATAGATGTAACGCGCGAATATATTTCTTGGTGCACGAATCAAGACTCATACCGACAGAAGTTCGGGAGGGGTAAATCCATTTTTCACGAGGTTAACTCAAGTGGGGATTCTTACGCATTGATTATGTCAAGTGATTTCTTCTGTAATCCAAAAATTGTCTATTTTTGAGTCTTGGACTCCAAATCATTATTTAACAAATAATAATTCATTACCTCATCTCATTTCGTGTGGGCATTGGATCATAACTTAGCACAAGATAGGAGAATTAATATATGGTGCTACAAGTGTCGAATATATTTGAACTTAGCTTAATTAGCGAGTGCAACTAGGGTTGAAAACTTTCTTTAGTTTTGGTCAAATTTCGTGGGGAAGACTCTAAGAAATGAAGATAGAAAGTGGAGCGGTGGAAAGGAGGAGATTGTAGCAAGTGAACTGAGACATTTGACTGACAATAAGCACAAGTCAGCATCCTAAAGAGGGACAACGTTTATGGGTCCCCAGTACTCGTAATGCTACTCAGACATCCTCAATCTCTTCATGTCACAAATTTTACAAATATCTGATTATGCATTATCTGTTGTGGGCCCCCTAAACGACCGACCTTCCAGCATTGTCCTATCTTTTATTAGCCAAAATGCACCTTACCGTGCCCCCCCACCCCCCTTGGCCCATTCTCTAAAGCATGGCTTTTTCGGTGCAAGTTTTGTTATTTAGTTAACTGAATTATGATAGGGCCCACCTTTGACCCCTTTCCTACCGTATAGTTAGTTAACTTAGTTATATCTAGGATTCATGCATATATTTAGAGTGTAGAGAAAAATATAAAATGATTACCTGTTTGGTGGATGATAACATGAATTTGTCGTGCTAATTCCAGTTATGTAAAATATTCAAACAAATCTTAAACCGTAGTCCTAGGTAAGTAAAAGTCGAATCCACATGGAGACAGAGTCTATCTTATATATAAATTATGTGTCAATCCAAAGTAACCAAAAGGGGAGTTTTGAATGTTTCAGTAAATTTAAGCATGCAAAAGGTAAACAAACTAAAAGTTGTGAAATCAGTGATAGGAAAAGCACTTAGTCAAACAAACATCCACTATTCGTATGACAAGTTGATCCTAGATAATCATTCAATATCTCATGCAATGGAAATTCCAATTCCTTTTCAGATATAACTAATAGCACAACCAGATACTATTAGTACTAACTAATTAAACAACCCTGAAACTATCAAGATTCAGTTTAACAGCAGCGTTACGGATAAGAATATAGTTGGATACAATTCTAGCATAAAACAACCAGCTTTTATCCTAGAATATAAATCAGTTCTCTTCTGCATAAGACTAGCACAACCAGATACTAGTACGATGCAGTTGCTACTCTGAAATAGATATGCTCAACCAGTAACAATCTAGATCTAGCAATCAATCAATAGAAACAAACCCTAGTTGCGCAGGCTAGAGATTATCAATATTAATCATAAGCAATCAAGCAAGAGAATAGATAAAATCCATGCAATAGATAAGGAACGAGAATCTCACAACTGAATCAAAACGAAAGCTTCAACGTCTGACTAAGCAAGAGTGACTTAGTTCTTCATAGCAAAGTACGTAGAAAGGGAAAAGATGAAATTAGGGTTCGAGAGTTTAGGGAGGCCAAGCTCCCTTCTAACCCTAAAATACTAAAAGGAAAATCTCCAAAATTCACATTAAACGAAATACTAAAACGTAATAAAAGTAGTCCAAATAAAACAAATAAGGAAAACGGGCTCGATGGGCTTCTGACAGTAGCGGCGGTCGCTGCCTCCTCTGCGGCGGTCGCCGTAATTGCGGCGGTCGCCGCCATTATACGGCGGTCGCCGTTCTCAAGTCGTAGCCAAGGTTGCTGGGAGGGCTTTGGCGGCGGTCGCCGCAATGTGGGCAGCGGTCGCCGTGAAGCCATTCCTTCAGTGTCTTCGTCTCTTCAGCTCTGAATGCTCCCAAAGCCTCCAAAAGTGTGTCTACAACACCTCCTCGCCAATACTCCACAACTCCTCTAAAGTATCCTAAAACACCACTAAATCAATGCTAAAACCCCGTCGTTACACACAACATAATCGTGTGTATCAAACTCCCCCACACTTGAATCTTTACTCGTCTCGAGTGGATAGAAAACTATCACCCATCATCAATACAGTTCCTAGATCATCAACATCCAAAGAAGCTCACAACTAAGAGTAAAAGCATCTACATGAAAGCACAACATCCCCCTAACCAACCGTATAAGAAATCTACTCATCCACCAGCACACATCAGCACACACAACACCAACACAATGCACACAACAACAACAACAACAACGACAACCTAATCCTCAGCTCCAAACAAAACACGCCATCCAAGTCCAACATTAACAAAAATCATCAACGAGAGTGAAATAACACCACAATAACTACAACTTATTCCTCCAAGTGAAAACCTACCCAAAACACTCCTATACTCCACTTCTTATGTCTCCTGCGCCGGTAAATTGATAGTCCTAAAACACTCAGTTTTTTTTCTGCACTCATTTTGCTTAGGCGCCTTTTCAGGTTTTCACCTAACACTCTCATTTCATTTTTCAATAGATAGGCTCACAATATACTCACATCACTCTTGACCAATTATTACCCCAACCTAATGCTGGTCCAAGCCACCTGCTTATTACCTAGGCCGTCTTTTCAGGTTTTCGACCTATCCCAGGATTTCAATTTTAGCCTTTTTTCAAATTTTTGGCTCTTTTTCATTTTTTTCTTTTCTTTTCCTCAACGACGCAGCAAGTACAGAATCCTCCCCCATGCTTAAACATGGCATTGTCCTCAATGTAATGAAAGACAAAAAGAATAAAGCACAGGGAAGACAAAGAATGGACTCACAAACGTCGCCAAGCTGCTTGGACACTGAAGGTGTCGCTGGCGGTCTTCACAATATATGCCCAGGTCTCTAGTGTTGGGCGGGTGTCTTCATCTCAACTCTACCGTGCAACCATAGGGAACCACTGTAAGGTGTGGTGGTCATTAAGGAAATCAGGGCTGCACGGCCTTCAACTCCATCAACTTCTACCATGCAACCAAAAGGAACCACTCTGGTGAATAGTGGTATAACAAGTATGGCGGGGTTGCATGGCCTTCAACGAACACAAAAATGGGGCCCAGATGTAATCGTGGTGTGGGCCCTAGTGTTCCTCCTCCTCAGCTGCCAATTGTAGGGCCATCACCGTTGTCAAATACAAAGTTGGGCTAATGTCTCCTCCTTGACAACATGATGCGCACCATCTCTCCATGGGAAACTCGGACAGCTGGCCTCCGGTGGAACTTTTTTTTTTTTTTGCATATTTTTTATTTTTGCTCCCCGTTTAAGGTTTTTTCGGGAAGTTTTTTTTTTTAGATAAGTATAGAAGTCGAACCTGAGAATGGCGGCGATCGTCGTAATTAAATGGCGGTCGCTGCCATTTGCCGTAGCTAGATGAACGAAGGAGGGGATTGGCGGCGGGCGCCGTAAGGGGGGCGGCGGTCGCCGTAAGGATGGCGGCGGTCGCCGTTTCTCCTTCTTCACTTGGATACGCTTCCTGCAGGTTAGTTCGACACAGAATGCAAAGCAGAAATAAAATCAAATTGAAATTAACTAAAGGAAGGGAAATAAACTACCTAATCATCGGGTTGCCTCCCGAGAAGCGCCGTAGTTAACGCCGTGACTCGACATAGTGCTCAACCTCTTCAACTCGGGTTGCTCCTATCACTTGAACTCCTGAGGTCTATATCAGGGGGATGCTGCTTTGTGTGCTCCATGTTGAGCCTTTCCCCCATGCTTGTTCCCTTGCTGATGGTTGGACCACTTTTTACATCTATGATTGCACTTGTCATTTTCAGAAATGGCCTACCCAACATCTTAGGGGCAGCATGTTTGTCATGTCCCGTATCCAGCATGTAAAAATCCACCAATCTCTCTTCCTGATCCTTGGTGAGCTTGCTTGAGATGATCACCGGTAATGTCTCCTTGTCTCCAAGAAATACATACTTGAGGTGATCGGGAAGTTGCTTTAACTCAACCACTGGTGCCTGCACAATAGAGGGCAAAAGCTTCTCACTAGGCAAGGTTAGTGGTATAGGTGATTTACCTGGTAGCTCAAGAGGAAGCTTATAGTAAGCATCCAACTCATTGACAACTTCCTGCATGTCAGTGGACAAAGTAAAATCCAAACTAGAATCCATAATTATAGATTGCGTGTCATCTAGGCAGTCCACATCAAAAACATCTTGCACCACATGCTCAAGTACATCAATTGCACATAGAGAATGATCATCAGAAGGATATTTCATGGCTTTATAGATATTGTAATTAATAGTTTGGCCATCAAATTCCATAGTCAAGGAACCAGTACTCACATTAATCTTTGTATTGGCGGTTTTCAGGAATGGTCTCCCTAACAGAATAGGGACTGTATGCTTATCATGTTCCATATTAAGCACAAAGAAGTCATCAGGAAAAGTAAGATCACCAACCATAACCAATACATCCTCCACTATCCCTATAGGACGCACACTAGATCGATCAGCTAACTGAATGGAAATATTAGTCGCATGCATGAGTCCTAATCTTAACGATTCACAAAGAGATGAAGGTAGAACATTAATGGAGGAACCCAAATCTAACATAGCTTTATTGAACTTGGTACCTCCAATAGTAATTGGAATGGTGAACATACCTAGGTCTCCACACTTCTTGGGTAAGCGCTTCTGAAACACAGCAGAAACATGTTCGCTTACCTTCACCTTCTTTTTGCTGTTCCTATCCTGATTTCTCTTTGTGGTGCACATCTGCTTCAAGAACTTAGCATAACGAGGAACAAATTTGATCAAATTAAGGAGAGGAATGTTTACCTCAACGTTTCTGAACATCTCAAACATGTCCTTGTCTTGCGCAAGTGGCTTGGTACGCTTCAATGCATATGGGAATGGTGGAACAGGCTTCCAATCAGGCAAAATCGGAGTTTCGGACTCCTTCTCAGCCTCAGCATCGGCTACAGGGAGGCGGCGGTCGCCATAAGGTTGGCGGCGGTCGCCGCTGGCATCATCAGAAAGTTCGGAAACTGGATCACTGTCACGGCGGTCGCTGCCTTCTGGGCGGCGGTCGCCGTTTTCTGGGCGGCGGTCGCCGTAAGGCTGTTGGCGGTCGCCGCTGATGCTCTGCTCCAAATCCGGACTTTCTTCCTTGTTGACCTCAGAATTATCTTCTTCGAGCCTCTTCCCACTTCTCAGAGTTACAGCATTGACATTCCGAATGTTCGGGTTCGCTTCCATTTGAGATGGAAGTTTACCAGAATCCTTTGCGTCAAGTTTACTCACTACTTGAGAAATCTGACCAACCTGCCTTTCCAAGTTCTGAATGCTAGCTTGTGTAGTTTCATGGAATTGCAATTGGCTCTTAGTCAACTTAGCAACATTCTCATTGAGATTTACGTTGCTCTGCATCAGTATCTTCACCAAATCATCCATAGAGGAGGATGAATTAGAGCTCTACCCTTGAGGTCGTGGCACAAATGGCTGCCGAGGTTGTTGAGGATTACCTTGTTGTTGGTTTGGTTCTGGGTCTCTCCATCTGAAGTTGGGATGATCCTTCCAACCAGGATTGTATGTACTGAAGTAAGGATCATGCCTGGGCCTCTGCTGAAATCCTCATACTGCATTTACTTCCTCTTGTAGAGTAGGACATGAATCAGTAGGATGCAAGTCGTCATGACAGATCTCACAGGCCTTAGCCTGCTGAGGTGTACCTTTTAGTTTCAAACGCCTCACCTCCTCTTTCAGCACATCAAAATCAGCTTGATCAATTTTAGATTGAGAACTAGTGACTACCAAGCTTTGGGAGCCTCTCCCACTGTATTGTCTAGAGTCATCAGCCAGGGTGGCAAATATCTCTAGAGCCTCTTCATAAGTCCTCTTCAGAATATTCCCACCACATGCAGAATTTACCATCCGACGATCATCTTCACGGAGTCCTCCATGCAAATAAAGAATCAGATCATGATTATCATAACCATGGTAGGGGCAACTCTTCACCAGTTTCTTGAAGCGTTCATAATAGTCATAGAGAGACTCATTAGACAGTTGCTCTACGTTGCAGATCTTCTTCTTGAGCTGATTAGATTTGATTGCCGGAAAGTATTTATCAAGAAACACCTTCTTCAAATTCACCCAAGTAGTGATACTTCTTGGGGGTAGAGAATGATACCAGTCTTTAGCGGAGTCCTTCAGAGAAAAGGAAAAGACTCTCAACCTCATCTGATCTTCAATAATATCAGATGGCCGCATGCTGGTGCAGACCTCAAGGAATTCATCCAGGTGCTGAATAGGATCCTTAAGGGGGGTTCCATTGAATTTCGGGAGCAAATGGACTACTCCTGTCTTAAGCTCAAATTTAACCCCATCACCAAGGGCAGGGAATTGCACAGCACGAGTTGGTTGCTCCAAGTTAGGATCTGTCAGAGTTTCAAGAGTAACACGTTGATCAGCCATCGTATCAGCTTCCTGAAGTAGTGTACGCGCAACCCTGCAAGCTTGAAGAAAGGTTCTCTCGATTTCTGGATAAAAAACAAGAGGTAGATTATTAGTAATACGGGTGTGAACCATAAGATAGGTTCACACCAAGATTGGCACACAAATCACACACACAAAATAGATTATTGCCTCCCCGGCAACGACGCCAATTTGATAACAGGAATTTATCGTGCTAATTCCAGTTATGCAAAATATCCAAACAAACCTTAAACCGTAGTACTAGGTAAGTAAAGGTCGAATCCACAGGGAGACAGAGTCTATCTTTATATGTAAATTATGTGTCAATCCAAAGTAACCAAAAGGGGAGTTTTGAATGTTTCAGTAAATTTAAGCATGCAAAAGGTAAACAAACTAAAAGTTGTGAAATCAGTGATAGGAAAAACACTTAGTCAAACAAACATCCACTATTCGTATGACAAGTTGATCCTAGATAATCATTCAATATCTCATGCAATGGAAATTCCAATTCCTTTTCAGATATAACTAATAGCACAACCAGATACTATTAGTACTAACTAATTAAACAACCCTGAAACTATCAAGATTCAGTTTAACAGCAACGTTACGGATAAGAATATAGTTGGATACAATTCTAGCATAAAACAACCAGCTTTTATCCTAGAATGTAAATCAGTTCTCTTCTGCATAAGACTAGCACAACCAGATACTAGTACGATGCAGTTGCTACTCTGAAATAGATATGCTCAACCAGTAACAATCTAGATCTAGCAATCAATGAATAGAAACAAACCCTAGTTGCGCAGGCTAGAGATTATCAATATTAATCATAAGCAATCAAGCAAGAGAATAGATAAAATCCATGCAATAGATAAGGAATGAGAATCTCACAACTGAATCAAAACGAAAGCTTCAACGTCTGACTAAGCAAGAGTGGCTTAGTTCTTCATAGCAAAGTACGTAGAAAGGGAAAAGATGAAATTAGGGTTCGAGAGTTTAGGGAGGCCAAGCTCCCTTCTAACCCTTAAATACTAAAAGGAAAATCTCCAAAATTCACATTAAACGAAATACTAAAACGTAATAAAAGTAGTCCAAATAAAACAAATAAGGAAAACGGGCTCGGTGGGCTTCTGACAGCGGCGACGGTCGCTGCCTCCACTGCGGCGGTCGCCGCCTTTATACGGCGGTCACCGTTCTCAAGTCGTAGCCAAGGTTGCTGGGAGGGCTTTGGCGGCGTTCGCCGCAATGTGGGCAGCGGTCGCCGTGAAGCCATTCCTTCAGTGTCTTCGTCTCTTCAGCTCCGAATGCTCCCAAAGCCTCCAAAAGTGTGTCTACAACACCTCCTCGCCAATACTCCACAACTCCTCTAAAGTATCCTAAAACACCACTAAATCAATGCTAAAACCCCGTCTATACACACAACATAATCGTATGTATCAGTGAAGGTTATAATTTTTTGGTATTATGTATGGAGGCGCATTCAGTGTAAAAGTCTGTTAATGTGAAAATTACGAGCATATTTAGAACGTTAAATAAGCTTTATAAACAATTGAGATAACGAGCTGACAAAAAGCCAAAAAATACATCCAATTTTTTAAAGGTGGCATTTGTGTAATTTAGTGTAGTCTAAGCCCAAGTTTCACCAACCCAACCTGACTTCTTTCTCTTTTCTTAGTGTGATTCCAACTAAACCCAAACACAACCTCCTTTCTTCTCCCTCTACCACCGATCGCCGTTGAAGCACGAATCACCCATGATCTCTTCGACAAAATCCACAAAATCGACATGTCAGACCTACACCAACTTGATTTATTCTCTTCGCACAACTTCACAAACCACAAACTCTTGGCGCCATGTCTAACAATGATGAATTTCTTCAAGCAGCAACACATCACAATAAGAAGGTAATCTCTCTCTCTCTCTCTCTCTCTCTCTCTCTCTCTCTCTCTCTCTCTCTCTCTCTCTCTCTCTCTCTCTCTCTCTCTCTCTCTCTCTCTCTCTCTCTCTCTCTCTCTCTCTCTCTCTCTCTTACTACTTGATTTTTTTTTTTAAAATGCTCCGATTTGACTCAACTACTCGAATTTCTAGGGTTCGTATAGTTGTTCTATAAAATCGAAATTCTAGGTTCTTAAATGATCTGGTTCATAAGGATGTTAATTTAAGTAGAAATTACTGTATGTAGGGTTCGTAAGTATGTTAGATTAAGCTAATTTTGGAAATTCTCGAGTCATAAAGTGGTTTGCAATGATGAGTTTCATGGCTTGATGAGTTTTATTTGAGATTCATACGTATGGTCCATCTAGTTGATGTTTGTGGTCTATCTGGTTTCTCTTTAGAATTGCTGAAGCTTTTGGGGAAATTTACATGTGCATATTACAAATACTCAATCCTTAGTGTGGAGTTCATGGCTCGTTATTGTGAGGTTCATGAATCTATATTGCAAAGTTCATACATATTCAGTGTGGGGTTCATGTGTCTTTGACTTGATGATCGGGTTTGAGAGAATTTTCATGTTTATCATAAGAAAACAAAATACTCAAATTACAGTTAATTTGAAACTATCAAAAGTGCATGTATGGTGACTAGTAGGCTCACATGTTGACTGTGTATGTTCATTTTAGTACCTCAATGTTCATTTATTGGCTAGAAAGGAAGGCATGAAACTAATATCAAGGTTCATTTAATTATATATTCTTTTAATGAGTATAATGTGACATAAATTTATGTATTAATGTAGAAGACATGAAACTAATATCAAGGCACCTGAAAGAATTAATTCATGAGTCCTAAAATGAGGAAGAGAGCAAACAATACTAAAGGATAATGATGGTGAAAATAGGGAAGGCAACGATTCATCAAAGTATTGAGTCATCTAGAGAGGAAGAAATCAATGGTGATAAAAAGACTTTCACCTCCCAACTGATTATAGAGAAGGACAAGGCTCTAAGCAATTTAAAGGTGTACAAGGAGAGGATCGGTAAACCAATGAAGTTGGTCATTCGTGGAAGTTCAGACTTTGTTTTTGTTTTGTTTTTTATGTTGAACCAAAGACTAGAAAAATAGAGAGATGAGGTATTGTGTAATCCATAGTGATATGATGTGGAAACTATAAAGAGATAGTAGTTGATAGTATAAACTAGACAATGATGGTGTGTGGTGGTTGTATATTATACTTGTATGATGCTTTTACTTAACAGTATAAACTAGACAACGATGTTGTTCATTTATTTGATTTATTTGACTTTAACAGGGCTCAACCACAAGTTGCACATTGAGTTATCTCGACAAATGAACAATGGGCATGATCCATATTTGAGTCGGACTCGTTATGTATATGACAAATAAGTATAATGTGATAGGTACGTAATTTTGTTTTATCTTTGTTCCGAAATAAGACGGGTGAAGATTTAGAACCTGAATAATTAAACAAACATCATTTATAATACCATTCCTATATTTGATTTACTATATATTGTAAGAAATTTACGGACCATATAAAATGAGGTGCGATGTCGAGAGTAACAAAAAGGGAGATTTTAGTTTGTATCAAGCAACAAAGTAAATCAAAGCAAAAGATGTAATCAATGGGTGAGAAGTAACTTACCCAGACAAATATTCACACTTCAGTTTGATTGGTTAATTCTAGATTATCTCAAATTTCTACCAATGAATATTCCTGTTCCGATCTTATATATATAGACAGGTCAACTAGCCCTGAAAATACTTACCATTAAACAATCAAGAAACTATCAAGATTCAATCTAACGACAGCAGTAAGCATAGAAATTAACTAGAATACATGCAATACTTAACAACTAGTCAGTACTCGACATGTAATTAATTCTCTTCACAATAAACATTCACAACTAGTTTCTGTAAATCGTGGTTGTTACACAATATAAGGGATTTCAACTAGAAATATCCAAACCCTAGCAATAGAAAATCACTAATATCAACTAGATGATCAGACTAGTCAAATCAGCAAGAATCACTGGGATGAAGCTCAAAGAGAATCAATATAATCAAAGAAAAGGAAATAGAGTTATAATCTCACAACCAAATACAAACGAAGACTTCAATCGTCGGACTAAGCAAAGGTTGCTTAGTTCTTCATAGTCTTCAAAAGCATAAAAACTCTAAGGGAAAAACTGAACGATAATGTGATGAATGAATAATTATGAAAAGGCTGCTAACTAATGAATATGAAAAACCTAGCAAACCCTAATCTAAAAAGATAATGACCGCGGATTGGTCTGTGAGTCCTCGTATTCTTCTGACGTGTTTCCGCGACCGCGGCGGAGCTTCCGCGCCCGCGGTTTTGCTTAGTCTTGCTCCCTTGCTATTGTTGTCGTTCCGCGCTCGCGGCCATCCATCCGCGCCCACGGAAAAGCCTCTGTTGCGATCTTCAACTTCTCGCTTGCGGTCTTCTCTTGTGGCTTCGCCTTCATATCCTTAAGTCTTCATTTAAGCACTCAAAACCACCAAATCAACCCGTCTTCTCCAAAACTCCATTCTCCTATATTGTGTCCTAAACACACATAAATGGCACCCCAAATACTAGTAACAACTCCTAGTTACGCACTACAAAGTAGAGCGTATCAAATTCCCCCATGCTTAAACCTTGCTCGTCCTCGAGTAAGCTAATAGAAACCTACTCCTCCAATGAAATACCCAAGGTCTCAGGAAGCACAGCAAAACTATCTCCACTAAGAACTGCACCTTATCATGAATCTCCAAGGCACCAACACATCAACACAATACACAAGCTTAAAGGAAAGCAGAGTACTTCCCCCAAGTGTAACCCGAACACCATAGAGTGAAAATGACCATCTAATCCTAGCTCCAGTCTATCTTCTTATACCTCCCAGAGTGACCTACCCGAATCCTCCTTATATCACCTCTTCTTATGTCACCATGCCAGGAAAAATGAGGAATCCTAATAATCACTCTTCTTCTTTTCACTCATGTTGCCAAGGCGCCCTTTCGGGTTTTCACCAAGCCACTCATTTCATTTTTCTTGAGATGGGCTCACAAAACTCACATCACTCTTGACCTCTTATTACCCCAGCCTAATGCTGGTCCAGACCACCTGCTTATTTCCTAAGCCACCCTTTCAGGTTTTCGACTTAGCCTAGGATTTCTTCTTTTATCTTTTTTTTCATATTTTTGACTTTTTCAATTTTTTTTATTCAGACGACTAGCAAGTATAGATCACTCCCCCATGCTTAAATATTACATTGTCCTCAATGTAATGAAAGACAAAAAGATGAAGCATAGGGAAATGCAAAATAGTACTCACACCGTCGCCGAGGTGGCCTGGATGTGGATGTCGGTGCTAGTGGTAAAACAGTGAAAACACATGTCGCTGGTGTTGCGGCGGTCCTACTCAAGCAAAATCCACATACTACCAAATATATCCACTGTAAGATGAAGTGGGACATCAAAGAAACGGGGTTGCATGTGCTGATGTGACCCTGCCTCCCATGACGGCCCAAGACGAGGAAGAAGCCATGAGCCTACGCTCAGAGGGCCCAGTGACAAGGTCTAGGTCCAACGCCATCGCCGCCGTCGCGTCACTTATCGCACGCGCCATCGCCAGCCAAGGAAGCCCAGACGACAATCCAAGACTCATCGTCCTCGCCACCATCGGAAGTGAAACAATGTGTTCTTCTGAAGACTTTGACACTTCGTCGTCTCTCGCGATGATCTCTTCAAAGCCTTCACCGCGCTAGAAGTGTCATGCGTTCTTTTTAAGATATTATCTATTTTTGGTATTTCCAGCATGTTTAGATAATTTCCTTTGATAACTTTACATAGTTTCCTTTTATAGCGTTTTAGATAGTTTCCTTTCAGTCGTTATATCTTTTAGGGTTTGTTCCTTTTGCATGCTTGCATGGAGCCCATGAGGTTCGACTCAGACCATCCGACGTCTCACCTCCCCGATTTATACCCTACTTTGCTAATGTTATTTGGGACGTTCAAGTTAAAGTTCAAGGTTTTAAGTCGAGTGTTAATTCCTCCTTCCCTTGATCAGACGTCACCCTTATCCCTCTCATCCCCATTCACTCCGCCGCCGACGCTACGGCAACCACTCGAACTCCATCGAGTTTATCCCCTCCGCAGTCGACGCTACAACACCAACGACTTATCTCTTCAAGTCGCCTAGTCTTCATCAAAACGCTTCCGCCACCGCTACCATCTTTCCACCAAATCGCTTCCATCACTGCCGAGATCCATTCATCGCGTTCTTTCGTTCGCGATCAACTACATCATCACGTTCCATAGTAGAATCACCACACCGAGTGACTTCTCAACCAAGACTAGATCCAAGGACATCACCTTTGACAATTCGGCTTGTCATAGGAGACAAGGACACATCAACTGGCATCAGAGCCCAGCAGTCTTGTAAGTCACGAACTCAAGTTTCACTCTTGTTCACAATTTTTTTTTCCTTGCCCCCATCGTTTGCTTTACTAAAAGATCACGAAAAAAATTTAAAACTTTCCATATTTGCTACACCTATTCGGTTTCTACAAGGTAATACCTTGGCCGGAAATTTTCCTTGTTCCCCAAGTTTTGGTGTGTTAGGTACTTTTGTTATCTTGCATGCTAGAATATTTTGTTTCCTTATTTCATGTGTGGATATAATTTCCTTGTTTGCTAGATATTACTTTTTAGGTTGTTAAACCGAATTTCCATATATAAGATATCATCCAATCTTATTTTCTCTCTCTTATCTCTAACATCACACTTGTGATATTCTTGTTACTTAGACCTTTTTAATTTTTTTTCCTTTTGCAACTCCGAAAAGATCAAAAGATAAGATCTCAGATATTAAAAAAAAAAGATATCGAAAATATATTAGAAAAAAAAGTTTCCAAAGTTAGGGAAAGCCAAAATAAGGCAACCCTAACCCACATCGGTCTAAGCTCATCTTCTATATCTCTCCACCGTCTAGGTCAAGCTTCCTAGAAGTACTTTCTTGCTAATTAGGTTACTTTGTTTACGTTTGTTTTAGGGTTTCAATTTGTTCTTGTTTGTTTGATTGCAACTTGCTTGATACACCATAACTTGTTCAAGCCAAGCCGCCCTCACGGCAAGCCAAACAAGCCCTACCTACGTGACCTTTGTGACTTGACTAGTGATTTGCTTGGTTGTTGTTCTTTGTTGTCTTTTGGTTCATTTTTACTCCCATGTCTGGTCGTCTTATTATAGGCACCATGCAGATTGGACACAGTGGAGACGACCGCGAAGATAACACCACCAACCCACTACCTCCACAGTTGGGTCTACCTCAAGACCAACCCCGCGATCCCATCATGGGGTTGTCTGAATATCAAATCTTGATCCAGGCTCTTCGACAAGAGAACGCCACTCTCAGAGCCAACCAACAAGAGGTACCCATTGTGCCAACCCCAACACCACCTAGTGGTCTGGACGCGCCGCCTCCCACTAGAGCAACCGACGCGGTCCATCTAAGACACGCGTGGACAAAGGCAAGGGAATTATGTCGTCTACTTCTCAACATCAACCACAACTCAACAGAATGCAGAGTGTCATTGAGAGCCGCCAAGGTTTCGTTCCCAGGACGGATCGATACATGCCCAGAGCCACCCCCAGTGGCCACGGCACCGGCTCCGACCGTGACGCTGACGACTTTCGAGGTGAGTACTGTGAACCTTACAACTTTGATGATAGTTATGCCTCTCGGAGAATCCAGTGCCGTGTGCCAGAGTCCACACCCCGCGATGGCCGACGTCGTCAAGCCGCCCAAGCCGATGCAACGCCAAGAAGACCAAGCCACCGCGACACTGGGCATACGCGACGTGATGATCAATTGAGGATACCCCCTACCCAACAACGCAGCCATGATGTACGCGATCATCTTCGACACCAGAGTGTTCGAACACCGCGTTATGGATATGATGGCTACGCGTCGATCATACCCAATGTCCAAGACGACTTCGACGAGTATGATGACGAAGAGATCGAGGACTCAGGTATGGTCAACCCAAATTTTTTTCACCCCCCTCTTGGGGATCCACTTGAATTGCAGGATCACCCATCGGATTAGATCCCTTTACCGCTTCTCCGGCCCCAAGGAGAACGCGTTCAAAACATTGGAGGCGAGCGCCGCGATGGTTTCCAAAGAGACAATCGACGCGACAACTATGATGCCCAACCACGAAGACGTCAACGCGATGACGCCTACGCGCCCATGGATGAGTTTGTCCGTGAAGATCACGAACAACGCGATAGACACCAGGTTGGACGCAATAGACCACATGGATGGCGCACCTTTGAGAACCCTCTCTATGATGCTGCGCCAAACAACGCATTCAAATAAGCAACTGACTAGCCTCGATACCCGTGACATCATGTCAAGGTAAAAATCGAGCATTTTCATGGTGAATACAACCCCTCTATTTTTCTTGAATGGGTGCAGGCTACAGAGTACACCCTTACCTATAATCGAGTGCCACCTGAGGATCATGTCGATGCCGCGACGCTTAACTTCCGAGGAGCCGCCCGTGTGTGGTGGCATAGATTCGAAGATGACTGCGTTCGTCGCCACATGACACGAGTCACAAAATGGCATCAACTAGTCTATGTGATGACAAAGAAATACGTGCCTCCAGACTACAGGAATCAAATGCGATTGGAAATTGCCATGGCTCGCCAAGGGTCGTTGACTCCACTCGAGTTCTTTTCCAAGCTTGAAGACATGTATTACAAGGCCAACATCTCTGTTGCACCATCTACCTTGAGGACAATATTCTTGAGTGGCTTGAACACCAACATACGTGATCAACTAGAGATCTTGCCAATCAAGGATTTGAACACACTCACACACATGGCGATGCAAATTGATGCACAATTATCTCGCCGAAAGTCTTACACATATTCCACTGGCCAACAAAGGTATTCTTCTAACACTAGTGGATTACCTTATACTAATGTTCACCCTAGTGCCTCTACCACAGCCGTGTCTAGCCAAGCCTCCAAATCGAAGCCCGCGACGCCGACCACCGTGCCACGCCAGAACACGCCAAGACAGGCTCCAGTGAGCAACGATCGCGCGCGTGATATTTTGTGTTACAAATGTAGTGGAAGAGGCCACTATAAGAAAGATTGCCCCAATGCTCGCAAGGTGTTATTCTCCACGGCCGCCGCTGGCTACGAGTCTTGTGACGACGAGGAGGCCACACTTGACGCGATCACTGAAGGCAACGAAGAAGAGGACAAAGACGCGTATGACTGCGAACCCGCTTCTCTGCACACGGGCACACCATTGAGCTTGGTGACGCGTCGTCTCCTCACCGTCAAGGAAGCCAGCTTACGCGATCAACGAGAGAACTTGTTCCACACAAGGGCTCTATTCCAAACAGCTTCCTTGAGTGTTATTATTGATGGAGGATCTTGTGCAAATATTGTGAATGAGAAGGTCGTCAACCACTTCAAATTGCCTACGACGCCTCATCCCCAGCCTTATGCCCTCCAATGGATATCTTTAAGTCCAGGTAACACAGTATCTCGCCAATGTTTAATTTCTTTTTACATAGGGCAATACTGTGATTCTATTCTTTGTGATGTCATTGCAATGGACGCCACCCATATTTTGCTTGGGCGCCCATGGAAATTCGACAGGCGCGTGCTCCATGATGGCTATTTGAACACTTATGTGTTCATTACCACGGGAAGCGCATCACTTTGCATCCAATGTCTCCCCAGGAGATCTTATAGGACCAGGTCGAACGCGATCGCCAGAGGGCCATCGAGGCCGCGTCAACTAGGTCACACAAGTGTCCAGAGGTAATACTGAGGCAAATCTCCTCCAAATCTTGCAACACTTCGTCTTCTCCAGGCACTGGCAAGAAGAAACACAACGCCACAGCTGGGACACCAAGTGCCCCACAAAATTCGAGCAATGCCTTCCCCTCACCACAGTTGGCCACTCCGTTGCCACCACCGCGTCCTTTGCAAGGCACCTGTGAGCAACGCGTTCTTTTAGCCAGGCCCAGTGATCTCACTGCGTGTGTGACTGGGAAGACTCTATGTTTTCTACTTGTGCCAACTCCATGCATCCCTGAGTCGTCGAAGAACGCGTCCGTGCCACCCGTCATTGCGACCTTGCTTGCCGCGTTCAACGATGTCTTCCCTGATGAGTTGCCACAAGGTTTACCTCCACTGAGGGGCATTGGTCCATAAGATACCCAAGAGCTACAGTGCCAAGTGCAAGAGTTATTGGATCGAGGCTACGTAAGGGAATCTCTCTCCCCTTGTGTTGTGCCTGTGATCCTAGTGCCCAAGAAAGATGGCACATGGAGAATGTGTGTTGATTGTCGTGCGATAAACCAGATCACAGTCAAGTATCGGCATCCTATCCTACGCCTTGATGATATGCTTGATGAACTTCATGGCGCCACGCTATTCTCCAAGATCGATTTGAAGAGTGGTTATCTCCAGATCAGAATGAAAGAAGGTGATGATTGGAAGACCACGTTCAAGACAAAGTATGGGCTCTACGAGTGGCTCGTCATGCCCTTTGGGCTCACGAACGTGCCCAACACCTTCATGTGCATGATGAACCATGTGTTGAGATCTTTCCTTGGCAAGTTTGTTGTCGTTTATTTCGATGACATCCTTGTGTATTCACGGAGCCTAGAAGACCATGTCGATCACCTTCGTCAAGTGCTCGAGTGCCTTCGACGCGAAAGCCTATTCGCCAATTTGGCAAAGTGTTCTTTCTGCTCCGCGTCCACCAACTTTCTAGGCTACGTTGTGTGTAGTGATGGGTTACGCGTTGACTAGGACAAGATCGCGGCCATCAAAGACTGGCCCACGCCTACTACACCGACTCAAGTGCGAAGCTTTCTAGGCCTCGCAGGCTTTTATAGGCGTTTTGTACGCGACTTCTCCTCCATTGCCGCACCACTACACGAGCTCACCAAGAAAGGAAGCACAGTTTTGTGGCTTGAGCCCCATGAACGCGCTTTCTCAGCTTTGAAGAAAGCCTTGTGCCAAGCACCTTTGCTCCAGCTTCCAGATTTCACCAAACACTTCGAAGTGGAGTGTGATGCCTCTGACATAGGCATTGGTGGTGTACTACACCAAGAGAAGATGCCAATTGCCTACTTCAGTGAGAAGCTCACATGGGCCACGCTCAACTACCCCACCTACGACAAAAAGCTTTATGCTTTAGTACATGTGCTGAAGACATGGCAACATTATCTTTGGCCGCGTGAGTTCGTCATCCACAGCGACCACGCCGCGTTGAGCTACTTGAAGAGCCAAGCTCACCTCAATCGACGCCATGCTCGCAGGGTGGAGTTTCTGGAGACTTTTCCTTATGTCGTGGTCCACAAAAAGGGAAAGGACAACATTGTCGCCGACGCGCTCTCTCGCAGATATGTCCTCTTGACTCAAGTGCAAACTAAAATTCTGGGTTTTGCTTTGATTAAGGATTTATATGCTAGTGACCCTTTCTTTGCCCCTATTCTTGAGCATTGCCTGAGATTGCGTGAGTTTGAGACCTTTTTCCTTTCTGAGGGTTATTTATACAAGGCTAGTCATATTTGCATTCCTAGATCCCCTATTAGGCTCCTATTGATTGAGGAAGCACACGCGAGTCGTGGACATTTTGGGATTAGGAAGACCTTAGACACGCTTAGAGAACATTTCTTTTGGCCTAAGATGACTCACCAAGTGACTAGGTTTTGTAGAAGTTGTGTGACTTGCCAGAGAGCCAAAGCTAAGTCTAGTCCTCACGGCCTCTACACTCCTTTTCCCATTCCGAGTGCCCCCTGGGAAGATTTGTCTATGGATTTCATCACGGGTTTGCCCCTCTCTAGACGAGGTAAAGACTCCATTTTTGTGGTCGTAGATAGATTTTCTAAGATGGCACATTTTATAGCTTGTAAGACCACCCATAGTCTAGTGAGATTGCTGATCTATTCTTTGAGCATGTGGTGCGTCTTCAAGGAGTCCCGCGTACCATAGTGAGTGATAGGGATTCTATGTTTGTTGGTCATTTTTGGAGAACTCTTTGGGGTAAGCTAGGCACCAAACTCCTATTTTCCACTAGCTACCACGCCCAAACCGATGGCCAAACGGAGGTCACGAGTAGAACTCTAGGAGCCCTCCTTCGCACGATGCTTAAAGCCAACCCTAAGCGTTGGGAGGTCTTACTATCACTTGTCGAGTTTTGTTACAATAGATGCAGGCACACGGCGACCAAGTTGACACCATTCGAAGTGGTGTATGGCATGAACCCCTTGACACCACTGGATTTGTCGCCGCGTCCTCTCCGAGACCCAGTACATGTCTCCGCCGCTAATCGCGCTGAGCAGGTCCAAGAGCTTCATCGACGCACCAAGGAGCAGTTGGAACGGAGGGCCGCGCAGTATGCCTCGCAGAAGAATTCAGGCTTCTGCTGTGTCATCTTTGCCCCCGGAGACCTTGTCTGGGTGTATCTACGAAAAGAAAGGTTCCCCTCGCGGCGAAAACACAAACTGGCACCACGTGGAGATGGCCCTTTCCGCGTGATCAAAGCCATAGGGGACAATGCTTATCAACTCGAGCTCCCACCAGATTTTGGAGTTCACGCGTCCTTCAACGTGGCAGACTTGACTCCATATGTTGAGCCCGAGTTTGATGATGGTGAAGCGGGGATGCTTCACAGCCAAGTGGGGGAGGGTGATGTGACCCTGCCTCGCATGACCGCCCAAGACGAGGAAGAAGCCATGAGCATACGCTTAGAGGGCCCAGTGACAAGGTCTAGGTCCAAGGCCATCGCCGCCACCGTCGCGTCACTTATCGCACGCGCCGTCGCCAACCAAGGAAGCCCAGACGACAATCCAAGACTTGTCATCCTCGCCACCATCGGAAGTGAAACAACGCGTTCTTCTGAAGACTTTGATACTTCGTCGTCTCTTGCGATGATCTCTTCAAAGCCTTCACCGCGCTAGAAGTGTCACACCTTCTTTTTAAGATATTATCTATATTTGGTATTTCCAGCATGTTTAGATAATTTCCTTTGATAACTTTATATAGTTTCCTTTTATAGCATTTTAGATAGTTTCCTTTCAGTCGTTATATCTTTTAGGGTTTGTGCCTTTTGCATGCTTGCATGGGCTAGCCCACGAGGTTCGACTCGGCCTATCCGACGTCTCACCTCCCCTATTTATACCCTACTTTGCTAATGTTATTTGGGACGTTCAAGTTAAAGTTCAAGGTTTTAAGTCGAGTGTTAATTCCTCCTTCCCTTGATCGGACGTCACCCTTATCCCTCTCATTCCCATTCACTCCGCCGCCGACGCTACGGCAACCACTTAAACTCCATCGAGTTTATCCCCTCTGCAGTCAATGCTACGACACCAACGACTTGTCTCTTCAAGTCGCCTAGTCTTCATCAAACCGCTTCCACCACCGCTACCATCTTTCCACCAAATCGCTTCCATCACCGCCGAGATCCATTCATCGCGTTCTTCCGTTCGCGATCAACTACATCATCATGTTCCACAGTAGAATCACCACACCGAGTGACTTCCCAACAAAGACTAGATCCAAGGACATCACCTTTGACAATTCGGCTTGTCACAGGGGACAAGGACACATCACGTGCGTTCAACGAACACAGAATTGGAGCCCAAGTGTAATCGTGTAGCGGGCTCCATCGCACCATATCAATCATTATATCTGCAGTTGGCTCTGGAGCTCCTCCTCATCAGCTGTCGAATGTCGGGCCATCATCGATGCTAAATAAAAATGTTGGGCTAATGTCTCCTCCTTGGCAGCATGATGCGTGCCGTCTCTTAAAGTAAAACTCGGACAGCTGGGCCGCGATCGCGGTTTTAAGGCCGCAGTCGCGGTGTCTTCAGATTTTATTTTTTTATTTTATTTTTTTCGATTTTTTTCGATTTTTTTTTCAAGGTAGGGAGACTTACAGTGGTGAAACCGCGATCGTGGAAATATTTTCCGCGATTGCGGTTTTGCGTCTGATGCGAGACGAACACCGTCTTCGAATTTTGGCTTCGAGTCTCCTACCTGCAGGTTAGTCTAAACCGAAAACAACACAAATAAAAACTTGAAACGAAATGACACGAAAAGAATGACATACCTCGGGTTGCCTCCCGAACATCGCCTTGGTTAGTGTCATGGCTCGACATGGTGCCCTTTGGATCAACTTGGGCTGCTCACATCAACCGAACACTTGGGGTTATAATCAGGAGGATGTCTCTTTGCATCATCAATGTTGTGTTCGACCCTCACCCCATCAAACTCCATGGTGAGCGAACCACTATTCACATCAATCTTCGTATTCGCCGTTTTTTTAAACGGCCTACCCAGCATCACATGGGCTGCATGCTTGTCTTACCCCGTATCCATCACAAAGAAATCCGCAGGGAAAATCAGTTTATCGACCTCGACCAAAACATCGTGCACGACTCCTTTAGGATACACATAGGACATATCCGCTAATTGAATCACCGTTCCTGTCCCATGCAATGGTCCAAGCCCCAAAGATTCATACAGCGAGAGAGGCAGTACATTTATAGATGCACCCAAATCCAACATGGCTTTATCGAACGTGGTGCCACCTATCTTGCAAGGAATACTGAACATGCCTGGGTCCCTGCACTTCTTGGGCATCCACTTTTGCAGCATAGCGGAGACATTCTCATTCACCTGGACCTTCTTCTTTGCTTTCCCTTTTGTCTTCTGCTTGATCTTACACAATTCCTTCAAAAATTTTGCATAGCGAGGAATGCTCTTAACCAGCTTGATCAAATGAATGCTTACATTGCAATTACTAAAGGTCTCAAAAATCTCCTTGTCGTTCTCCGGCCATCTAGTATCCTTCAGTGTCTCAGGGAAGGGAGCGGGTGGCTTAAGCGAACCGAGCAAAGGAAAGTATGGATGAGCATAATTGTCGTGGACGTCATCAAGGAAACCGCGGTCACAGTTTTGGACCCACGGTCGCGGATCAACGTCGAATAGTTTGGGATCGCCAGCGACGAATGCGCGGTCGCGGATGTCATTCCGCGGTCGCGGATGTCATTCCGCAGTCGCGGATGTCATTCCGCAGTCGCGGATGTCATTCCGCAGTCGCGGATGTCATTCCGCGGTTGCGGATGTCATTCCGCGGTTGCGGATTGTCTTTAGAATTGTTGGGCATCTCTGGAGGAAATCCGCAGTCGCGGCAGTCTGGCCGCGGTCGCGGAAAAACTTCGGAAATTTCACCGCCTTCAGGGATGTTTCCGTGGTCGCGGCTGTGCATTCCGTGGTCGCGGATTTCGTTCTGTTGCCCTCGAACGTCCTCGTCAGTAAGCAAACCGTGGTCGCGGATAATCTTCCGTGGTCGCGGATTCTTCTCTACAGCCTCCGTCACTTCCTTCATTTGCGTTCCACTCCTTAGCGTCATTGCACATACAATCTCTCTCGGGTTTGCTACCGTTTGAGATGGTAGTTTCCCCGAATCCCGGGCCTTCAGTGTGCTCACGGCCAGAGAGATCTTCCCCACCTGCTTCTCCAGGTTTTGAATACTAGACTTCATCTCTAGATTTTGTTAGACCATAGTGTTTGCCAACGTCGATACACTCTGAGCGAGAGACTTGATCATGTCATCACCGGACATAGACGAACTTGCGCTCTGGCCATGAGGTTTAGGGTCATATTGTGCTCTAAATTATTGTTGTTGACCTCCAGGCTGCTGAAATTATTATTGCTGCTGTAAGAACTGGGGCGGCCTCTGGTGGAACTCCTGGTCATCACGACCCTGAGGAGGATTCTGCTGGTTCCCGTACCTCAAATTGGGGTGATCTCTCCACCCTGGATTATAGGTGTTGGAGTACGGGTCATATCTTGGCCCGGGAGGGCCGAAACCTCCAATAGCGTTCACTTCAGCAGTGGGTTCCTGCAGCGTTGGACATGCATCTGTGGGGTGCATCTTGTCATAGCATATTTCACAGGACTTGACTTGGTGCAAGTTGCCTTTCATCATAAACCTCCTCATCATCTCCTTCATCTCAGCCTTCTCAGAAAGTAGTGAGGACGATGGCTGAGAGTCTGCGGCCTTAACTGCTTGAGCGCTCGCTCTCTTGCTAAACTGTCTTGAGCCCTCAGATAGCTCAAAGAATATCTCGAATGCTGTAGTTGGCGTCTTGTTTAGAATGTTACTGCCACAGGCTGTGTTCACCATCCAGCGCTCATCATCAAGAACCATACAAATATAACACGAGGTCTTGGTCAGAATAACCATGGTATGGACAACTTTATATCACCCTCTTGAACCTCTCATAGTACTCATACAACATCGCAGTAGCATGTTGTTCGATGTTGCTGATGTTCCTCTTCGGGCTATTGAGCTTCGTTGCAGGGGAGTACTTCTCCAGGAAGGCTTTCTTTATCTTTGCCCATGTGTCTATGCTTCTTGGGGCCAAATAGTAGAACCAATCATTGGCCGAATCCTTCAGAGAGCAAGGAAAGGCCCTCAGCTTGATCTGGTCCTCAGTAATGTTCCTTGGCTTTATGCTGCTGCAAACAGCTTGGAATTCAGAGAGATGCTTATTGGGGTCTTCTCCACTCATCCTATGGAAGTGGGGTAGCAAATGGATCAACCCATATTTGAGCTCAAAATTCACGCCATCTGCCAATTCTGGAAACTGCACAGCAAGCAGTTGCTGCTCTAGATTCGGTGCAGTCAACTGCTTCAAAGTCTGTTCTTCCTCAGCCATCTCGAGTTGCGTGCGAGATGCTATACGGTTCCTGGAAAGTGTTTGTTCGATTTCTGTATCAAGATCTAAGATTGGAGAGTCAGTATCACGGGTGTGGACCATAAGATAGGTCTACACAATAGTTGGCACACAAACAAACACAAAGACAAATTAAAACTTGACTCCCCGGCAACGGCGCCAAACTTGATAGGGCTAAAGTCGTGATGCCTATCAAAGTAAACCTCAAAAACCTAACTAATGTAGTAGGGTAAATAAGGATCGATCCCAAAAGGAGGTAAGCAATCTTCCTAAGTGCAAAGGTTGTATGCCAATAGTAACCAAAAGGGGGGATTTTGGTTTGTATCAAGCAACAAAGTAAATCAAAGCAAAAGATGTAATCAATGGGTGAGAAGTAACTTAGCCAGACAAATATCCACACTTCAGTTTGATTGGTTGATCCTAGATTATCTCAAATTCCTACCAATGAATATTCCTGTTCCGATCTTATGTATATAGACAGGTCAGCTAGCCCTGAAAATACTTACCATTAAACAATCAAGAAACTATCAAGATTCAATCTAACGACAGCAGTAAGCATAGAAATTAACCAGAATACATGCAATACTTAACAACTAGTCAGTACTCGACATGTAATCAATTCTCTTCACAATAAACATTCACAACTAGTTCCTGTAAATCGTGGTTGCTACACAAGATAAGGGATTTCAACTAGAAATATCCAAACCCTAGCAATAGAAAATCACTAATGTCAACTAGATGATCAGACTAGTCAAATCAGCAAGAATCAATGGGATGAAGCTCAAAGAGAATCAATATAATCAAAGGAAAGGAAATAGAGTTATAATCTCACAACCAAATACAAACGAAGGCTTCAATCGCCGGACTAAGCAAATGTTGCTTAGTTCTTCATAGTCTTAGAAAGCATAAAAACTCTAAGGAAAAAACTGAACGATAATGTGATAAATGAATAATTATGAAAAGGCTGCTAACTAATGAATATGAAAAACCTAGCAAACCCTAATCTAAAAAGATAATAATAAAAATAACCTAAAATATAAAAATCGGAATAAAATAAAATAAAATAAAGTAAACAAAAATCGGACAAAATAAATTCTCGGTGCCGCATGTGAATAGTAACCGTGACCGCGGAATAATTTCCGCGACCGCGGATTGATCTCTGAGTCCTCGTATTCTTCTGGCAAGTTTCCGCGATCGCGGCGGAGCTTCCGCGCCCGCGGTTTTGCTTAGTCTTGCTCCCTTGCTACTGTTATCGTTCCACGCTCGCGGCCATCCATCCACGCCCGCGGAAAAGCCTCTGTTGTGATCTTCAACTTCTCGCTTGCGGTCTTCTCTTGTGGCTTCACCTTCATATCCTTAAGTCTTCATTTAAGAACTCAAAACCACCAAATCAACCCTTCTTCTCCAAATCTCCATTCTCCTATATTGTGTCCTAAACACACATAAATGGCACCCCAAATACTAGTAACAGCTCCTAGTTACGCACTACAAAATAGAGCATATCAAATTCCCCCATGCTTAAACCTTGCTCGTCCTCGAGTAAGCTAATAGAAACCTACTCCTCTAATGAAATACCCAAGGTCTCAGGAAGCACATCAAAATTATCTCCACTAAGAACTGCACCTAATCATGAATCTCCAAGGCACCAACACATCAACACAACACACAAGCTTAAAGGAAAGCATAGTACTTCCCCCAAGTTTAACCCGAACACCATAGAGTGAAAATGACCATCTAATCCTAGCTCCAGTCTATCTTCTTTTACCTCCCAGAGTGACCTACCCGAATCCTCCTTATATCACCTCTTCTTATGTCACCACGCCAGGAAAAATGAGGAAACCTAATATCACTCTTTTTCTTTTCACTCATGTTGCCAAGGCGCCCTTTCGGGTTTTCACCAAGGCACTCATTTCATTTTTCTATAGATGGGCTCACAAAACTCATATCACTCTTGACCTCTTATTATCCCAGCCTAATGCTCGTCCAGACCACCTGCTTATTGCCTAAGCCGCCCTTTCAGGTTTTCGACTTAGCCCAAGATTTCTTCTTTTGTCTTTTTTTCATATTTTTGACTTTTTCAATTTTTTTTATTCAGACGACTAGCAAGTATAGATCACTCCCAATGCTTAAATATTGCATTGTCCTCAATGTAATGAAAGACAAAAAAATGAAGCATAGGGTAATGCAGAAAAGTACTCACACCGTTGCCGAGGTGGCTTGCATGTGGATGACGGTGCTGGCGGTAAAACAGTGAAAACACATGTCGCTGGTGTTGCGGCGGTCCTACTCAAGCAAAATCCACGTACAACCAAATAGATCCACTGTAAGATGAAGTGGGACATCAAAGAAACGGGGTTTCACGTGCCTTCAACGAACACAGAATTGGAGCCCAAGTGTAATCGTGTAGCGGGCTCCATCGCTCCATATCAATCATCGTATCTGCAGTTGGCTCTGGAGCTCTTCGTCATCAGCTATCGAATGTCGGGCCATCATCTGTGCCAAATAAAAATGTCGGGCTAATGTGTCCTCCTTGGCAGCATGATCCGTGTTGTCTCTTAAAGTAAAACTCGGACAGCTGGGCCGCGATCGCGGTTTTAAGGCCGCGGTCGCGGTGTCTTTAGTTTTCTTTTTTGTTTTTTTTTTAAAAAAATTGTTTTCTTTTTTTCCAGGGTAGGGAGACTTACAGTGGTGAAACCGCGGTCGCGGAAATATTTTCCGCGATCGCGGTTTCGCGTTTGATGCGAGACGAACACCGTCTTCGAATTTTGGCTTCGAGTCTCCTACCTGTAGGTTAGTCTAAACCGAAAACAACACAAATAAAAACTTGAAACGAAATGACACGAAAAGAATGACATACCTCGGGTTGCCTCCCGAACATCGCCTTCGTTAGTGTCGTGGTTCGACATGGTGCCCTTTGGATCAACTTGGGTTGCTTACATCAACCGAACACTTGGGGTTATAATCAGGAGGATGTCTCTTTGCATCATCAATGTTGTGTTCGACCCTCACCCCATCAAACTCCATGGTGAGCAAACCACTATTCACATCAATCTTCGTATTCGCCGTTTTCATAAACGGCCTACCCAACATCACAGGGGCTGCATGCTTGTCTTACCCCGTATCCATCACAAAGAAATCCGCAGGGAAAATCAGCTTATCGACCTCGACCAGAACATCCTGCATGACTCCTTTAGGATACACATAGGACATATCCGCTAATTGAATCACCGTTCTTGTCCCATGCAATGGTCCAAGCCCCAAAGATTCATACAACGAGAGAGGCAGTACATTTATAGATGCACCCAAATCCAACATGGCTTTATCGAACGTGGTGCCACCTATCTTGCAAGGAATACTGAACATGCCTGGGTCACTGTACTTCTTGGGCATCCGCTTTTGCAGCATAGCGGAGACATTCTCATTCACCTGGACCTTCTTCTTCGCTTTCTCTTTTGTCTTCCTCTTGATCTTACACAATTCCTTCAAAAATTTTGCATAGCGAGGAATGCTCTTAACCAACTTGATCAAAGGAATGTTTACCTCGCAATTACTGAAGGTCTCAAAGATCTCCTTGTCGTTCTCCGGCCTTCTAGTATCCTTCAGTGCCTCAGGGAAGGGAGAGGATGGCTTAAGCGAACCGAGAAGAGGAAAGTATGGATGAACATAATCGTCGTGGACGTCATCAGGGAAACCGCGGTCGCAGTTTTGGACCTGCGGTCGTGGATCAGCGTCGAATAGTTTGGGATCGCCAACGTCGAATAGTTTGGGATCGCCAGCGACGAATCTGCGGTCGCGGAAGTCATTTTGCGGTCACGGATTGTCTTCAGAATTGGTGGGCGTCTTTGGAGGAAATCCGCAGTCGCGACAGTCTGGCCGCAGTCGCGAAAAAACTTCAGAAATTTCACCGCCTTCAGGGATGTTTCCGTGGTCGCGACTGTGTATTCCGCGGTCGCGGATTTCGTTCTGTTGCCCTCGAACGTCCTCGTCAGTAAGCAAACCACGGTCGCGGAAAATTTTCCGCGATCGCAGATTCTTCTCTGCAGCCTTCATCAATTCCTTCATTTGCGTTCCACTCCTTAGCGTCATTGCACAAACATTCTCTCTCGGGTTTTCTACCGTTTGAGATGGTAGTTTCCCCAAATCCCGGGCCTCTAGTGTGCTCACGGCCAGAGAGATCTTCCCCACCTGCTTCTCCAGGTTCTGAATACCAGACTTCATCTCTTGATTTTGTTGGACCATAGTGTTTGCCAACGGCGATACACTCTGAGCGAGAGACTTGATCATGTCATCACCGAACATAGATGAACTTGCGCTCTAGCCTTGTGGTATAGGGTCATATTGTGCTCTAAATTGTTGTTGTTGACCTCCAGGCTATTGAAATTATTGTTGCTGCTATAAGAACTGGGGCGGCCTCTGGTGGAACTCTTGGTCATCACGACCCTGAGGAGGATTCTGCTGGTTCCCGTACCTCAAATTGGGGTGATCTCTCCACCCTGGATTATAGGTGTTGGAGTACGTGTCATATCTTGGCCCGAGAGGGCCGAAACCTCTAATAGCGTTCACTTCAACAGTGGGTTCCTGCATCGTTGGACATGCATCTGTGGGGTGCGTCATGTCATAGCATATTCCGCAGGACATGACTTGTTGCTGGTTTCCCTTCATCATAAACCTCGTCATTATCTCCTTCATCTCAGCCTTCTCAGAAAGTAGTGAGGACGATGGTTGAGAGTCTGCGGCCTTAACTGCTTGAGCGCTCGCTCTCTTGCTAAACTGTCTTGAGCCCTCAGATAGTTCAAAGAATATCTCAAATGCTGCAGCTGGCGTCTTGTTTAGAATGTTACCGCCACAGGCTGCGTTCACCATCCGACGCTCATCATCAAGAAGTCTACCATACAAATATAACACGAGGTCTTGGTCAGAATAACCATGGTATGGACAGCTTGATATCACCCTCTTGAACCTCTCATAGTACTCATACAATGTCTCAGTAGCATGCTGTTCGATGTTGCTGATATTCCTCTTTAGGCCATTGAGCTTCGTTGCAGGGAAATACTTTTCCAGGAAGGCTTTCTTCATCTTTGCCCGTGTGTCTATGCTTCCTGGGGCCAAATAGTAGAACCAATCAATGGCCGAATCCTTCAGAGAGAAAGAAAAGGCCCTCAGCTTGATCTGGTCCTCAGTAATGTTCCTTGGCTTCATGTTGCTGCAAACAGTATGGAATTCAGAGAGATGCTTGTTGGGGTCTTCTCCACTCATCCCATGGAAGTGTGGTAGCAAATGGATCAACCCAGATTTGAGCTCAAAATTCACGCCATCTGCCAATTCTGGAAACTGCACAGCAAATAGCTGCTGCTCTAGATTCGGTGCAGTCAACTGCCTCAAAGTTTGTTTTTCCTCAGCCATGTCGAGTTGCGTGCGGGCTGCTATATGGTTCCTGGAAAGTGTTCGTTCGATTTTTGTATCAACATCTAAGATTGGAGAGTCAGTAGCACGAGTGTGGACCATAAGTTAGGTCCACACAATAGTTGGCACACAAACAAACACAAAGACAAATTGAAACTTGACCCCCCGGCAACGGCGCCAAATTTGATAGGGCTAAAGTCGTGTTGCCTATCAAAGTAAACCTCAAAAACCTAACTAATGTAGTAGGGTAAATAAGAATCGATCCCACAGGGAGGTAAGCAATCTTCCTAAGTGCAAAGGTTGTATGCCAATAGTAACAAAAAGGGGGGATTTTGGTTTGTATCAAGCAACAAAGTAAATCAAAGCAAAAGATGTAATCAATGGGTGAGAAGTAACTTAGCCAGACAAATATCCACACTTCAGTTTGATTGGTTGATCCTAGATAATATCAAATTCCTACCAATGAATATTCCTGTTTCGGTCTTATGTATATAGACAGGTCAACTAGCCCTGCAAATACTTACCATTAAACAATCAAGATTCAATCTAACGGCAATAGTAAGCATAGTATTAACCAGAATACATGCAATACTTAACAACTAGTCAGTACTCGACATGTAATCAATTCTCTTTACAATCAACATTCACAACTAGTTCCTGTAAATCGTGGTTGCTACACAAGATAAGGGATTTCAACTAGAAATATCCAAACCCTAGCAATAGAAAATCACTAATATCAACTAGATGATCAGACTAGTCAAATCAGCAAGAATCAATGGGATGAAGCTCAAAGAGAATCAATATAATCAAAGGAAAGGAAATAGAGTTATAATCTCACAACCAAATACAAACGAAGGCTTCAATCGTCGGACTAAGCAAAGGTTGCTTAGTTCTTCATAGTCTTCAAAAGCATAAAAACTCTAAGGGAAAAACTGAACGATAATGTGATGAATGAATAATTATGAAAAGGCTGCTAACTAATGAATATGAAAAACCTAGCAAACCCTAATCTAAAAAGATAATAATAAAAATAACCTAAAATATAAAAATCGGAATAAAAGAAAATAAAATAAAGGAAATAAAATAAACAAAACTCAGACGAAATAAATTCTCGATGGCGCATGTGAATAGTAAACGCGACCGCAGAATAATTTATGCGACCGCGGATTGGTCTTTGAGTCCTCGTATTCTTCTGGCGTGTTTCCGCGCCCGCGTCCATCCATCCACGCCCGCGGAAAAGCCTCTGTTGCGATCTTCAACTTCTCGCTTGCGGTCTTCTCTTGTGGCTTCACCTTCATCTCCTTAAGTCTTCATTTAAGCACTCAAAACCACCAAATCAACCCTTTTTCTCCAAAACTCCATTCTCCTATATTGTGTCCTAAACACACATAAATGGCACCCCAAATACTAGTAACAGCTCCTAGTTACACATTACAAAGTAGAGCATATCACTTGTATATTTTCCTTGCTCTATAGCTTAATTCTTCTGCTAGGCAATATGAGTTGTTCCCTTGAACATTTAAAATTATCTTCAAAAAACAAACATAGAATAAAGGTAGTAGTCTTGAATGGAACAAATCCTGCTTGAGGAATGCTGCTAAATTGGCTTTTTTATTGTTGGTTATGTGATTTGGTTAGTTTCGCCATCTTTTATTGGTTGTGTAAGCTATGATCTCTAATTTTTAGTTGCATGCTCAGAAATGTTTAACTAGCAAGCTAGGTACTATACATATCTTTGTCATACCAACAATGGCACAAAATCCATATATGGAACTTCAATTATTTCAGATGCTCTACTAGAAGTCTAGAAGACTAGATCAACTATATTTTGCGCCATGGATAGTGTTATCATTTTTTTATGATGTAAGAAATAAATTATTTCCAATTCCTTCGAAAACTGACTATCAAGATTGAAGAATGAAAATGAACATGCCTTTGTTTCTCTTGCATAATTTTGCATCTGAGAGCTTCCTCGAATTGGCTGAGTATACAAGAGAGGAAATCTTAGGAAGGAATTGCTGGTAAGAAATATTCATACCTCCTCTTTTCTTTTGCTTTAACTCTTCATGATTGAATACATTGTCACGGTGCACTAAACCATGCTACTCTATAATGATATATAAATTATATCATGATTCTCTCTAGTCGTGTCTTTGTTATGATAAAATCTCCCCGCTAATTGATTATAAGATTTTTTTTCCCTCCATGTTTGTCTAGCTAATTTGAATAAATTTGGTCTCTTATAGGCCTTTCATTGTCTATGCAGCACATCCATGAGTCAGAGAAGGTGGAAATGCCTCAAATATACCTATTCACATCTTTGATTTACACAATATGCGGCAACTTGTGAAATGCAACCATATGAAGCAATTTGCTTTAAGGGTAAGTGATCTCTTTTATTGAGCTTATTGTGGCTGACATGTCATTGCCCTATCCATCTTAAGCGCTCCTTATAGTTATTTTGACTAGATGAATTGATGCGACCCTGCCCAACATGACTGCAGCTGAGGAAGAGGAAGCCTTGAGCATCCGCTCACAAGGGCCCATAACAAGATCGCATGCCAAGGCAATCGCCAACGCAACACAATCGTTGATCATGCACGTTGTCGCTAGCCAAGGCACGCCAGAGATCACGATCTCTATCAAGCTCTTCGTCACCATCGACACCGAGTCAACAACGCCTATCATTATCATTTAGAGTTTCTTTTACTATTTTTAGACTTATCTACTTTTGGCACTATCTATTTTTAGTAGTTTTCTATTTCGGGCGTGTGTTCCACTCATGTTGAGTGGGCTAACCCATTAGGCTAGACTCGGCCCATCCGAGTCCCGCGACCTCTATATAAGGCCATCTCTGCCTCGTGTATTAGGTTACGTCATATTATTAATCAAAGCTTTAATGTGAGTGCCCTAATTGCCTCCTTCCTTTGATTTGGCATCACCAAACACTCTATCTTCTCATCTCTTTCACCTCCGCCGCCGACGCTACGGCCACGCTCGAACCTTCGAGCCTATCTCTCCATCGCACCTAGCCCTGAGGCTGCATCCAGATCCATCTCCACTTCGCTATCGCTAGATTAGTGATTCGCCACCGTCACCGCCACAACTCGCCACTGCTCGCGTATCGTGTCTCCATTCATCGCGTAGTCTTCGCCGTGTGGTGGAACTTCCCACGCGTTCCCTTAATCACCACGTGAACCTCAAGCCGTGACGAGCGACTCACATCAAGGCCTAGATCCAACGCTGCCGCGATGGCCGACACCCGAAGACTGGAACGCATCAACTGGCATCAGAGCCCTTGGTCTTGTAAGTCGCTATTTCAAGTACATTTGTTCACGGAATTTTTTTCTTGCCCACTCGATTGCTTCTGCCATCATTTTCACGAAAAATTTTCTTGCTATCCATTGTTTAAAAAACTAAATATATTTTCCATTCTTATCGGTTTCTGAAGTCAAGCCCTTGGCCGAAATCGTTTCTCCATTCTTCGTAAATTTTGGTGTGATTTGTTAGTTCGGAGATCTTCCGAGATTTGAGTGATTAATTTCTGATTTTCTTGCGTAAAATATCACTAATATCTTGCGTAATTTGAATTCTAGTTGTAACCACCAAATCTACGAAATCTTTCTCTCTTCAATCACGAAAATATTGTGTGATTTTCTCTCTCTTAGTCACCAAGGCCGTTATTTGTTGTGATTCTTTCTTATCTGAGATCTGGTTAAAGTCAAAGTCAAAGATCTCGTGAATTAAAAAAAAAAAAATCAGAATTTCAACAAAAAAAATGTAAACAAGATCCGATCGTTTGGAAGTGGAAAACCAAAATAAGGAAACCCTTCTTTCACCGCGGCCTTGGCTCATTTCTCAACCTCTCCGTCGTCTAGGTTCCTCCTAGAAGGTAAGTCACATTAGCTATTGTTGATTGCTTGTGTAGAGGTTAGGATTATTTGCTTAAGTCTTGTTTGCTTTTCGTGCTTGCTTCTCACAACATTATTGTGTTTAGCCTTAGCCGCCATCTCGGCACTCCTAAACTTCCCACCTTCGTGGACTTGTGTGTCTTGTTTAGTGCTTGCTTGATTGTAGGTTGCTTGTGCCTCTTGTTCATCTTACTTTGATGTCTGGTCATATTGTTATAGGTAGCATGACGGCCCCGACTCATAATAATGGAGACGGCAACGACACCGGCAACGCGCCGAATCCTTCCTTGATTCCCCAACATGACCCCAACCTTGAAGATCCAATTCTAGAGCTCTCCGCTGAGCAACGCGAGATACAAGAGTTACGACGCCAAGTTGCTCAACTCCAAGCCATGCAGCGCGCTGCACCCGTGCTACCCACGCCGACAACTATGATTCTGATGGATGCCGCGATATGGCCTCGCCCCACTGAAGTTGGCCCAAGCCAACCGCGCATGGACAAAGGCAAAGGGTTGATGCCCTCAACCTCCAACCCGCATCCATGCCTCCAACGGATACAATCAGTGATAGAAAGCCGCCAAGGATACGTCTCACAGCGCGAACGATACGCGCCGCGAGCAACCCCTGCCGGCTACGACAGCGGCTCTGACCGCGACAATGATTCACAGGGTGAGTATTCTGAACCATTTGACTTGCATGACAGATATGCAGCCAGAGGAATTCGATGCCGCCGCAAGAATTCCTCAACGCCTCTTGTTAGCCGCACACGCCGCGATGAACGCGAATCCGGCCTACCGCGTAGATCCTTCCGCGCCACAGGCGTTGAGCCGTGTTAGCATCGCCATGACCCAACTCTAGTACCCTTCGACGTAAACGACCATCTTGGCCACCAAAGCACACGCACACCGCGCTATGGCTCCGATGGATATGGTTCGACTACGCCGACTATCCATGATGACTTCGACGAGTTCGACGACGAGGAGATGGAAGACTCAGGCATGATCAACCCAGGATCCTACCACCCTCCCCTTGGTGATCCCATCGAGCTCCAAGACAGGCCCGCGTATTGGATTCCGCCCCCACACCGGCAAGTAGGACCACAACATCATGTCCAAGGCGACAATACGCGTGAAATTCGTGGCTAGCACGACGAGGAAATGCCGCATGACCATCGTCGCCGCGACAATGGCTATGCCCCTATGCGACGACAGAGACGCGCCGAGCACACTGCGCCACCCGTGTTCTTCGCCACTGACGATGGCCACGGTCGCCAACCACTTTGTCGCGATCAAGCCCCTGCACAACGCGCTTAACCACCCCAGCTTGCTCATCCAGCACCACGGTTAAGCCGCCACAAGGTAAAGGTCAAAATCGAGCATTTCTTTGGTGAATATGATCTGGCTGTTTTTCTTGAGTGGGTACAGGCTACAGAGTATACATTGAGATATTGCCACATTCCCACGGACGAACATGTTGACACGGCCACGCTACACTTCTGAGGCGCCGCGCGCGTTTGGTGGCACAAGTTCGTTGATGACTGCGTTCGTTGCCATCTTGTGCCAATCACCGAGTGGCACCAACTTGTCTACGTCATGACCCAGAAGTATGTGCCCACCGATTATAGAAACCAGATGCGAATGGAAATTTCCATGGCACGCCAAGGCACCAAAACGCCTCTAGAGTTCTTCTCTCACTTGGAGGACATATACTACAAGGCAAGCATCAGTGTCGCCCCGTCCACCCTTCGGACAAAGTTTCTTAGTGGCTTGAATGTGTCAATCCGTCACCAGCTTGAGATTTTTCCAATCAAAGATCTCAACACCTTGATTCACACCGCAATGCAAATCCACAATCAACTCTCGCATCGCCGGCAATTATCTTGGCAAAATCAAGGCCAACAAGGGTATGATTCTAACCCTAGTCAATCCCTTACTACTAATGTGTGCGCTCCACCCTTAGGATCCACCGTGTCCAGTCAAGGCCGAAACACCAAGACCGCGATGCCAAGCTCAACGGCCGCTCGCACGACCGTGCCAAAGGCACCCTCCCTAGGCAATGACTGCGACCATGACATTGAATGCTTCAAGTGTGGAGGGCGAGGCCACTACCAAAGGGATTGTCCGAACAACAAGAAGGTCCTCTTCTCCAACATTGCCGCGGGCTATGAATCTTACGAGGAGGAGGCGGCCCAGCTTGAGACCATCGACGAAGGATTCGAGGATGACACCGAGGAGGCCTACACGTGTGAAGCTACCGCGCTCCATGATGGCACGCCTCTCAGCCTTGTCATGCGCCGCATTCACACCGTCAAGGAGGCCACTCTGGTCGAACAACGCGAGAACCTCTTCTACACGCGTTGCCTGGTCAAGACGGCGTCCCCGAGTGTCATCATCGATGGGGGCAGCTGCTGCAACATCATCAATGAGAAAGTGGTCAACCATTTCAGCTTGCCAACCACGCCTCACCCACAACCTTATGGCCTCTAGTGGATTTCTACGAGTTCTAGTAACACTGTAACTCGTCAATGTCTTATCTCATTTTCCATTGGTCAGTATTCGGACTCGGTCCTATGTCATGTCATTGCGATGGACGCCACACATCTCTTGCTGGGGTGCCCATGGCAATTTCACAGACGCGTTCTTCATGATGGCTATTTAAAAACTTACGTGTTTACTTACCACGGGAAGCGCGTCACCCTCTTACCAATGTCTCCACATGAGATTTTACAGGATCAGGTAGAGCGAGATCGCCAAAAGGCTTTGGAATCAGCCAAGCCCGCGGCCATGCCGCCGCGGTCCAACCACAATTCTGGCGATTCTTCAAATATCCCAAACACATGCAACATGAGGTCGCGTACTCCCTCACGCCACCACAACGCTTCCACCAACAACGCTCCCAAGGATAACACGCGTTGCAAGGACATTGTGAGTACCGCACCAACGAGTCCCGCGTTGTGATAGGCGTTTGTCGTTGTGACACCTAAACAAATAAAATAATCCTAACAAACCTAAACAAGTAGTAGAGGCAAGAAAGGGTCGAATCCACAGGGAGGAAGTGATCTATCTATGTGTTCGTAAGCATGCAAAGTAACAAAGGGGGTTTTTAGTTATCAAGCAGAGTAACAAAGATGCAAGCTTTTAGAAGAAAGAATAAGAATGATGGGGAAAGTAGTTCTACTAGAACGAGATCCACAATACAGAGATAAGTCGATCATTGAAATCTTATAAATCCAAGTTCTTTAACTATTCTTATGGTTGTTCCCACCCTGATCTTAAGTACTACCGATTCTCACACTTGTCGATAGACTTATTACTATGCCAATGATAAAACACGCCAGTCACGCCTGTCACGCGGTACCAGACCGGGGTACTTTACCACCAACAAAGCAATAGCAATGCACACAAGGATATATGATACATGCAAGTAGAAAGACGTACAAGTACTCACTCCCCTACTTAACATGCAATGATTCTCACTCACAATTGTACGCTCGGAACCCCTATACGCACAATTGTGTTTGCCACTAGATATGAACTCGGAACCCCTATATGCAATCCTAGCACTATGATAGATGTCGATAAGCCTAGTTAGCAACTCTAGATAAACCAACATAAATCAATAGACAATTTAACCAAGAGAATCAATCCAACATACATAAGAATAAGAACAAGGAATAGAAATCTCACAATATAATCAATTGTATTGCTTCAAACATCTAGCAGAACAAAGGTGTTTAGTTCTCCATGGGTTGAAAACCCCGGAGGTGGAAAAACTACGAACTAGAAGATGATTATTCGATGATAGGGAATGGAGGCTGTGGGAATTAGGTTAAATAGAGTTAACCTAAAGCCCAAGATCACAAACCCTAGCTTACAAGGAAATAAAATAATAATAATAATAAAAGGAAAATAATAAAAATCTAGTAACCAAAAGTAAACAACCGAATCCGGGAAATTAATCCCGAAAATCTTGTGCACAACTCCTCTATCAATTCAAGCTCGCGGTGGCCCATTCCACATCAACAACTTCAGCACAGCCCAACCTCCAACAGCATCAGCGGCCCAACTTCGGCAACAGCAACTCATGCACGCCTACGTCAACGCTGCTTCAATCTTCACTTTACGTGGCCGAACTCCCGCTTCATCTTCTCAATTGGGCCGAGATCTTCCTTTTGGGCCTAATTTCTTCCTGGGCCCATCTCCTTCCAATTCCCCAGCTATCACGCGGCGCGGCACGTTGAATTAATTACTTTGCTTCTTTTCCTCACGAGCGCGCCGCGGGGCGCCAGCTCCCACCGCGGGGCGGTATCCTTCTCTGATACCCATCGTCGGGTCGCAGTGGCTCTGGCGCGGGGCGCCAATTTCTTCTCTCTTCAACGCCTCTTCTGCTCTTCTTTACTACCAAGTGTTGGTAGTCTTCTCCAATGAATTCTAGCAGATCCTCATCATCTTCATCTAAGCTGTAAAACTTTGGATTTCTTCACTTCTCAACTACTCTTCTGGATTACAGACTTAGCCTAAATCTACTCCAAAACTCCATCTAAAATATGTCAATAATCACTAGTTAAGGTGCATGAAATGACACCTATCAAATATCCCTACACTTAGACCTTTACTCGTCCCGAGTAAATCAAAACCAATCATACTCCAATCATCAAACACCAAGGTCTCAGGAAGTGTGAGCAAACATGATACCAGTGACTACAAAAACTCAACAATCAGCTCCAGAGTATCAAAGTAACACGCACAGCACAACAACACAATATAACACAACTCAATAAATCTCAACACCCACACATCCAAGCTAAAAGGAAAGCAGAGTACTTCCCCCAAGCTTATCCCAAACACCATAGAGTGAAACAAAATCTAATCCTATCTCCCATCTATCTTCTTATGCCTCCCAGAGTGACCTATCCGACATTCCTTCTTTGACTCCTCTTCTTATGACACCTCGCCAAAAATAATGAGAAATCCTAAAATCACTCTTCTTCTTTTTTCGCTCATTTTGCCAAGGCGCCCTTTCGGGTTTTCACCAAGCCACTCATTTCATTTTCCAATAGATGTACTTACATAAGCTCACATCACTCTTGACCACATATTACCCCAACCTAATGCTGGTCCAAGCCACCTGCTTATTACCTAGGCCGCCCTTTCGGGTTTTCGACCTATCTCAGGATTTTTAATGTATGCCTTTTTTCAATTTTTGGCTTTTTTCATTTTTATTCTTTTTTCTCCTCAACAACGTAGCAAGTATAGAACTCTCCCCCATGCTTAAACATTGCATTATCCTCAATGTAATGAAAGACAAAAGAATAGAAGTAGAGGGAAAAGCAAAAAATAACTCACAAACGTTGCCAAGCTGCTTGGACACTGTAGGTGATCGCTGGCGGTCTTCTCAAGATATGCCCAGGTCTCTGGTGTTGGGTGGGTGTCTTCATCAACTCTATCATCTTCATTACCGTGCACCATAGAAAACCACTTTGGTGAATAGTGGTATAGTATAGAAGTCGGGGTCACACGACCTTCTAGGAACACATGGTGGAGCCTATATGTAATCATGGTGGGGGTTCTAGTGTTCCTCCTCCTCAGTTGTCGAATGTAAGGCCATCATCGTTGCCAAATAATGTGTAGGGCTAAGGTATCCTCCTTGACAACATGATGCGCACCATCTCCATGGGAATTCCGGACAGCTGGCCTTCGGTAGAACTTTTTTTTTTTTCGAATCTCAATTTTTACTCCCCGTTAGGTTTTTTCGGGGCCCTTAAATTTTTTTTATTTTATTTTCTTTTTTTTGATTTTTTTTTCTTTTTTTTTTTCAGAGAGGGAAAATATACCAGAAATCCACCGCGGGGCGGTGAGAGTCGCCGCGGGGCGGTGTGATGGCTGAGAACACCATCTCTCCATTTACTTTCGTACCTGAAATGTTAGTAACAGGCGAACGAAACAAAGCAAAAACACACTAAAGAAAATGCAAAAATAAAGAATGAAAAGCAAAGAAAAGAAAAACATACATCGGGTTGCCTCCCGGACAGCGCCTTAGTTATTGTCATGGCTTGACATACCACTCTAAACTCCTCAACTTGGGTTGCTCACAGCAACCAAACTCCTGGGGTCAATGTCAGGGGGATGCGTCTTTGTATACTCCCTGTTGAGACTTTCCCCCAATCTTGTGCAATTGTTGATGGCTAGATCACTTGTCGTATCCATGAATGCACTTGCCATCTTGAAAAATTGTCTACCCAGCATCTCGGGGGCTGCATGTATGTCCTGCCCCGTATCCAGCATGTAAGAATTCACCACTTGTATCAAGGCCTCCTTCTTGTGTTTCCCCTTTGGCTTCTTCTTGATCATACCCAGCACCTTTAACATTTCCTTGCTGCGAGGGGTGTTGTCTGCCAGATGGACCAAAGGGATGGTTGCCTTGTAGCTACTGAAGGTGTCAAATAAGCCTTTGTCGCTCTCCACCTTTTTGGGTGTCCTTCAGAGCCTCAGGGAAGGGTGTAGCGGGGTGCAGCGAGCCAAGCGGGAAGGAGTTGAGACGCATAAACTCATCATAGGTAGCCTCCAGAGGATCGAGGACTGCCTGAGCATCTTCGAGATTAACGGGTGTCTCTGGGGCATCTTCACGGTCACAACACCCCTCCCCATCATCGCTCCAATCCTCCTCATATCTCAAAAAGTACTCCTCCTCAGTCAGCACCTCTGGGCGGAAATAAGGATCAACCCAAACCTCATCAACAGAGCTAGGATTTTGGATGTAGGGCCGCGGTGGTCCCACCGCGGGGTGGTGGCCATCGACACGGGGCGGTGAGGTCGCGGTGGAGATACTGAGGCACGCCGCCGGGTCGCGGTCAGTCTCATCGCGGGGCGGTGAGATAACTGGGACTTCACGCCGGGTCGCGGTGAGAGGTGACGCGGGGCGGTGGGTGACGTCCTCCATCTCATATTCGTCCTCCTTTTCAGCACTAGGAGGAACATTTTCCCTCGGATTTACTACCGTTTGAGATGGTAGACTCCCCAACCTCATTGCTTTGAGCTGTATAATTGAATCCATCAACTGGTTCACCTGCCCTACTATTTCCTTGATGCTTGACTCATGGTTCTGCACATGAGTGGTGAACTGTTGAGACAAGGTCCTGAGCATCTCTTCAGTTGAGTTGCTTGCACGAGAGGAGAAGTGTTGAGTCAAGTTTTTGAGCATCGCTGCAGTGGCGATATTTGGATTGGACTCAGGTGGACTATGCTCATAGGTCGGATTGTACTGTTGGTACCCATAACTCGAATTGGGGTGATCTCTCCACCCTGGAGTGTACGAGTAGGAGTAATGGTCATGTCGCAGCTCTCCCCAGAAATCCATATCTGTAACAAAAATCAAAAGGAAAAACAAAAGTCAGTAGCACGGGTGTGGACCGTAAGATAGGTCCACACCAAAGTAACACACACAAACAAACACACAGAAAAATCAAATCTTGCCTCCCCGGCAACAGCGCTAATTTGATTGGCGTTTGTCTTCGTGACACTTAAACAAAAAAAATAATCCTAACAAACCTAAACAAGTAGTAGAGGCAAGCAAGGGTCGAATCCACAGGGAGGAAGTGATCTATCTATGTGTTCGTAAGCATGCAAAGTAACAAAGGGGGTTTTTAGTTATCAAGTAGAGTAACAAAGATGCAAGCTTTTAGAAGAAATAATAAGAATGATGGGGAAAGTAGTTCTACTAGAACGAGATCCATAATACAGAGATAAGTCAATCATTGAAATCTTATAAATCCAAGTTCTTTAACTATTCTTATGGTTGTTCCCACCCTGATCTTAAGTACTACCGATTCTCACAGTTGTCGATAGACTTATTACTATGCCAATGATAAAACACGCCAGTCACGCCTGTCACGCGGTACCAGACCGGGGTACTTTACCACCAACAAAGCAATAGCAATGCACACAATGATATAGGATACATGCAAGTAGAAAGACGTACAAGTACTCACTCCCCTACTTAACATGCAATGATTCTCACTCACAATTGTACGCTCGGAACCCCTATACGCACAATTGTGTTTGCCACTAGATATGCACTCGGAACCCCTATATGCAATCCTACCACTATGATAGATGTCGATAAGCCTAGTTAGCAACTCTAGATAAACCAACATAAATCAATAGACAATTTAACCAAGAGAATCAATCCAACATACATAAGAATAAGAACAAGGAATAGAAATCTCACAACATAATCAACTGTATTGCTTCAAACGTCTAGCAGAACAAAGGTGTTTAGTTCTCCATGGGTTGAAAACCCCGGAGATGGAAAAACTACGAACTAGAAGATGATTCTTCGATGATAGGGAATGGAGGCTGTGGGAATTAGGTTAAATAGAGTTAACCTAAAGCCCAAGATCACAAACCCTAGCTTACAAGGAAATAAAATAATAATAATAATAAAAGGAAAATAATAAAAATCTAGTAACCAAAAGTAAACAACCAAATCCGGGAAATTAATCCCGAAAATCTTGTGCACAACTCCTCTATCAATTCAAGCTCGCGGTGGCCCATTCCACATCAGCAGCTTCAGCACGGCCCAACCTCCAACAGCATCAGCGGCCCAACTTCGGCAACAACAACTCATGCACGCCTACGTCAACGCTGCTTCAATCTTCACTTTACGCGGCCGAACTCCCGCTTCATCTTCTCAATTGGGCCGAGATCTTCCTTTTGGGCCTAATTTCTTCCTGGGCCCATCTCCTTCCAATTCCCCAGCTATCACGCGGCGCGACACGTTTAATTAATTACTTCGCTTCTTTTCCTCACGAGCGCGCCGTGGGGCGCCAGCTCCCACGGCGGGGCGGTGATTTCCACCGCGGGGCGGCATCCTTCTCTGAGACCCATCGCCGGGTCGCGGTGGCTCTGGCGCGGGGCGCCAATTTCTTCTCTCTTCAACGCCTCTTCTGCTCTTCTTTACTACCAAGTGTTGGTAGTCTTCTCCAATGAATTCCAGCAGATCCTCATCATCTCCATCTAAGCTGTAAAACTTTGGATTTCTTCACTTCTCAACTACTTTTCTGGATTACAGACTTAGCCTAAATCTACTCCAAAACTCCATCTAAAATATGTCAATAATCACTAGTTAAGGTGCATGAAATGACACCTATCAAATATCCCCACACTTAGACCTTTACTCGTCCCGAGTAAATCAAAACCAATCATACTCCAATCATCAAACACCAAGGTCTCAGGAAGTGTGAGCAAACATGATACCAGTGACTACAAAAACTCAATAATCAGCTCTAGAGTATCAAAGTAACATGCACAACACAACAACACAATACAACACAACTCAATAAATCTCAACACCCACACATCCAAGGTAAAAGGAAAGCATAGTACTTCCCCCAAGCTTATCCCAAACACCATAGAGTGAAACAAAATCTAATCCTATCTCCCATCTATCTTCTTATGCCTCCCAGAGTGACCTATCCGACAATCCTTCTTTAAATCCTCTTCTTATGACACCTCGCCAAAAATAATGAGAAATCCTAAAATCACTCTTCTTCTTTTTTCGCTCATTTTGCCAAGGCGCCCTTTCGGGTTTTCACCAAGCCACTCATTTCATTTTCCAATAGATGTACTCACATAAGCTCACATCACTCTTGACCACATATTACCCCAGCCTAATGCTGGTCCAAGCCACCTGCTTATTACCTAGGCCGCCCTTTCGGGTTTTTGACCTATCCTAGGATTTTTAATGTATGCCTTTTTTCAATTTTTGCCTTTTTTCATTTTTATTCTTTTTTCTCCTCAACAACGTAGCAAGTATAGAACTCTCCCCCATGCTTAAACATTGCATTGTCCTCAATGTAATGAAAGACAAAAGAATAGAAGCAGAGGGAAAAGCAAAAAATAACTCACAAACGTTGCCAAGCTGCTTGGACACTGTAGGTGATCGCTGGCGGTCTTCTCAAGATATGCCCAGGTCTCTGGTGTTGGGCGGGTGTCTTCATCAACTCTATCGTCTTCATTACCGTGCACCATAGAAAACCACTTTGGTGAATAGTGGTATAGTATAGAAGTCGGGGTCACACGGCCTTATAGGAACACATGGTGGAGCCTATATGTAATCATGGTGGGGGTTCTAGTGTTCCTCCTCCTCAGCTGTCGAATGTAAGGCCATCATCGTTGCCTAATAATGTGTAGGGCTAAGGTATCCTCCTTGACAACATGATGCGCACCATCTCCATGGGAATTCCGGACAGCTGGCCTTCGGTAGATTTTTTTTTTTTTTCGAATCTCAATTTTTACTCCCCGTTAGGTTTTTTCGGGGCCCTTTAATTTTTTTATTTTTTATTTAATTTTTTTCGATTTTTTTTTTCAGAGAGGGAAAATATACCAGAAATCCACTGCGGGGCGGTGAGCTCCACCGCGGGGCGGTGAGAGTCGCCGCGGGGCAGTGGGATGGCTGAGAACACCATCTCTCCATTTACTTTCGTACCTGAAATGTTAGTAACAGGCGAACGAAACAAAGCAAAAACACACTAAAGAAAATGCAAAAATAAAGAATGAAAAGCAAAGAAAAGAAAAACATACCTCGGGTTGCCTCCCGGACAGCGCCTTAGTTATTGTCATGGCTTGACATACCACTCTAAACTCCTCAACTTGGGTTGATCACAGCAACCAAACTCCTGGGGTCAATGTCAGGGGGATGCGTCTTTGTATACTCCCTGTTGAGACTTTCCCCCAATCTTGTGCAATTGTTGATGGCTGGATCACTTGTCGTATCCATGAATGCACTTGCCATCTTGAAAAATTGTCTACCCAGCATCTCGGGGGCTGCATGTATGTCCTGCCCCGTATCCAGCATGTAAGAATTCACCACTTGTATCAAGGCCTCCTTCTTGTGTTTCCCCTTTGGCTTCTTCTTGATCAAACCCAGCACCTTTAACATTTCCTTGCTGCAAGGGGTGTTGTCCGCCAGATGGACCAAAGGGATGGTTGCCTTGTAGCTACTGAAGGTGTCAAATAAGCCTTTGTCGCTCTCCACCTTTTGGGTGTCCTTCAGAGCCTCAGGGAAGGGTGTAGCGGGGTGCAGCGAGCCAAGCGGGAAGGAGTTGAGACGCACAAACTCATCATAGGTAGCCTCTAGAGGATCGGGGACTGCCTGAGCATCTTCGAGATTAACGGGTGTCTCTGGGGCATCTTCACGGTCACAGAACTCCTCCCCATCGTCGCTCCAATCCTCCTCATATCTCAAAAAGTACTCCTCCTCAGTCAGCACCTCTGGGCGGAAATAAGGATCAACCCAAACCTCATCAGCAGAGCTAGGATTTTGGATGCAGGGCCGCGGTGGTCCCACCGCGGGGTGGTGGCCATCGCTGCGGGGCGGTGAGGTCGCGGTGGAGATACTGAGGCACGCCGCCGGGTCGCGGTCAGTCTCGTCGCGGGGCAGTGAGATAACTGGGACTTCACGCCGGGTCGCGGTGAGAGGTGACGCGGGGCGGTGGGTGACGTCCTCCATCTCATATTCGTCCTCCTCTTCAGCACTAGGAGGAACGTTTTCCCTCGGATTTACTACCGTTTGAGATGGTAGACTCCCCAACCTCATTGCTTTGAGCTGTATAATTGACTCCATCAACTGGTTCACCTGCCCTACTATTTCCTTGATGCTTGACTCATGGTTCTGCACATGAGTGGTGAACTGTTGAGTCAAGGTCCTGAGCATCTCTTCAGTTGAGTTGCTTGCACGAGAGGAGAAGTGTTGAGTCAAGTTTTTGAGCATCGCTGCAGTGGCGATACTTGGATTGGACTCAGGTGGACTATGCTCATAGGTCGGATTGTACTGTTGGTATCCATAACTCGAATTGGGGTAATCTCTCCACCCTGGAGTGTACGAGTAGGAGTATGGGTCATGTCGCAGCTCTCCCCAGAAATCCATATCTGTAACAAAAATCAAAAGGAAAAACAAAAGTCAGTAGCACGGGTGTGGACCGTAAGATAGGTCCACACCAAAGTAACACACACAAACAAACACACAGAAAAATCAAATCTTGCCTCCCCGGCAACGGCGCCAATTTGATAGGCGTTTGTCGTCGTGACACCTAAACAAAAAAAATAATCCTAACAAACCTAAATAAGTAGTAGAGGCAAGCAAGGGTCGAATCCACAGGGAGGAAGTGATGTATCTATGTGTTCGTAAGCATGCAAAGTAACAAAGGGGTTTTTTAGTTATCAAGTAGAGTAACAAAGATGCAAGGTTTTAGAAGAAAGAATAAGAATGATGGGGAAAGTAGTTCTACTAGAACGAGATCCACAATACAGAGATAAGTCGATCATTGAAATCTTATAAATCCAAGTTCTTTAACTATTCTTATGGTTGTTCCCACCCTGATCTCAAGTACTACCGATTCTCACAGTTGTCGATAGACTTATTACTATGCCAATGATAAAACACGCCAGTCACGCCTGTCATGCGGTACCAGACCGGGGTACTTTACCACCAACAAAGCAATAGCAATGCACACAAGGATATAGGATACATGCAAGTAGAAAGACGTACAAGTACTCACTCCCCTACTTAACATGCAATGATTCTCACTCACAATTGTACGCTCGGAACCCCTATACGCACAATTGTGTTTGCCACTAGATATGCACTCGGAACCCCTATATGCAATCCTACCACTATGATAGATGTCGATAAGCCTAGTTAGCAACTCTAGATAAACCAACATAAATCAATAGACAATTTAACCAACAGAATCAATCCAACATACATAAGAATAAGAACAAGGAATAGAAATCTCACAACATAATCAACTGTATTGCTTCAAACGTCTAGCAGAACAAAGGTGTTTAGTTCTCCATGGGTTGAAAACCCCGGAGGTGGAAAAACTACGATCTAGAAGATGATTCTTCGATGATAGGGAATGAAGGCTGTGGGAATTAGGTTAAATAGAGTTAACCTATAGCCCAAGATCACAAACCCTAGCTTACAAGGAAATAAAATAATAATAATAATAAAAGGAAAATAATAAAAATCTAGTAACCAAAAGTAAACAACCGAATCCGAGAAATTAATCCCGAAAATCTTGTGCACAACTCCTCTATCAATTCAAGCTCGCGGTGGCTCATTCCACATCAGCAGCTTCAGCACGGCCCAACCTCCAACAGCATCAGCGGACCAACTTCGGCAACAACAACTCATGCACGCCTACGTCCGCGCTGCTTCAATCTTTACTTTACGCGGCCGAACTCCCGCTTCATCTTCTCAATTGGGCCGAGATCTTCCTTTTGGGCCTAATTTCTTCCTGGGCCCATCTCCTTCCAATTCCCCAGCTATCACGCGGCGTGGCACGTTTAATTAATTACTTCGCTTCTTTTCCTCACGAGCGCGCCGCGGGGCGCCAGCTCCCACCGCAGGGCGGTGATTTTGGCCGCGGGGCGGTGATTTTGGCCGCGGGGCGACATCCTTCTCTGAGACCCATCGCCGGGTCGCGGTGGCTCTGGCGCGGGGCGCCAATGTCTTCTCTCTTCAGCGCCTTTTCTGCTCTTCTTTACTACCAAGTGTTGGTAGTCTTCTCCAATGAATTCTAGTAGATCCTCATCATCTCCATCTAAGCTGTAAAACTTTGGATTTCTTCACTTCTCAACTACTCTTCTGGATTACAGACTTAGCCTAAATCTACTCCAAAACTCCATCTAAAATATGTCAATAATCACTAGTTAAGGTGCATGAAATGACACCTATCACGTTGCAAGGCAACTGTGAGCATAGATTGCCTCCCGCGCGGCCCAGCGACCTCACTGCAACCTTGAGCGGCAAGACCCAATGTTTCCTGTTGGTGCCCACTCCCAACATTCCATAGACGCCAGTCGCTGATCCTATGCCGCCCCCCATCGCCGCGTTGCTTGCCGAGTTCGACGACGTGTTTCCGGGGGAGCTTCCGCAGGGCCTCCCATCACTGAATTCATCAACTTTTAGTTTGCTTACTTTTGCATGCTTAGATTCATTAAAACATACAAAACCCCCCTTTGGTTACTTTGGATTGACATACAAATTGCATATTAAGATAGACTTTGTCTCCCTGTGGACTCGACCTTTACTTACCTAGGACTACGGTTTAAGGTTTGTTTGGATATTTTGCATAGTAGGAATTAGCACGACAAACTCCTGTTATCAAATTGGCGCCGTTGTCGGGGATAATGAGAAATTCTAAAATCACTCTTCTTCTTTTTCGCTCGTTTTGCCAAGGTGCCCTTTCGGGTTTTCACCAAGCCACTCATTTCATTTTCCAATAGATGTACTCACATAAGCTCACGTCACTCTTGATCACATATTACCCCAGCCTAATGCTGGTGCAAGTCACCTGCTTATTACCGGGGAGGCAATAATCTATTTTGTGTGTGTGATTTGTGTGACAATTTTGGTGTGAACCTATCTTATGGTTCACACCCGTGTTACTAATAATCTACCTCTAGTTTTTGATCCAAAAATCGACAGAACTTTTCTTCAAGCTCGCAGGGCTGCGAATATACTACTTCAGGAAGCTGAAAGAATGGCAGCTCGTGTTACTCTTGAGTCCTTGACAGCTCCTAACTTGGAGCAACCAACTCGTGTTGTGCAATTCCCTGCCCTTGGTGATGGGGTTAAATTTGAGCTCAAGACAGGAGTAGTCCATTTACTCCCGAACTTCAGTGGAACCCCGCTTGAGGATCCTATTCAACACTTGGATGAATTCCTTGAGGTCTGCACCAGCATGCGGCCATCTAAAATTACTGAAGATCAGATGAGGTTGAGAGTCTTTTCCTTTTCTCTGAAGGACTCTGCTAAGGACTGGTATCATTCTTTACTCCCAGGAAGCATCACTACTTGGGTGAATTTGAAGAAGGTGTTTCTTGATAAATACTTTCCGGCAATCAAGTCTAATCAGCTCAAGAAGAAGATCTGCAACGTAGAGCAACTGTCTAATGAGTCTCTCTATGACTACTATGAACGCTTCAAGAAACTGGTGAAGAGTTGCCCCTACCAGGGTTATGCTAATCATGATATGATTCTTTATCTGCATGGAGGACTCCATGAAGATGATCGTCGGATGGTAAATTCTGCATGTGGTGGGAATATTCTGAAGAGGACTTATGAAGTGGCTCTAGAGATATTTGCCACCCTAGCTGATGACTCTAGACAATACAGTGGGAGAGGTTCCCAAAGCTTGGTAGTTGCTACTTCTCAATCAAAGATTGATCGGGCTGATTTTGATGTGCTGAGAGAGGAGGTGAGGCCTCTGAAACTGAAAGGTACACCTCAGCAGGCTAAGGCCTGTGAGATTTGTCATGACGATTTACATCCTACTGATTCGTGTCCTACTCTACAAGAGGAAGTGAATGCAGTAGGAGGATATCAGCAGAGGCCCAGGCATGATCCTTACTCCAGTACATACAATCCTGGTTGGAGGGATCATCCCAATTTCATATGGAGAGACCCAGACCCAAATCAACAACAGGGTAATCCTCAACAACCTAGGCAGCCATTTGTGCCAAATCCTCAAGGGCAGAGCTCGAATCCTTCACCGTCTATGGATGACATGATGAAGATGCTGATGCAGAGCAACGTAAACCTCAATGAGAATGTTGCTAAGTTGACTAAAAGAACCAATTGCAATTCCAAGAGACTACACAAGCCAGCATTCAGAACTTGGAAAGGCAAGTTGGTCTGATCTCTCAAGTGGTGAGTAAGCTTGACGCCAAGGTTTCTGGTAAACTTCCATCTCAGACGGAAGCGAACCCGAACATTCGGAATGTCAGTGTTGTGACTCTGAGAAGTGGGAAGAAGCTTGCAGAGGATAATTCTGAGGTCAACAAGGAAGAAAATCCAGATTTGGAGCAGAATGTAAACGGCGACCGCCGCCCTTCTTACGGCGACCGCCGCCCAGAAAACGGCGACCGCTGTGAAGACAACGGCGCCCGCCGTGACGGTGATCAAAATCTCGGTTTTTCTAACGATGTCAGCGGCGACCTCCGCCCTTCTTACGGCGACCGCCGCCTCCCTATAGCCGATGCTGAGGCTGAGAAGGAGTCCGAAACTCCGATTTTTCCTGATTGGAAGCCTGTTCCGCCATTCCCATCAGCTTTGAAGCGTACCAAGCCACTTGCGCAGGACAAGGACATGTTTGAGATGTTCAGAAACGTTGAGGTCAACATTCCTCTCCTAAATTTGATCAAGTCTGTCCCTCGTTATGCCAAGTTCTTGAAGCAGATGTGCACCACAAAGAGGAATCAGGATAGGAACAGCAAGAAGAAGGTAAAGGTAAGCGAACATGTTTCTGCTGTGTTTCAGAAGCGCTTACCTAAGAAGTGTGGCGACCCAGGTATGTTCACCATTCCCATCACTATTGGAGATACCAAGTTCAATAAAGCTATGTTAGATTTGGGTGCTTCCATTAATGTTCTACCTTCATCTCTTTGTGAATCCTTACGATTAGGACCCATGCATGCGACCAATATTTTCATTCAGTTAGCTGATCGATCTAGTGTGCGTCCTATAGGGATAGTGGATGATGTTTTGGTTAGGGTTGGTGATCTTACTTTTCCTGCTAACTTCTATGTGCTCAATATGGAACATGATAAGCATGCAGCCCCTATTCTGTTAGGGAGACCTTTCTTGAAAACTGTCAACACTAAGATTAATGTGAGTATTGGTGCTTTAACCATGGAATTTGATTGCCAAACTATTAACTACAATATCTATGAAGCCATGAAATATCCTTCTGATGATCACTCTTTGTGTGCAATTGATGTACTTGAGCCTGTGGTGTAAGATGTTTTTGATGAGGACCACCTAGATGACAAGCAATCTATCATTGTTGATTCTAGCTTGGATTTTGCTTCATCTACTAACTCGCAGGATGTCGTCACTCAGTTGGACGCTTACTATAAGCTTCCTCTGGAGCTACCAGGCAAATCGCCTTTACCGCTAACTCCGAGCGAGAAGCTCGTTCCCTCTTTGGTGCAGGTCCCTGAAGTTGAGGCTAAACACCCTCCTGATCGATCTAAGTATGGGGGAGACGCGACTAAGAAGGTCAAGGTGGAGGAGCCGCTGAAGAAGAAGAATGGTCTAAGGTTCAAACCTTTTCATGAGTGGTTCAGGAATGAGGTAATGAATGAGAAGGTTCCTAAGGAACCTGATGATATGGATTGAGGTTGTTCGAGTAGTATGTCGAGCCAATGACATTAAATAAGGCGCTGCTCGGGAGGCAACCCGATGTTAGGAAGTTTATTTCCTTTCCCTTAGTCATTTTCTTTTGTTTTTCCTTTTAGTTTTTTGCTTTCTGTGTCGAACTAACCTGCAGGAAGCGTACCCAAGTGAAGAAGGAGAAGCGGCGACCGCCGCCCCCCTTACGGCGACCGCCGCCAACCCACCTCCTCCGACACTTTGCTTGCGGAAAATGACGGCGACCGCCGTTTAATTACGGCGATCGTTGCCATTCTCAGGTTCGTTTTCTTTTTATCTATTAAAAAAAAAGGGTTCTATCGGAGGCCAGCTGCCCAGCGTTTCCTATGGAGAGATGGTGCGCATCATGTTGTCAAGGAGGAGACATTAGCCCCACTTTGTATTTGACAACGATGATGGCCCTATAATTGGCAGCTGAGAAGGAGGAACACTAGGGCCCATACCAAGATTACATCTGGGCCCCATTTTTGTGTTCGTTGAAGGCCGTGCAACCTCTCTATACCTGCCATACCACTATTCCCCACAGTGGTTCCCTATGGTTGCACGGTAGATGAAGATTATGGCGTTGATGCCGACACCCGAGACATGGACGTTTATTGAGAAAACCGCAAGCAACAAAGGAAGTGTCCAAGCCAGCTCGACGACGTTGTGAGTTAATTTTTTATATTTCATTACATTGAGGACAATGCAATGTTTAAGCATGGGGGAGAGTTCTATTCTTGCTACGTCATTGAGGAGAAAAATGAATAAAGAGAAAAAGCCAACAATTTGAAAAAAAAGGCTATCATTGAAATCCTGGGATAGGTCGAAAACCCGAAAGGGCGGCCTAGGTAATAAGCAGGTGGCTTGGACCAGCATTAGGCTGGGGTAATATGTGGTCAAGAGTGACGTGAACTTATGTGACTACATCTATTGGAAAATGAAATGAGTGGCTTCGTGAAAACACGAAAGGGCGCCTTGGCAAAACAAGCGAAAAAGAAGAAGAGTGATTTTAGGATTTCTCATTATTCTTGGCGAGGCGTCATAAGAAGAGGAGTCAAAGAAGGATTGTCGGGTAGGTCACTCTGGGAGATATAAGGAGCAATAGATGGAGGCTAAGATTAGAGGTTACTCACATTATTGGATGTCCGGGTTTAGCTTGGGGAAGTACTCTGCTTGCCCCTTAAGCTTGTTGAGTGTTGATGTGTTATGAATGAGATTGGTGTCAGGAGCTTGGCATGGGTTAGGTGACTCTTAGTTGGAGGATATGCTTCCTGAGACCTTGGATGCTGCATTAGAGGAGTAGGCTCTTTATTAGTTTACTCGCGGACGAGCAAAGGTCTAAGCATGGGGGAGTTTGATAAGCACTACTTTATAGGGCTTAAATAAGAGTCATTAGAGGGTTTATTGGTGCCATTCGGGTAGATTTAGACACATTCATGTGTATGGCGTTTGGGGGCGAAGTTGGTGTTTTTGGAGGTGTTTGAGCTATTTTGGAGATCATAGGAAACACTGAGGATAAAGCCACCAGTAGAAGACGCCAAGGAGTTATGAAGTATTGGTGAGGAGGTGCTGAAGACACACTTTTGGAGGCCTTGGGAGCATTCGGAACTGAAGAGACGAAGACACTGAAGGAGTGGCTTCACGGCGGCCGCCGTTCACATCGTGGCGACCGCCGCCAAAGGAGTTCCAGCGACCATGGCTACGGCATTGATCCGGTGACCTCCGTTTAAAGGCGGCGACCGCCGTAATTACGGAGACCGCCGCAGAGGAGGCAGCGACCGCCGCCGCTGTCAGAAGCCCACCGAGCCCGTTTTCCAGATCTGTTTTATTTTGGATTATTTTATTACAGTTTTAGTATTTTCGTTTTAGGTTAATTTAGACTAATTTACTTTTGGTATTTAAGGGTTAGAAGGGAGCTTGGCCTCCCTAAGGAATATCTCTCGAACCCTAATTTCATCTTTTCCCTTTCTACGTACTTTGCTATGAAGAACTAAGCCTCCCTGGCTTAGTCAGACGCTGAAGCTTTCGTTTTGATTCAGTTGTGAGATTCTCGTTCTTAATCTATTGCATGGATTTTATTTATTCTCTTGCTTGATTGCTTATGATTGATATTGATAATTTCTAGTCTGATCAACTAGGGTTTGTTGTTATTGATCTATTGCTAGATTTAGATTATTACTGGTTGAACATATCTATTTCAGAGTAACAACTGCATCGTGCTAGTATCTGGTTGTGCTAGTCTTATGCAGAAGAGAACTGATTTACATTCTAGGATAAAAGCTGGTTGTTTTATGCTAGAATTGTATCCAACTATATTCTTATCCGTAAAGCTGTTGTTAAACTGAATCTTGATAGTTTCAGGGTTGTTTAATTAGTTAGTGCTAATAGTATCTGGTTGTGCTATTAGTTATATCTGAAAAGGAATTGGAATTTCCATTGCATGAGATTTTGAATGAGTATCTAAGATCAACTTGTCATACGAATAGTGAATGTTGTTTGACTAAGTGCTTTTCCCATCACTGAATTCATCAACTTTTAGTTTGCTTACTTTTGCATGCTTAGATTCATTAAAACATACAAAAACCCCCCTTTGGTTACTTTGGATTGACATACAAATTGCATATTAAGATAGACTCTGTCTCCCTGTGGACTCGACCTTTACTTACCTAGGACTACGGTTTAAGGTTTGTTTGGATATTTTGCATAGTAGGAATTAGCACGACAAACTCATGTTATCATGGAGCCCGAGTTCGATGATGGTGAAGCGGGGACGCTTCACAGCCAAGTGGGGGAGGGTGATGCGACCCTGCCCAACATGACTGCAGCTGAGGAGGAGGAAGCCATGAGCATCCGCTCACAAGGGCCCATAACAAGATCGCGTGCCAAGGCCATCGCCAACGCAACACAATCATTGATCATGCGCGTCGTCGCTAGCCAAGGCACGCCTATCAAGCTCCTCATCACCATCGGCACCGCGTCAACGGCGCCTATCATTATCATTTAGAGTTTCTTTTACTATTTTTAGACTTTTCTACTTTTGGCACTATCTATTTTTAGTAGTTTTCTATTTTGGGTGTATGCTCCACTCAAGTTGAGTGGGCTAGCCCATTAGGCGAGACTCGGCCCATCCGAGTCCCACGACCTCTATATGAGGCCATCTCTGCCTCGTGTATTAGGTTACGTCATATTATTAATCAAAGCTTTAAGTTGATTGCTCTAATTGCCTCCTTCCTTTGATTTGGCGTCACCAAAGACTCTATCTTCTCATCTCCTTCACCTCCGCCACCGACGCTATGGCCATGCTCGAACCTTCGAGCCTATCTCTCCATCGCACCTAGCACTGAGGCTGCGATCTAGATCCATCTCCACTTCGCTATTGCTAGATTAGTGATTCGCCACCGTCACCGCCACCACTCGCCACCGCTCGCATATCGTGTCTCCATTCATCGCGTAGTCTTCGCCGTGTGGTGGAACTTCCCTCGCGTTCCCTCAATCACCACGTGAATCTCAAGCCGCGACGAGCGACTCACATCAAGGCCTAGATCCAACGCCACCGCGACAACTTGGCTGGCATCCGAAGACTGGAACGCATCATGAATTGGCGATCTTCTTTCTTTAGAAATTGCTTGGTCATGGCCAATTTGGTTATACCTACGTTGTCATAAAAAAATACGGAGATCGCATTGTTGTTATGAAACTTGACAAAAACAAGGTGTTGAATCGAGTGTGTTAGATCAAGGAACGGTGGAACTGTTCCTTGGGCAGCGGAAAATAACAACAGAAAAACAAAGTAACGAGCTCAGTTCCTTAGAGAGGAAAACTTAATCAACCAACTAGTTGACTAAGAAAAACCTCTACCTCTAGGTTTCCCTAGTAGGATTTTGAATGTCTACTTGTGTTATTAATCCCGGAATTACAAACAAGCAAGTCTTATCTCAATCTAGTTTACTCATAGATATCTAGACTTCTCAATGTAACGTTCCTAATAACACTTAAGACAAACAAAACCCTAACAAGTACTCAACTCACCAAAGTCTCGTCCCTTGTAAGTGTTCTTCTTCTTCCTTCGAATACTCTTCTCTTCTTTCGAATGCTCTTCTCTTGTTCCGAATGCTCTGCTCACTGAGGATGCTCTCTGTTCCGTGTTCGGTCATCTCAAATGAAGTTCGCAGCTTTCTAATATATAGTCTAGGTTTACTCTCAGATTTACCCTAATTTTAATTAAGGAAAATAAGATAATAAAATCCTATACAATCTTTTGTAAACATATTCTAACCACAATATCTCTTTACGAGATCTTGCTTGAGGCCCAAGTTGCAACTTCCAAATCTGTTTTCCATAACAGATATTCGGCGGCTCTTTAGGGTTTCCAGCGCGCGTCCTTCGTTCCTTGCGTTGTTCCCTTTTCTGTTATGTTCAACATCACGCGTCTCTTCTTTTCTTTCCTTCCAGCGTGTTGTTTTTGTCATTGTTGGCTTCTCTGTTCCTTTGCTTCTCTGTTTTGACTCTTCACTGGTTTTCATCGTTCCTTTTCATCGTTTCCTGAAACTCATAGTCACACTAAAAACCATCAAAAGCATTTGAGTTTATCATCATCAAAACTAGAGGGAACATCATCGTTCCAACAATTTCCCCCTTTTTGGTGATGACAAACTCCTTCAAAATGTGCAAGTCAAAATACACATTTCAAAACAGAAAAGTAAAGGCATTTTCACATTTAATCACACAGATACTATGTTCAAGATGTTAATACTGTTCCCCCTCAGAAAGTTCATTGAGAATTTACCTTCAAGCAGCATTGTCGTTCCCCTTAGCACTAGCTTCTGTTATCAACTCTTCCTTGGGTTTCACATTTTCCATACTTCCCCCTTTTGGCATCATCAAAAGTTTCACAAATGACAGAAAGACTTGACACACATGCAACTCATAAGCAAAATAGTTCATTCATAAAGTTAGATGAAGTACAAGGCATAGGGTCATAGACAGCTAAGTTCAAAAGATAAGGAACAATCACAAAAGAACATAAAAATATAAGAAATCAAGAACAGAAGTTCAGACGGGCTAGGAGAGGAATTGAGAGCACTCAGATCTCAAGGTCTTCAACAGAGTCTTCAGCTTTGCTCAGAAAGTGATCTAAGAGCAATGTCATGGTGGTGTTCAGTTGCTTGAGCTCAGCAAGAATTTGATGCTGAATTGAGCTTCCCTTAGACGTTCCTTCACCAGCTGCTTTCTTTGCAGCGACAGTGCATGTTCCCTTGGTATCGCCTTTAAATTTCATCTTCTCCACATTGTGACTGTTCCTTGGCCTATTAGAGTTGAAGGATGTAGGCATCCATCTCAGCGTCGGTCAATTTGTTGGTGATGATCTTGCTTGGGGAATCCATGGAAGCAAAGAGCTTGAGAGATTTGAGTGCTGAGAGATATCAGAGAGAGTAGTGGCGGTGAAGGAACTTGAGGAGATATGCCATATATATAGGAACAAGATAAAATCTTTTCCAAGATAAAATCTTTTCCAAATAAATCTTTTCGGATCTCAACCGTCTCCAAGTTTCCTTCTTTTCAAAAATTTCCATCAATAGCGTCTTCTCTCTCCAAAAGCAACGGTCACTTTTTGCTTGGTAGCCGCGTCACTGTTCCTGTCTCAGATCAGTCAAATCACACAGGGAGCTATTCCAACGGACACTTGCAACTCAATTAATGCGAGCCTCTGATTCAAATTCAACATTCCACACCTATCAGTTCCCCCTTAATCTGAGCAACGGTCTTCGTTCCCCATGAGACCAAGAGTGCTTGCGAGGCTTGTCTGGATATTTCAATGTTGGGTTCACGCAAAATATAGTATATCCAAACATATGGTAGGGAGAAATTATTCCAAGTAAAAAGTTTAACAAAGAAGGATCATAGGGAACGTTTACCTGAATCGCGGCTAAGGTAGGCTTACAACCAATTATCATGTGGGCTTGTAATGAGGGTTCAATCATCAAATTGGTTGTTTTGGGTCTTTAAGAGAGATGTTAGCATGTAATCAAGTAATTTAACACAAATCAAAAGACAAAGTACCTAGACCCTAAGACAAGGTAATTCGAACACAAAAAAATCATGAACATTCATATCATAAGAAGCCAGTAAACAAGGAACTTCATGAAATCTGTGAAACAAGTTAGCCAAGCATTGAGGGAATAATGGGTGTGAAGGTCCTCAATTCAGAGAGATCATGCCAAGGAGTAATCGAAGATACTCGAATGGGCCTTTTTCTAGTGCTTTGGTGAAGATGTCTGCCACTTGATTTTCAGTCCTGCAATGTTCCATTCTAATAAAGCCCATGTCAACATTATCACGTAGAAAATGATGATGAATGTCAATATGCTTAGTACGTGAATGATGAACTGAATTTTTTGAAATGTTGATGGCACTAGTATTATCACACATAATAGGAACGGTGCCAAGAGACATACCATAGTCTTCCAGTTGTTGCTTAAGCCATAATACCTGAGCACAACAGCTTGCCGCGGCAACGTATCAGCTTCTGCATTGGAGAGGGCCACAGAGTTTTGCTTCTTAGAACCCCATGAAATGAGACAGGGCCCAAGGAACTGTTTCGTTCCAGAAGTGCTTTTGCGGTCTACTACGTGCCATTTTGTTGTTCCCTTGGTCGCAAAGTTGTGCAACACTCAACAAACTGAAACCAAGTTCATGAACTAAACTAACTTCGTTTACCGTGATACTGGAGTTTAGTTGTATTTTGCCTGTTCCAATGATTTCTCTGCATCTCTTGTCTCCAAGAGCAACACTCCCTCTTGAGTGTTTGTGAAGTGAGGTGAGTTGGTCTTCTTTTCCGGTCATGTGGCATGAATAAGCGTTGTCAATATACCACTTCTCGTTCCCCCTCACTTTAGCCTGCACAAAAAAGGTTAAGGTTTGGCGACCCATGCAAGCTTTCCCTTACCTGGTCGAGACATATAATGCAATTGTTCCATAGGAATAGTTCTAACATTAACAACATATTTCTTCCTAGTCTTAGCATGATTATGATTATGCACATGTGAATCATCATAGAAATCATTCAAGTTCACATTGTTACTCCTACTGTTCCTTCTCTTTGTGTGCTCTTCAGAGAACTTCTTTTTCTTTTTATAGTCTCTTTGCACATGTCTGTTGTCCCCACAATACCAACACAACTTGAACTGTTCCATCTGAACATACTTTCTATTGGGAACAATACTCTTGCGTTGTTTGGTACGTTCAGGACATGGAACGTTTGGTTGCGTTCCCTGCGACTGCTTGAGAAAAATCTTGTGGGCAAGTTGTCCAGTGTACCAGGACTGAGTTTCATCCAGACCACTCTCAAGGACCTTGACGCGTTCCTCAAGATTGCGATTCTTCTCTCTAGCATATTGAAGTTCCCTATCTCTTACTTCACGTAGTTCCAGTATAGAGGGATCATCTTCCGTTTGCTTGGAACCTGTATAGCCAATACCATACCTTGCTTCGACGAACTAGATGCTTTCAGCTTCAGCCTTCTGTTCCATCAGAACATAATGAATCTTGTGCACATAGGACTTCATCTCGGATATATGTGCTTCAAGCTTACTTGGACTAGCTATACTCCTTGCATCAGTATTGTTAGAAACTTCATTCATAAGCAAATAGACCTTTTCATTTCTTAATCTCTGAAGTTCCTCATGATTAGCATCACATGAAGAACAAGGAACAGTTGAGCTACTAGCAGTGTTAGAGAGATTTTCTTTTAAACTACTACACTCATCTTCAGAATTAGCAAGTTTCTCTTGTGTTTTCAAGTTTCAGAATACATTTCCCTTATGAGAGCAATTAAGGATTTCTTATCATAATTCACAAGAGATTTCAAGAACGTTTCAGGATTTACCTCGAGTTCCTCAGAGGAGTCGTTGATGGCCATTGCACACATCTTGCCACTCCAGGCTTCAGGATCTTCACCATCTGAGTCATCATCATTGCCCCACACAGCAACGAGAGCTCTCTTCTCATCGTTCCTAGAAGGTGTGCTTGGTTTCTTGGGCTTTGGGCATGAACTAGAGTATTGACCCTTTTCATTGCAGTTGTAGCATGTGATATCCCCGATGTCACGAGTCTCACTGTTCCCACCTCTACTGTTTCTTCCTTTGTTGTAGAGGGAACGCATGACTTTGGTTAGCAACACCACCTCAGGATCATCGGAGCCATCATTGTCATCGAGGTCATTTTCAATCCTATTAACAGCCTTTCCAACCATTGAAGCGATTCCCTTTTCTTTGGAATCCTTGTTTCTTGCAGCCTTCTCTTCATTGTCATACTTCTGGATCTTGCTGAACACCTCATGGAACGTCAGTTTGACGGTATTGGGATTCTCCTTTAGAATGGCTTTGGTCATCGCATGACGATGAGGAAGCCCATCAATGATTATAAGGATCTTCTCGTCAGGGAGGATTTCTGCATCGGTGACTGAATGGGCAGTTAGATTTGCTGTGATTTTCTCAAATCTAGCTTGATAGGAACTCACGTCTTCCTTGTCATCCATCTTGAAGTTATAGAAATCCTTCTTGGCAGTGAAACGATCAACTTCACGAAGATCCTTGCTTCCCATGTACATCTGTTCCAAGGCAATCCATTTAGCATTGGTCGACTCACAAGATTGGAGTTTTTGCACATCTTGCTGGTTGAGAACGTTGTTGATGAGCATGGCTGCTTTGCAGTTTTTCTCCATGATTTGGAGATCGTCTTGATCCCATTTCTTCAGTTTCTTCTTCTTTTCCAAATCAACAATGTCAATATCACCAAGAGAGATCACCAACCAGCATTGGTAGTCATGGCTTTGCACCCACTTGATGAAGAGTGTCTTCCAATGTTGATATTGTCCAGCGAGCAAGAGAGGAGGCCTTGAAGAGTTCAAACCAACTTCAACGGTAGAAGGAGACATTGTTACCTGTAAATCTGTAAGTAACACACAATCTAGAACAAACCTGCTCTGATATCAATTGTTGAATCGAGTGTGTTAGATCAAGGAACGGTGAAACTGTTCCTTGGGCAGCGGAAAATAACAACAGAAAAACAAAGTAACGAGCTCAGTTTCTTAGAGAGGAAAACTTAATCAACCAACTAGTTGACTAAGAAAAACCTCTACCTCTAGGTTTCCCTAGTAGGATTTTGAATGTCTACTTGTGTTATTAATCCCGGAATTACAAACAAGCAAGTCTTATCTCAATCTAGTTTACTCCTAGATATCTAGACTTCTCAATGTAACGTTCCTAATAACACTTAAGACAAACAAAACCCTAACAAGTACTCAACTCACCAAAGTCTCGTCCCTTGTAAGTGTTCTTCTTCTTGTTTCGAATACTCTTCTCTTCTTTCGAATGCTCTTCTCTTGTTCCGAATGCTCTGCTCACTGAGGATGCTCTCTCTTCCGTGTTCGGTCGTCTCAAATGAAGTTCGTAGCTTTCTAATATATAGTCTAGGTTTACTCTCAGATTTACCCTAATTTTACTTAAGGGAAATAAGATAATAAAATCTTATACAATCTTTTCTAAACATATTCTAACCACAATATCTCTTTACGAGATCTTGCTTGAGGCCCAAGTTGCAACTTCCAAATCTGTTTTCCATAATAGATATTCGGCGGCTCTTTAGGGTTTTCAGCGCGCGTCCTTCGTTCCTTGCGTTGTTTCCTTTTCTGTTTTGTTCAACATCACGTGTCTCTTCTTTTCTTTCGTTCCAGCGTGTTGTTTTTGTCATTGTTGGCTTCTCTGTTCCTTTGCTTCTCTGTTTTGACTCTTCACTGGTTTTCATCGTTCATTTTCATCGTTTCCTGAAACTCATAGTCACACTAAAAACCATCAAAAGCATTTGAGTTTATCATCATCAAAACTAGAGGGAACGTCGTCGTTCCAACACAAGGTAACACTTGGGTACATAATGTGCTTTTCATTGCCAAATTCTTGTTTTCGGTAACAACTGATACTACAAATGAATTGCTGATCTATGTTGTATCTGGATTATGATTATATGATTAACTTAGGGATTTGATTTAGAGGTTTATTGGAATGCAAATAAATGATATTGTAATGATTGTTCTACTTAGCTGTACATGGATCTTCTTGGTGTAAATAATATTTTTTTTCTACTTTGAAGTAGTAAGTATTCATCCACAAGTTTCACTATGCCTTGCTCTCATTTGGTTAGTGAAAATGTGGGCTTGGAGCTCTCTTTTAGGATGCTTAAAAGTCAATTTGATGGTTGTCTAAGATACTTGTTTGTGATGTAGTGGTATCAACATATTCCTCATAGTTGTTTTTTGTGATGATGATTAACTAGTGTAGCTACAGTTGAAAACTAATCTATAGGTAGTCTCAGTCTCACGTAGTCTTAATTTCTAGGTTTGAATTGTCATATTTGACCATGTATCCCACTCAAATATGTTTGTTCATTTTCCAATAACAACTTCCTAAAAACCCTATACTAGTTTGTCATGTTAATCTCTTAGTAGAGTTTACTTCCATTTTGTGTGATTGAGTCAAGGTTCATTCATCAGCTTTTAATATAGTTATTCTGACTAGATTCTCTTGCACTCAACTTTGAGTTATGTTATTATTGCTTTATGAAGATATAATATGTTTGTGAGGAAAGAAAACCTTTTGGGTTTAACCGAAGTTTGATTATGGACATGTGGAATAAACCACTTGTATAGAATTTTTTTTTTAATTGCATTGCTTTATTGTACTATTGGTATATGATCAATGCTTTTTGTTGCAAATGGTTCTCCTAGTTGTTGTGGAGGACGTTAAGCGTGACGTTACAATATTGCAAGAGTTTATGTGACATGAAAATGTGGTTGAATTCTATTGTGCCTTTGAGGATGAAAACTATGTTTACATAGCAATGGAGTAAGTGTATAGCCTTATAATTGGCCGGCCGCATTAAAATTATATCAATTCTTCAAGTTATATATATATATATTCCTTTTTGTTTCCTACTTCTAGTCTTTAACTTGTATCTCTTGTCCTTTTTTGTTGTTACTGATTCACTCTATTGAAGTTGTGTACTTATATTCTTCATAGAAATTAATTTCTAAAATATCATTTCATTCATTGTTAGGTTATGTGAGGGCGGCGAATTGTTAGATCACATCCTAGCAAAGTAAGCATCATGATTCATTGGTTTGTCTTTGTTGGATGGCTTGTCAACATTTGTGGTACAAAACCACATATTATTCTTCAAGGTCTCAACACTTAGGAGTTGATTATCATATCATAGCATTCACTACTACAGAAACATGTTTAGACAACAATTAAAAAATGAAATGGACAACAGTTTTGGAACCGTTGTCGTATCCAGGGTTGTCTATGCATTGACAACATAGAAAACGGTTTACCTTTTACAACAATTCTCTTAAATCACGTTGTCACCCATTGTTTAGGATACCATATAACCGTTGTCTTATGTAGTGTAGAAAATAATATTTGGTGTTTTCAGATGAAGTTTATCGTTGTCTATGTTGCCTACAACCGTTGTCATATAGAGACCAAATGATTGGACTCGTTGTCTTTAGTGTAATGACAATCGTTGTCTTATGATAATATTCAAACAAATTGCATAGACAATGATTGTTGTATTTGGGCTTGTTGTCTTTAGTATGATTACAACCGTTGTCTAATATATATATAATAAAATTGGAATAATATAGACAACGGATTTTATACTTGGGTTTGTTGTCTTTAATGTAGTACAATCGTTGTCTAATTGTGTATGTTAGATAAAAATAACATAGACAACGGCTTGATAATTTTAAAGTCGTTGTCTATGATAATTTTGAAATATTAGTTACATTGATAACAAGTTAATTAGCCGTTATCTATAATATTAATCTGAAATGGGCACATTATCCTCTAGATATATACACAAGTACATATATAATGAAAAAGTACATGTTATTACACTGTTCAAATAACATTATCCATATAATAAATAAAATGTGCACACGACAAACAACAGACTAGCTAGCTATAATAATGCGAATCTCATGGTTCTCACCATATTCTATGTACAAATATAGCCTAGTCAATCTACTCTTGAACTCTCTAAATCAATCACTAGCTACCTTAATGATCCAATTGACTTTTGTGTTAGACAATTCAAATGTTTTCTACAAAATATGCATAATATCTATTATTTAGTTTCTCATCAATATTAGTAATACATAAGAATAATCAATAATTAGATATAAAGAGTATGATAATAAAATTACCATAACTTTTTCAGCTATCATAATTTTGATGCCTCGAGGAACTTCGTGCCACATAGCGTAAGCAATTGAAACTCTATTACGGGTACAATGCCCAATGTAACTCATAAGCTTGCTAGCATTGATTCTTATGGCCCGACTTGCTTCTTTTCGTTCCATTGTATAGGATACTTCTTACCATTATTCTTCATCCTTATCAATGATTTCATCTTTGTAATACCTTGCTTTTTTTATTGCTTATCAGGAGGACCATCGCTTTGATGGGAATTTTCTGAGGACGAACTTATTTTTCTACATAAGAAAATAACAAAAAGTGAAATGGTTAGTCAAAACAATAAAATTGGAATCTTGTTAATGTTAAAATAAACAAGAACATATGATAATGTTTTGAAATATACAATGCATTCACCCACTTATGTTCTTTTCCTTTTCTTATTTGACTTTATATTTCATTGATCAGTCTGTATCCCTTCATTATGATCAGAACGAGCATAGAAATCCTCTACGCAAGAATCATCATAAGTCGATGGCAATGCCACATAAATTTTAGCACTTTTAATATTTTCCTTTACATTATCTTTGTCATCACATTCATTCATATCTCTCTCTTTTCCTGATACGACAATAGACCAGTTTTTATCCAATGGATCTATGACGTAGAAAACTTATTTTGCTTGTGTTGCTAATATAAATGGTTCCTCCTTATTACTTATCCTATTAAGATTCACTGAGGTAAATCCTAACTCATCAATTCATACCCCAGCTGATTTAGAATCCACCCATTTACAACAGAACACACATACTTCAAACATCACATAATGAACTCCCATATATGCTCAATTACTCCATAATATGATATGTCTGTATAAACTGAATTTTTTTTCTTTTGAACTAGATATATGCATTGCGTTACCACCAAAGTCACTCCATTGTTTTGCATTGGACTTTTATCATCTTGTGCCTTTGTGAAGAAGGCATAATCATTGCTCACATATCTCATGAAAGATGTAACTTCTGACTCGGGCCATTGAGACAACCATTTCAGATTGTCAGAAACTACTTTTGTTGATTGTGGCATTCGCTAAAGAATCTGCTTTTGAAATCAACAACTGAACAATCGATTATGTTCATTTACTATCCAATTTTCACTTCTACGAGGATTTTGACTTCTCACAATAGATAGGTGCTCTATTATATATGGTTTAACTTCATCACTATTATAAAGTACATACAAGTGAGCCTTACTTCGCATATTTGCAGATATAGTTATAATTTGTTTCCTCGCAACGACATTGTCATCTTCTCTTGCACTATGCAAAGGCTTTGGCATGCCTATGGCATTAACCCCTGATAAGAATGTAGTACAAAATTCAACTGCTTCTTCAACAATGTATCTCTCAACCATGCAAGCTTTTGGACGAAATCTATTATTGACATAGCCTTTAAGTGTTTTCTCGTTCCTCTCAATTGGATACATCTATCTCAGAGGTGAAGGCCCACATAGCTCTACCTCTCTAACCAAATGAACAGTCAAATGAACCATTATATCAAACAAAGGAGGAAAATACATCCCAAGCTCGCACAATGTAATGCCAATTTCATTTTGTAGTGTACTCAGCTCATCCGGATCAATGACTTTGCTGCAGATTTTCTTGGAGAAAAAACATAGTCTAGTGATGGCATATCGAACATGCTTTGGAACAACGGACCGTAAAGCAATCGGTAACAGATACTACATTATTATGTGATAGTCATGCGTTTTCAAACCAACTAGTTTCAACTCATTTGTCGACACGAGACTACTAATATTTGAAGAATATCCGTATGGTACCTTTTCCTCCCGAAAAAATTGAAAAAAAATCTTTTTTCTCCTTCGTAGAAAACATATAACACGCTAGTGGCAGATAAGTGATATCTCCCTCCGTATATGGTTGCAATTTTGGTCTAATGTTCATATCAATCAAATCTTGTCTCGCTTTGATCCCATCTTTCATCTTACTTGGCACATTAAGTAATGTACCAACAAGATTATCAAAAAACATTCTTCTCAATATGCATCACATCAAGGCAATGCCTCACAAACAAGTCCTTCTAATACGGAAGATCAAAAAATATTGACCTTTTCTTTCAGCCACTTGAGGACTTATCAGTAGATGACTTGGGAGGTATACTTTTTTTCCAAACCTGATATTCAAATCCTTAACCTTATCAAATACTTGCTCTCCAGTTAATTGAGTTGGAGGTTTTCCATGTTCTGGTTTCCCGGTAAAGGCTATTTGAAGCTTGAAGAAACGATGAGACTCATTCAAAAGTCGACGATACCCAAGATAAACCATCTTTATATAATTATTCAACCAACAATGACAAGTATCATATCCACAAACAGGGCATGCATAATAGCCTTTAGTGTTGCAACCTGACAAATTAGCATAAGCTGGAAAATCATTTACTGTACAAAACAATATTGCTCTCAACGTAAAAGTCTCCTGACGACATGCATCAAACAACTCAACACCGCAGTTCCACAATAACTTCAAATCATCAATAAGAGGGCTCAAATAAACGTCTGTATCATTTCCTTGTTGTTTTGGCCCAGAAATAAATAAAGTCAACATCATGTAGTTGTGCTTCACACACAATCTTGGTGGAAGATTATAAATCACAAGAATAACAGGCCACGTATTGTGACTGCTACTAAGAGTACCATGTGGGATCATTCCATCCGTGGAAAGAGCAAGTCGTAAGTTTCTCAATTCATGTCCAAAATCAGGATATAAACTATCAATCTTCTTCCATTGAAGAGAATCTGCCGGATGTCTAAGTTTTCCATCAGAAATATTTTCTATAGAATGCCATGTCAATGTTTTTAGCATCTTCTTTATTGTTAAACATGCATTTAAATCTTGGTATAATCGAAAAACACCATGCCACCTTAGTTGGAACTCCTTCTCTCTTATATCGTGGTTCACCACAATCAGGAATTGGAAACTACTGTAATGATCTATATTCATTTCGATATAGGATGGAATCATTATGACATTCATGTATTCTCTCATAATCCATACCCATTGAACGTAACATCTTTCTAGCTTCATATGTACGATTAGGAAGTACATTTCCCTTTAGAAGCATATCTTTCAAAAGCTCAAGCAAAGCAGTAAAACTCTTGTTGCTCCATTCATGAGCCGCTTTTAGATTATACAACTTCAGAGCAGTAGACAATCTTGTAAACTTAGTGCAATTCTCATATAGCGGTATTTGAGCATCACTCATTAGGTTTCAACCACATCAACATTATTTTCAAAAGTTTCTTTTATAACATTCGCCATTTCTTCTAATCGATCACCTCTATAAGTGTCACTTTCAGATTTATCTAATGTAATATCTGGAACGTCTTTCTCACCATGCCAAATCCATTTTGGGTAAGTTCTATCAATTCCATGTACAATAAAGTAATCTCTTAAACCTAATAAAGAACTCAGCAAACCCAACAAGGCTCTAGAAACCAACCACTTAGAGGTCTTCATCAAAAGACTTCATGGAGGAAAAGAAAGCATCCAATAATCCTCCATCACACATCAGTCACAAAAAGATCGCACAAAATAAAGGAGCATTGGGGCACATCATGGTTGTGGAGAAAACAGACAGTAAAATAGAATATCATCATGGTTGTGGAAAAACAGACAGTAAAACAACCAACAATATTAGTCTATAAGTCTTTTGCTGAAGTAGGTGGTTACCATTATTTAGAAAATTATCATTTATATTTATCTTTGGTGCTATGAGTTAGTTACAATTACTGTCATAAATTATAACAGTGTATGTCAACAAAATCATAGGGTTCTGACAATGACCAATCTTGGAGGATGTACATAATATTCTTTATCTTAAAATTGCCTAATAAGAGTGTAATTTAAACTAAGCACAATTTTTATCAATTTTGAGTAAGAATCATGACAGTAGCAAAAAGATGCAATTCAATTTGAATTTTAAAAGGGTGAACTGTGACTGTCATAAATTATGACGGAGACTAGTCTTGAAGGATACACATATTATTCTTTAGCTTTAGATTGTCTAATAAGAGTTCAATTTAAACTAAACATCAGAATCTGCCGGATGTCTAAGTTTTCCATCAGAAATATTTTCTATAGAATGCCATGTCAATGTTTTTAGCATCTTCTTTATTGCTAAACATGCATTTAAATCTTGGTATAATCGAAAAACACCATGCCACCTTAGTTGGAACTCCTTCTCTCTTATATCGTGGTTCACCACAATCAGGAATTGGAAACTACTGTAATGATCTATATTCATTTCGATATAGGATGGAATCATTATGACATTCATGTATTCTCTCATAATCCATACCCATTGAACGTAACATCTTTCTAGCTTCATATGTACGATTAGGAAGTACATTTCCCTTTAGAAGCATATCTTTCAAAAGCTCAAGCAAAGCAGTGAAACTCTTGTTGCTCCATCCATGAGCCGCTTTTAGATTATACAACTTCAGAACAATAGACAATCTTGTAAACTTAGTGCAATTCTCATATAGCGGTATTTGAGCATCACTCATTAGGTTTCAACCACATCAACATTATTTTCAAAAGTTTCTTTTATAACATTCGCCATTTCTTCTAATCGATCACCTCTATACGTGTCACTTTCAGATTTATCTAATGTAATATCTGGAACGTCTTTCTCACCATGCCAAATCCATTTTGGGTAAGTTCTATCAATTCCATGTACAATAAAGTAATCTCTTAAACCTAATAAAGAACTCAGCAAACCCAACAAGGCTCTAGAAACCAACCACTTAGAGGTCTTCATCAAAAGACTTCATGGAGGAAAAGAAAGCATCCAATAATCCTCCATCACACATCAGTCACAAAAAGATCGCACAAAATAAAGGAGCATCGGGGCACATCATGGTTGTGGAGAAAACAGACAGTAAAATTGAATATCATCATGGTTGTGGAAAAACAGACAGTAAAACAACCAACAATCTTAGTCTATAAGTCTTTTGCTGAAGTAGGTGGTTACCATTATTTAGAAAATTATCATTTATATTTATCTTTGGTGCTATGAGTTAGTTACAATTACTGTCATAAATTATAACAGTGTATGTCAACAAAATCATAGGGTTCTGACAATGACCAATCTTGGAGGATGTACATAATATTCTTTATCTTAAAATTGCCTAATAAGAGTGTAATTTAAACTAAGCACAATTTTTATCAATTTTGAGTAAGAATCATGACAGTAGCAAAAAGATGCAATTCAATTTGAATTTTAAAAGGGTGAACTGTGACTGTCATAAATTATGACGGAGACTAGTCTTGAAGGATACACATATTATTCTTTAGCTTTAGATTGTCTAATAAGAGTTCAATTTAAACTAAACATACATTTAGTCAGTGTTTGACTAAGAATTATGATGCATTCAATTCTTAAAATAAAGGAAATAGATATGACAGTAGCTTGTTAAATGCAATTCAATATGAATTTTACAGATTTAGTACATGTCATAAACTTTGTCACAAAATCCAGCTGATTTAGTACCTGCATTCACGACCTCATGAATAAATTTTAGAAATTACAACATTCACAACCTCATCAATAGCATTCAATCTTCTTCCTTATTTGTGTAAATTAGTTCACTTGTATGTGTCTACAAATCACTAGATGATTTTTGCTCTAAAAAACATTCTTCTTTTCTGATAGAGGATTAAAATTTATCATTCGAATGTTTATTCTTCGGTTCTGGACATTAGTTTTGACAATATCACTTGGTTTTAGTTTAATAAATTTAAGATTTTTTTCCAGAAGTTACAGAAATTTTTCAAAAGTTATCATTTACTTTAACTTAATGATCTGTTAATATTGCACTAATTATATACTTTCACATTTTTCAGATTGATTAGAATAGTCAAGGATGCCTTCATATGCATATCTCAGATGAATACATACAAGGAGGTGCATTTGGCAATGTAAACATATTAAAATTCCACCAGCAGACTAAAAGCAACTTCAGCAAAAAAAGAATGTAGAAGATGCAGTAGCATCAACAAAGTGAGCATAATAAAATCAGGATCAATAATTCACATCAAAAGTAGTGTTTGTTTTAGCATACGGAATGGGAAAAAAAGAGGATGCATAAGAACCAATTCTTCAAAGTGAGCATCAAAAAGATCTGGATAAAAAAATCATAACATCAGCAAAGTGAGAATTAAAAAAAATCAGCAAATTGATCATAAAAAAATCAGGATCAATAATTGATAGCATAATTAGCACAAGCAATGGAAGAAAGAGAGGTTGCATAAGAACCAAGTCTCCAAAAGACAAGGGGGTTAAACCAAACTGAAAATCGACATCAATTGCACAAGAATTCAGTAATACCCAATAGAAATCAAGTCAATAGAAGTCAAAGATCAAAGCTTTGCAATCTGGTAGATCGCTCAACTTCAAAATTGAGAGGTTGTTTAGAGGAGAAGCCTGGCGATAAGCACCTGTGAGTATAAGGGAGACTGAAGCAATTGAATGATATCTTCACAACCCTATACTCCAAACAACCGCCGACGGTCGATCCTTGCAAATTCTGAATGTGATTTTACGGGTTTGAACGGAAGTGTGTGCTGGTGATGTAGTGTTGAATGTAGGTGGTTAATTAGCAGGTTTGCAGTGAAGCAATTTGAATGGAGGATATATATTTTTATTTTTGGAATTAAAAATAATTTAACTGATATTTTCATATACTGTAACTAGTTATCTTGAGTATTTTTTCTGAAAAATAATAATTAGAGTATTTATTAATAAATTGACATATATAATCAAATAAGTCATAGTGTTGTATATAATTAAAGAAGTCGTGGTAATGTAGGGTTTAAAAAAATAATTTAATAGATAACTAGATATTTGTATACTAAATTATTTAATAAATTACATCTATCATAGAATATGTCTCTTAAATTAAGTTTAAAACGTAGTCTTGTATTTTTGTAACTGTTAATTTTATAATTATCGTTAAGATTTGATAATAAATATTCCCTCTAATTTTTTTTGCATTTGAATAGTCTTTCTTTTGACAACTTAGATAATGGTTCCGTGAAGAATCGTAGTCCATGTACCTATAAAAAAGCACCAATTCTCTTAACCAACAGTTACCGCGCAACTGTTGTGTATCTATCCATTATAGACAACGGTGGTTTAACTATGTTGTGTATCGATCCATTATAGACGACGTTACAACCGTTGTGTATAAGGACATTATAGGTAGGGGTTACTTAGAATCGTTGTTTATGTGTCAATCATAGACAACATGTCTTTTATCAACCGTTATCCGCATATTTTCGTTGCTCAAAGACAACAGGTTTTTGACAATCGTTGTCTATAATTCAATTACAAACAACGGTTGTTTCCAAAAACCGTTGTCCACATAGTTTAAGACATATAAGACAACGGTTTTTAAGCAACCACTTTCTATGGTGCAATTGTAGACAACGTTGATTCCAAAAGTTGTTGTCCGCATACTTTAAGACAAATAAGACAATGGTTTTTAAGCAACCGCTTTCCATGGTGTGTATTTTAATGCGAAGTTTGTACTTGTGATTATAGCAAAAGCTCTTTTTTTTACTGTGATTAGGAAGGATAGCCGATATATTGAGAAAGATGCATCAATCATAGTATGCCAAATGTTAAAAGTTGTTGCTAAGTGTCACTTGCATGGTTTAGTGCACCGCAATATGAAGCTTGAGGTATAGCTTATATCCCTCTCATAAGGTTCAACTGATATTTCCTCCATATTGTACAACTCACGTACCAAATTGCTTGCATAATTTCCTATTTAAATCTACAAAAGGCGATTCACCATTGAAGGCCACAAATTTTGGACTCTCATATTTTATAAAACCTGCTAATCACAAGTTCCATGACTCATTTTGGAAATACAATAGGACTCTCAGATTTTATAAAACCTGTATACAATATGTTTTAACTACTTTAAGCAACTTCTTTGGTTCAGCTCTATCTTTATGTGAAGGAGGATGTCATTCTATGGTAGTATGTCCATCTTATTTGCAGGGAAAAGATTCACAGACATTGTTTGTAGTGCCTATTATGTCACGCCAGAAGTATTAAAATGTAAATCTAGACCCAAGTCATATGTATGGAGCATTGGTTTATAACCTACAACATCCTTTATGGGAGACGCCCATTTTGGGATAAAAAAGAAGATGGTATATTGAAGAAGGTAAAGTACTTTACAACATTATTGTTGTTATAAATATCATGTTTAACTTTAAAGGATCTTCAAAAGTGTTCTTAGATTTAGCTCATTTTCTTAACCTTTTCCCAATAATATTATACTGTCATGTTATCCCGTATATCAGATAAAGTATATTTATAAACTCGGCTTTGCCGCAAAGGTTGGCCTTCCATAAGCAATAACGCTAAGGATTTTGTGAAGAAGCTTCGTGTGAAAGATCTCCGTACAAGGCTTATTGTTGCTTAGACTCTAATGCATAGTAGCCTTTAGTGTTGTAACCTGACAAATTAGCATAAGCTGGAAAATCATTTACTGTACAAAACAATATTTCTCTCAACGTAAAAGTCTCCTGACGATATGCATCAAATAACTCAACACCACAGTTCCACAATAACTTTAAATCATCAATAAGAGGGCTCAAATAAACGTCTATATCATTTCCTGGTTGTTTTGGCCCAGAAATCAATAAAGTCAACATATGTACTTGTGCTTTATACACAATCCTGGTGGCAGATTATAAATCACAAGAATAACCGGCCACGTATTGTGACTGCTACTAAGAGTACCATGTGGGTTCATTCCATTAGTGGAAAGAGCAAGTCGTAAGTTTCTCGATTCATGTCCAAAATCAAGATATAAACTATCAATCTTCTTCCATTGAAGAGAATCTACTAGATGTCTAAGTTTTCCATCATAAATCTTTTCTATAGAATGCTATGTCAATGTTTTTAGCATCTTCTTTATTGCTAAACATGCATTTAAATCTTGGTAAAATCGGAAAACACCATGCCACCTTAGTTGGAACTCCTTCTCTCTTATATCGTGGTTCACCACAATCAGGAATTGGAAACTACTATAATGATCTATATTCATTTCGATATAGGATACAATCATTATGACATTCATGTATTCTCTCATAATCCATACCCATTGAACGTATCATCTTTCTAGCTTCATATGTACGATTAGGAAGTACATTTCCCTTTGGAAGCATACCCTTCAAAAGCTCAAGCAAAGCAGTGAAACTCTTGTTGCTCCATCCATGAGCCGCTTTTAGATTATACAACTTCAGAACAATAGACAATCTTGTAAACTTAGTGCAATTCTCATATAGCGGTATTTGAGCATCACTCATTAGGTTTCAACCACTTCAACATTATTTTCAAGAGTTACTTTTATAACATCCGCCATTTCTTCTAATCGATCACCTCTATAAGTGTCACTTTCAGATTTATCTAATGTAATATCTGGAACGTCTTTCTCACCATGCCAAATCCATTGTGTGTAAGTTCTATCAATTCCATGTACAATAAAGTAATCTCTTAAACCTAATAAAGAACTCAGCAAACCCAACAAGGCTCTAGAAACCAACCACTTAGAGGTCTTCATCAAAAGACTTCATGGAGGAAAAGAAAGCATCCAATAATCCTCCATCACACATCAGTCACAAAAAGATCGCACAAAATAAAGGAGCATCGGGGCACATCATGGTTGTGGAGAAAACAAACAGTAAAATAGAATATCATCATGGTTGTGGAGAAAACAAATAGTAAAACAACCAACAATCTTAGTCTATAAGTCTTTTGATGAAGTAGGCAGTTACCATTATTTAGCAAATTATCATTTATATTTATCTTTGGTTCTATGAGTTAGTTACAATTACTGTCATAAATTATAACAGTGTATGGCAACAAAATCACAGGGTTCTGACAATGACCAATCTTGGAGGATGTACATAATATTCTTTATCTTAAAATTGCCTAATAAGAGTGTAATTTAAACTAAGCATAATTTTTATCAATTTTGAGTAAGAATCATGACAGTAGCAAAAAGATGCAATTCAATTTGAATTTTAAAAGGGTGAATTGTGACTGTCATAAATTATGACGGAGACCTGTCTTGAAGGATACACATATTATTCTTTAGCTTTAGATTGTCTAATAAGAGTTCACTTTAAACTAAACATACATTTAGTCAGTGTTTGAGTAAGAATTATGATGCATTCAATTCTTAAAATAAAGGAAATAGATATGACATTAGCTTGTTAAATGCAATTCAATATGAATTTTACAGATTTAGTATATGTCATAAACTTTGTCACAAAATCCAGCAGTTTAGTACCTGCATTCACGACCTCATGAATAAATTTGAGAAATTACAACATTCACAACCTCATCAATAGCATTCAATCTTCTTCCTTATTTGTGTAAATTAGTTCACTTGCATGTGTCTACAAATCATTGGATAACTTTTGCTATAAAAAACATTCTTCTTTTTCTGATAGAGGATTAAAATTTATCATTCGAATGTTCATTCTTCGGTTCTGGACATTAGTTTTGACAATATCACTTGGTTTTAGTTTAATAAATTTAAGATTTTTTTTTCCAGAAGTTACAGAAATTTTTCAAAAGTTATCATTTATTTTCACTCAATGATCTGTTAATAGTGCACTAATTAAATACTTTCGCAATTTTCAGATTGATTAGAATAGTCAAGCATGCCTTGATATGCATATCTCAGATGAATACATACAAGGAGGTGCATTTGGCAATGTAAACATATTAAAATTCCACCAGCAGACTAAAAGCAACTTCAACAAAAAAAGAATGTAGAAGATGCAGTAGCATCAGCAAAGTCAGCATAAAAAATCAGGATCAATTATTCACATCAAAAGTAGTGTTTGTTTTAGCATACAGAATGGGAAAAAAAAGATGTTGCATAAGAACCAATTCTTCAAAGTGAGCATCAAAAAATCTGGATAAAAAAATCATAACATCAGCAAAGTGAGAATAAAAAAAAATCAGCAAATTGAGCATAAAAAAATCAGGATCAATAATTGACAGCATAATTAGCACAAGCAATGGAATAAAGAGAGGTTGCATAAGAACCAAGTCTCCAAAAGACAAGGGGGTTAAACCAAACTGAAATCCGACATCAATTGCACAAGAATTCAATAATACCCAATAGAAATCACGTCAATAGAAGTCAAAGATCAAACCCTTGCAAACCGATAGATCGCTCAACTTCAAAATTGAGAGGTTGTTTAGAGGAGAAGTCTGGCGATAAGCACTTGCGAGTATAAGGGAGACTGAAGCAATTGAATGATATCTTCACAACCCTATACTCCAAACAACCGCCGACGGTCGATGCTTGCAAATTCTAAATGTGATCTCGCGGGTTTGAAGGGAAGTGCGTGCCGGTGATGTAGGGTTGAATGTAGGTGGTTAATTAGCACGTTTGCAGTGAAGCAATTTGAATGGAGGATATATATTTTTATTTTTGGAATTAAAAATAATTTAACTGATATTTTCATATATTGCTAACTAGTTATCTTGGGTTTTTTTTTTTTTAAATAATAATTAGAGTATTTATTAATAGATTGACATATATAATCAAATAAGTCGTAGTCTTGTATATAATTAAAGAAGTCGTGGTAATGTAGGGTTTAAAAAAAATAATTTAATAGATAACTAGATATTTGTATACTAAATTATTTAATAAATTACATCTATCATAGAATATGTCTCTTAAATTAAGTTTAAAACGTAGTCTTGTATTCTTGTATCTGTTAATTTTATAATTATCGTTTAAGATTTGATAATAAATATTCCCTCTAAAAATTTTGCATTTGAATAGTCTTTCTTTTGACAACTTAGATAACGGTTCCGTGAAGAACCGTAGTCCATGTACCTACAAAAAAGTACCAATTCTCTTAAACAAAAGTTACCGCGCAACTGTTGTGTATCTATCCATTATAGACAACGGTGGTTTAACTATGTTGTGTATCGATCCATTATAGACGACGTTACAACCGTTGTGTATAAGGACATTATAGGTAGGGGTTACTTAGAATCGTTGTTTATGTGTCAATCATAGACAACATGTCTTTTATCAACCGTTATCTATATATTTTCGTTGCTCAAAGACAACAGGTTTTTGACAATCGTTGTCTATAATGCAATTACAGACAACGGTTGTTTCCAAAAACCGTTGTCCACATAGTTTAAGACATATAAGACAACGGTTTTTGAGCAACCACTTTCTATGGTGCAATTGTAGACAACGGTTGATTCCAAAAGTTGTTGTCCGCATATTTTAAGACAAATAAGACAATGGTTTTTAAGCAACCGCTTTCCATGGTGTGTATTTTAATGCGAAGTTTGTACTAGTGATTATATCAAAAGCTCTTTTTTTTTACTGTGATTAGGAAGGATAGGCGATATATTGAAAGATGCTTCAATCATAGTACGCCAAATGTTAAAAGTTGTTGCTAAGTGTCACTTGCATGGTTTAGTGCACCGCAATATGAAGCTTGATGTATAGCTTATATCCCTCTCATAAGGTTCAACATAAGTGATATTTCCTCCATATTGTAAAACTCACGTACCAAATTGCTTGCATAATTTCCTATTTAAATCTACAAAAGGCGATTCACCATTGAAGGCCACAAATTTTGGACTCTCAGATTTTATAAAACCTGCTAATCACAAGTTCCATGACTCATTTTGGAAATACAATAGGACTCTCAGATTTTATAAAACCTGTATACAATATGTTTTAACTACTTTAAGCAACTTCTTTGGTTCAGCTCTATCTTTATGTGAAGGAGGATGTCATTATATGGTAGTATGTCCATCTTATTTGCAGGGAAAAGATTCATGGACATTGTTTGTAGTGCCTAATATGTCGCGCCAGGAGTATTAAAATTTAAATCTAGACCCAAGTCATATGTATGGAGCATTAGTTTATAACCTACAACATCCTTTATGGGAGACGCCCATTTAGGGATAAAAAAGAAGATGGTATATTGAAGGAGGTAAAGTACTTTACAACATTATTGTTGTTATAAATATCATGTTTAACTTTAAAGGAGCTTCAAAAGTGTTCTTAGATTTAGCCCATTTTCTTAACCTTTTCCCAATAATATTATACTGTCATGTTATCCCGTATATCAGCTAAAGTATATTTATAAACCCGACTTTTGCCACAAAGGTTGGCCTTCCATAAGCAATAACGCTAAGGATTTTGTGAATAAGCTTCTTGTGAAAGATCTTCGTACAAGGCTTATTGTTGCTTAGACTCTAATGCACAACAAATCCATGGCCTTCAATGGTGAATCGTCTACTATTATGATCTGGAACTTGTTATATGATAGAGGCTAAAGTCGTATCGCCTAATCAAAGTAATCCTAAACAAACCTAAACTAGTAGAATAGGCAAGCAAGGGTCGAATCCCACAGGGAGGAGTTGTCTTTCTTTATGTCAAGTCACATGCAATGGTAACAAGGAGGGTTTTGAGGTTGATTGTGGTCAAACAAGTAAACAAAACAAACAAATCAAAGAGTTTGTAATCAATTAGGAAAAAACACTTAGCCAAACAAATATACACCATTCATTTGATAGATCGATCCTAGGTTATCTATATTCCTTCCTTTTATTATTCCTGTCCCTATTCTGAAATAGTCACCAGTCCAACTCGGCCTGACAACCCTTACTATTGAACACACGAGAAACTATCAAGATTTAGAAAAACAGCAGCATAGAGCATAGGAATTAACCAGGATACATGCAACACCGATCTTTCGCAGCATTTAACACATAATCAATTCTCTTTCATAATAAACTAGTCCAACTAGTCCTAGAATATCATGGTTGCTACACAAGATAAGGGATTTCAACTCAAAATATCCAAACCCTAGCAATATACAATTACTAATATCAACTAGGTGATCAATCCAGTCAAATCAATAAGAATCAATAGGAATAAGCTCAAGAGAAAAGATATAATCCAAAGGAATAGGAAATAGAGTTATAACCTCACAATCATGAATCAAATGAAGGCTTCAATTGTCGGACTAAGCAAAGGGTGCTTAGTTCTTCATAATTCAAAGGGAAACAATGCTGAACGATATTCTAGATGATAACTTGATGCTAGGAAAACTAGGTTAAATAGAAAACCTAGCTAAACCTAAAGCTAAAAGATAGAAAATAAAAATAAAAGGAAATAAGAATAAAGTCGGAATAAAAGAAATAAGAAAAAGGGAAATAAAGTAAAAACTAAATCTCCGGACGAAACTCCTCGCGGCTGCCTGATGTAGATTTCCGCGACCGCGGCATAATTTCCGCGATCGCAGAAAAATAGAAATTTGCTCTCGACTTTCTTCGACTTTTCCGCGACCAGGCCTCGCTCGCCCGCGATCGCGGATTCTCGCGATCTTCTTCTCCCGTCTTTCGTTGATTCCCGCGACCGCGGCCTCAGCCCCGCGATCGCGGATTTGGCTCTGTAGCTCTCTTTTGGCTTCTTTCTTCAGCCTTCCTTCGTCTTCTATGTGGTTTCTTCTCTTCATCTTCTAAATCTTCATTTAAACTTCTCCAAACCACCATATCTACACTTCTTCTCCTCAACTCCATACTTCATAATTACGCTCTAAACATATCCAAATGGTACCCAAAACACCGGTAATACCTCCTAGATATGCACTACAAAGTAGCACTGATCAAATTCCCCCATGCTTAAACCTTGCTCGTCCTCGAGTAAGCTAATGTAAACCTACTCCTCTAATCAAATCCCCAAGGTCTCAGGAAGCATAGAAAAACCATCTCCACCAAGAATTGCACCTAAACATGAATCTTCAAGGCACCAATACAATATGCTCAACACAACACAACACATAACACAACACCAACCAAGCTAAAAGGAAAGCAGAGTACTTCCCCCAAGCTTATCCCGAACACCATAGAGTGAATAAAAATCTAATCCTAATCTCCATCTATCTTCTTATGCCTCCCAGAGTAACCTACCCGAATCCTCCTTATATCACCTCTTCTTATGTCACCACGCTAGGAAAAATGAGGAATCCTAATGATCACTCTTTTTCTTTTCACTCATTTTGCCAAGGCGCCCTTTCGGGTTTTCACCAAGCCACTCATTTCATTTTTCAATAGATGGGCTCACATAAAACTCACATCACTCTTGACTTCATATTACCCCAGCCTAATACTGGTCCAAGCCACCTGCTTATTGCATAAGCCGCCCTTTCGGGTTTTCGACTTATCCTAGGATTTCTATTTTTGCCTTTTATCAAATTTTTGGCTTTTTCTTTTTCTTTTCTCCTCAACGACTAGCAAGTATAGAACACTCCCTCATGCTTAAACATTGCATTGTCCTCAATGTAATAAAAAACAAAAAAAATGAAGCACATGGAAAAGCGGAAAGGTACTCACAAACGTCGTTGAGTTGGCTTGGACTGGAAGGTGTTGCTGGCGGTAAATCAATATATGCACATGTCTCGGGTGTCGCGCCGGTCTTCAAACTCAAACTCCACCGTGCAACCAAATAGATCCATTGTATGGTGCAGTGGCAAATCAAAGAAGTCGGGGTTGCACGGCCTTCAACGAACACATAGCGGAGCCCAGATGTAATCATGTGGCGGGCTCTAGTGTTCCTCCTCCTCAGCTGTCGAAGGTAGGGTCATTATCAGTGCCAAATAAAAATGTGGGGTGAATGTCTCCTCCTTGGCAACATGATGCGCACCATCTCTCGTAGTAGAAATCAGATAGTTGGCCCTCCGGTAGAACCTTTTTTTTTCGGTTTTTTTTTTTGATTTTTTTTTGATTTTTTTTTTTGATTTTTTTTTTGATTTTTTTTTTCAGGATCAGGGTACTTACAGTGAGATTTCCGCGACCGCGGAAAATTTTCTGCGCTCGCAGAAATGCTGCTGGTGCGAGAAAAATCACCATCTTTAATTCAGCTTGGGTCTCCTACCTGCATGTTAGTCTAAAGCAAAAACAAAAACAACAGCAAAAACAAACAAAACAAATAATAACTAAAGACATGGAATGAAAGGACAAGAAAAAAAAGAAAATACATACCTCGGGTTACCTCTCAGACTGCGCCTTAGTTATTGTCGTGGCTCGACTTAGTACTCTTCCACTCAACTCGGGTTGCTCACATCAACTGAACACTCGGGGTTTCTATCCGGAGGGTGTCGCTTAGAATCATCAATGTTGAATCCGACCCTCACCCCGTCGAATTCCATTGTGAGCGAACCGCTGCTCACATCAATCTTGGTTCCTACCGTGTTCATAAACGGCCTCCCTAGCATCACAGGGGCTACGTCCTTATCCTGCCCCATATCCATCACAAAGAAGTCTGCAGGGAAGATCAACTTGTCCACTTCTACCAGCACATCCTACACCACTCATTTGGGGTAGACATAGGAATTGTCTGCCAGCTGGATCACAATCCATGTCTTCTCTAATGGTCCGACCTCCAGAGACTCGTACAGCGAGAGAGGCAGCACATTAATGGAGGCACCCAAATCAAGCATGGCCTTGTCGAACAAGGTGCCCCCAATCTTGCAGGGAATAGTGAACATCCCCGGATCACGTGCCTTCTTCGGTAACCGCTTTTGCAGCATAGCAGACACATTCTCGCTGACCTGGACCTTTCTCTTTTCCTTGACCGCCTTCTTCCTCTTTAGTGTGCAGACCTCCTTCAAGAATTTAGCAAAAAGAGGAATGCTATTTACCAGCTTGAGCAAAGGGATATTTACCTCACAGTTGCTGAAGGTCTCGAACAATTCCTTATCATTCGCCAGCCTTCGAGTGTCCCTCAGAGCCTCGGGAAAGGGTGCGGGAGGCTTAAATGAGCTGAGCGGAGGGAAATCGGGGTACACATATCCATCGTGGGCGTCTTCGAGAGGACCAGGGGCTCCAGATGTATTTCCGCGATCGCAGAATTGGGTCTGCGGTCGCGGATTGTCCTCCACTTAGGCCTCATCTGCAGTCCTTTTCCGCGATTGCGGTTTTCTGTCCGCGGTCGCGGACTACTCTTGAATAGGTCGGCTTCAGCATGGATTTTTCCGCGATCGCGGAATTCTGTACGGGGTCGCGGAAATACGTTGATTTCTTGCTCTTCTTTGCCAGTAGCCAATCCGCGGTCGCAGCTTCCTTTTCCGCGGTCGCGGATTTCTCTCTGTTGTGCTCGATTGGCTTCTCGTTCTGCTCCGCTCCTTAGCGTCATGGAGCAAATATTTTCCCTCGTGTTGACTACCGTTTGAGATGGTAGTTTCCCCGATTCCCGAGCTTCCAACTTGCTTACCGCTATAGAGATCTGCCCCATTTGCTTTTCCAGGTTCTAAATACTAGACTTTGTCTCTTGCTGATGTTGGGCCATAGTGTTGGCCAACACTTGAATTTGTGACCCCATCGAGGTCACAGTGCTAGCCATGGTTGACATGCCCTGGACAAGGGTCTTGATCTGGTCATCACTGGACATAGGGGCATTGGAACTCTGGTCTTGGGGTCTTTAGTCGTGAGGAGCTCGAAATTATTGTTGACCCCTAGGCTGCTGATATTGTTGTGGGCACTGTAGAAATTGTGGCGGCCTCTGTTGATAGTCTTGGTTCTCCTGGCCATGATAAATATTCTGCTGGTTTCCGTACCTCAGATTGGGGTGATCTCTCCACTCTGGATTGTATATGTTGGAGTACGGGTCATATCTTGGCCTTTGAGGGCCATATCCTCCAATAGCGTTCACCTCAACAGTAGGCTCCTGCAGCGTGGGACATGCATCGGTTGGATGCATCGTGTCTTGGCATATCCCACATGACTTGACCTGCTGGTGGCCACCCTTCATCATGTACCTCCTCATCATCTCCTTCATCTCAGCCATCTCAGAGAGTAAAGTGGAATTTGGCTGAAATTCTACAGCTCTCACTGATTGGGCGCCCGCCCTCTTGCTGAACTGTCTTGAGCCCTCAGATAGCTCAAAGAAAACCTCATAGGCCTGGTTCGGAGTCTTATTCAGGATGTTTCCTCCACATGTAGCGTTCACAATCCGACGCTCGTCATCAAGTAAGCCTTCGTACAAATAAAGTACGAGGTCCTGGTCGGAGTAGCCATGGTAGGGGCAACTCGAAATCAGCCTCTTGAACCGCTCGTAGTACTCATACAACGACTCAGCATCCTGTTGTTCAATGTTGCTGATGCTCCTCTTTAGGCTGTTGAGCTTAGTTGCAGGGAAGTACTTCTCCAGGAAGGCCTTCTTCATCTTGGCCCACGTGTCAATGCTCCCTGGGGTCAAGTAGTAGAACCAGTCATTGGCCGAATCCTTCAATGAGAAAGGAAAGGCCATCAGCTTGATCTGGTCTTCAGTCACTCCTTTTGGTTTCATGCTGGTGCAGACGGCATGGAACTCCGACAAATGCTTATTGGGGTCTTCCCCACTCATCCCGTGGAAGTGGGGGAGTAAGTGGATCAACCCTGACTTGAGCTCGAAGTTGACGCCATCCGCCAGCTCAGGGAAGTGCACAGCTAGCGGTTGCTGCTGCAAGTTTGGGGCAGTCAGCTGCCTCAGCGTCTGTTGTTCGTCAGTCATCTCAAAAGTTGCATTGTCAAAGACTAAAGATATGTTTACTCTGCGGCTCTGGGAGAGTGTTCTCTCAATTTATGTATCACAAGCAAGTAGAAGGGAGTCAGTAGCACGGGTGTGGACCATAAGATAGGTCCACACAAAAATTTTGCCATAAAGAAAAATCAAAACTTGCCTCCCCAGCAACGGCGCCAATTTGATAGAGGCTAAAGTCGTATCGCCTAATCAAAGTAATCCTAAACAAACCTAAACTAGTAGAATAGGCAAACAAGGGTCGAATCCCACAGGGAGGAGTTGTCCTTCTTTATGTCAAGTCGCATGCAATGGTAACAAGGGGGGTTTTGAGGTTGATTGTGGTCAAACAAGTAAACAAAACAAACAAAGCAAAGAGTTTGTAATCAATTAGGGAAAAACACTTAGCCAAACAAATATCCACCATTCATTTGATAGATCGATCCTAGGTTATCTCTATTCCTTCCCTTTATTATTCCTGTCCCTATTCTGAAATAGTCACCAGTCCAACTCGGCCTGACAACCCTTACTATTGAATGCACGAGAAACTATCAAGATTTAGAACAACAGCAGCATAGAGCATAGGAATTAACCAGGATACATGCAACACCGATCTTTCGCAGCATTTAACACATAATCAATTCTCTTTCATAATAAACTAGTCCAACTAGTCCTAGAATATCATGGTTGCTACACAAGATAAGGGATTTCAACTCGAAATATCCAAACCCTAGTAATAGACAATTACTAATATCAACTAGGTGATCAATCCAGTCAAATCAATAAGAATCAATAGGAATAAGCTCAAGAGAAAAGATATAATCCAAAGGAATAGGAAATAGAGTTATAACCTCACAATCATGAATCAAATGAAGGCTTCAATTGTCGGACTAAGCAAAGGGTGCTTAGTTCTTCATAATTCAAAGGGAAACAATGTTGAACGATATTCTAGATGATAACTTGATTCTAGGAAAACTAGGTTAAATAGAAAACCTAGCTAAACCTAAAGCTAAAAGATAGAAAATAACAATAAAAGGAAATAAGAATAAAGTCGGAATAAAAGAAATAAGAAAAAGGGAAATAAAGTAAAAACGAAATCTCCGGACGTAACTCCTCACGGCTGCCTGATGTAGATTTCCACGACTGCGGCATAATTTCCGCGATCGCGGAAAATAGAAATTTGCTCTCGACTTTCTTCGACTTTTCCGCGATCAGGCCTTGCTCGCCCGCGATCGCGGATTCTCGCGATGTTTTCTCCCATCTTTCGTTGATTCCCGCGATCGCGGATTTGGCTATGTAGCTCTCTTTTGGCTTCTTTCTTCAGCTTTCCTTCGTCTTCTATGTGGTTTCTTCTCTTCATCTTCTAAATCTTCATTTAAGCTTCTCCAAACCACCATATCTACACTTCTTCTCCTCAAATCCATACTTCATAATTACGCTCTAAACATATCCAAATGGTACCCAAAACACCGGTAACACCTCCTAGATATGCACTATAAAGTAGCGCTGATCATTATACATCCCACGGCTAAAAAATCCTTTCAAAAATTTGTCATAATAGACTACCTGTAAGGCCCGAGACCTTATAAGTGTCATCCCATGCCAACCCGAGGACTTCCCTGGAGGTCACCCATCCTGGTACTACTCCCGCCCTAGCACGCTTAACTTTAGAGTTCTTTATCTTCACTTGAACCCGAAAAAGGAAGAGCTCTTGCTATCATGGGTAACACTTCTATACATATACACCAATCTCAAGTCCGGGGTGCTACAAATTCCCTACTTAAACCCCTTGACGACCTCGTTAAGGCCCAAAGACCGCCCTATAGGTCGAGTGACCATCCACTGGACCAAGCCCACTAGTTACCCAGAGTCGGCTCTGATACCATTTGTAAGGCCGAGGCCTTAGAAGCTCTATCTCATGCCAACCCGAGGACTTCCCAAGAGGTCACCCATCATGGTACTACTCCACTCCTAGCACGCTTAAGTTCATAGTTCTTTGTCATAACTTGAACCCTGAAAAGAATGAGTTCTTGTTCACATGGATAGCACTTCAATACTTATAAACCAATCTCATATTCGGGGTGTTACACTGCCTACTTGTTACACTTGAATATGTTTCTTTACTCATCCTTATGAGAATCTTTACCACCTACTATTATGTTCTTTATTTAACCCTCTCAAATAAAGAATTCACATATCTTGCCATTACTTGATTGAGTCTTTAGGTTAAAGAAAACCAATCTATATTTACTCTTGATCCAATTGATATTATTATAGACTTAACACAATATACTAAAACACTAACCCAAAATTGGGAGAAAAAACAAAAAGATGATGACATACCACAAAGAATAATAAGTAAGTCACAACAAAGGAAAACTCAAAAATTAAAATGAGAAAGACCAAAACCTAAGTTCTATAAAATTAATTTCGGTGGGACGAAACGCCAAAATGGGGAAAGAAACCGTTGGATTCATCATTCGAGATGAGGATGTAGAACCAAACAGCATACCAACTCATAAATATGACAATTTTTGTAACAAAAGCCTTCGACCTGATGAAAAACATTCAGGAGGCCAAACAACTTAATATCAAATTTCTCGAGATTGAAGGAGACAATCTTTACCTTATAAACTCTACAAATTAAGGCATCTAGACTTGTCCTTTGGAATAAAAAAATGATTGTTGCTGATATTCTTGTTGACATTCATTTTTAATTAGAAGTCCACCTAAGACACATTTTTAGAGAGGTAAATCGTATCGTTGACAGATTAATTAGCATCTCTTAGCTTTTTACCTCATGTGCTTGATTTGCAAGATGATCTAGAACTTTATGTTCTCATCTGTAAAAATGCTCTAGGTGTTGGGGGAGAGATCTTGTTGTTCCGCAACTACCAAGCCTAGCACATCAGCCCAATGATGTTCCATCTTAAAACCAATTGGTAATATAATTAGTAACAAATCTACTTATACGATAGACTTGGAACCTTCACATTTCCGATGTGGGATTCACATGTGAAACCTAGTATCTCCCCCTCACTTGTAAATCCATCACAAACCTGGGCCACCATGGACCGAAACCACCAAGTGTCAACCATTGGCTTGCACGTCTAACCACATGCTCACTCTTATAACTGAGACCACCACGTAACGGGGTAATGGCTACCCCGTTGGGGAGCAACGTGATGTCCGTCTCTACCTGGTGCAATTGACCCACACCGAATCATTGGCTGTGATACTACTTGTTGGGCCCGAAAGCGCAAATTCGGGTCCATTAAGAGCTATGACAAACCTACCGACAATATAAGGACACCAAAAAAATCCTCAATCACGAGAAGGGAAAAACTCAAGCCACACAATCAACCACAAGCATAGACAAACTCAAGCAACACAATCAACCACAATAATAAACATAAGAAACAACTCTCAAAATGGAAAGACAACTCACTCTCTCAAGCTGGCAGCTCTATTCTCATAAAATCAGATTTACTATCTAAAGTCAACTATTTAATGCAAAGTTTCATCTTGCCCTCTACAGTTTGCAATGAAATTGATAAAATTAATAAAGATTTTTTTTGGAATAAATCCAATCCTAAGTATCACTCTCTCATTAGCTGGGATAACATTTGTCAACCCAAGTCCACTAGGGGTTTAGGCCTTGATAAAGCTAAAAATATGAATAAATCGCTAGAAATGAAATTACTCTAGAAACTTCTTGTTGAACCTGATAGTATATGGGTCCGTACTATTACGGAAAAGTGCCTCGGATCCTCTGACTTATTTTCTTACAAAAAGTAACCCAAACAATCTTTGAATTTTTGTAGACACCTTCATATCCATGACATATTCAAACAAGGACTCAGCTGCGAACTTAGCAACAATAACATTATAGATTTTTTGATCGATTCATGGATTCCTGAATGTGACCTTCTACCTTACTTTGACAACGGCACCAAAATTACCTTAAAAGTTTCTCATTTCATAACCACTAACCATTAATGGGATTTAAACCAGCTTTAAAATCTTTTTCCATTTTTTATCATCTCCAAAATTTTGTAAATTCATATTTCTACAGTACTTGTGGAAGATCGCATTATGTGGAGACTTTCCTTGGATGGAAACTTCGCAGACAAATGAACAAGATCCATTACTGAAGCAACGCCTCTCACTTCCCATTATGAATTTTTTTCTGGGAATTGGAAATTAAAAATTCCACCAAGAATACAACATTTCCTTTGGAGATCTGTGTCCGACTCTCCTCCAACTACAAAAAGATTAAATCTTTATTTATCTAAAGTCCCCTCTTAGTGCAGCCTCTGCAACTCATTTGATGAAGATATCAATCATATATTTTTTACTTCCTTCACCCAGAAAATGATCACTAACCTTGAAAATAAATTGAACTCTTCATTCTCCCTTCAACTCACACTAGACTTCCTATCTACTCTAGATTATTTCAGAGCATCAAACACCTCACTTGTACCAATGTTATTTTTATGGTGGACGATTTGGAATCACCGTAATCGGTAATGCAATTTTTTCGTAGAAACGATACCAACCAAAGTACCCCTCCCTCATAACAAGAGTAGTTTCAATCTCAGAACTGGATCACATCAACTTCTTTTTGTTCTACACCTCTTTTGTCCCACATTAAACATAATAGAACGCGTACCACAAACAGGACTTGAAAAATGCCCCCTATTGATTGGGCTAAATTATATTTTAATAGATCTAAAAAACTTGACAACTCATCACACATTGGATGTGTACTTCGTAACAATAACGCATGGTAGTATCATTTCCATTCACCATGAACATATACCGAATACCACTACTCTACAAACTGAAGCTTATGCAACACTTTATGATATTCGACAAGCTATGAGTTTAAACATTAATCATTTAATTATAGAAGGTGATCATTTGGTCATCACTAACTCGATCAAAGGTAAATGGAAAATTCTCTGGGAAATACATACTATTATAGTTGACATTACTATGTTACTTTCTTCCTTTGATGCTATACATGTTCATCATTGCTTCAAAGAAGCTAATCAGACAACAGATTTCCTCGCTACTCACGACATTAATTGATGAGTGCCAACCACCCATCAACGATGAACCTCCAGCCCAAGGCCCGCGCCTACTCTTGTGCCTCACCGTGGAGGAGCCAAGGCCTTGACCACCAAGGCGCTGACGCATCAATGTCACGACACTCAAGCATCGACCATGACACACCAAGTCTGCGATGCTTCGATTCCAAGACATTCAAGCGCCCGCCTCTATCCAAGCCTTTTAAGGATTTTATCCCCTTTTCCTTTTAGTCAATTAATTTTGTAAGTGTCTTTCCATTTTGGGCGTGTGGACCCATTTGCACATGGGCTCCTAGTCCACTTAAAATCCTAGACTATTTAAGCCACTCTTGGCTACCTTGTAAACTTGGTTGAAGATTATAGAAGTGGATTTGTCCCTTGGGTTAGAGGAATACCTCCCCAATGCTCCCACTTACTTCTATTAACCCAAAGCATTCAAATCTATCCTTCTTCCTCTCAATCTCTCACGATTCTCTCAAGCAAATCATTCAACAAGTTCGAATCCAAGTCAAGCCAGCCAAGGAACGTCTGGGAGAGGTTCCCTGCACTGGCCCCCTTTACCGTGCGCAGCCAGCCAAGCTCCACTTTGGCCGGCCACTCGCCTTCGCCACGGCCAGCCCTTGCTTTGCCTCGGCCAGCCACCACTCCCTCTTGGCTTCCCTCGGCGCTCCTCTTGCTTCCGCTCTCAAATCCTCCCCAAGGAGCCATCTAGCCAGTCGGAGCCACTAGGAGAAGACCGAGCCTTTCTTGTGCCACAATCCAAAGCTCTAGCACGTGAGACAAGAGCGTTCAACCCCTTGTTTCACATCATTAATCCATCAACCTTTCAAAGAATTAAGCGGTTCTTTTCTTCCACATCTACGATCACTGGACAAGATCTATCTAATTCTAAATGTGAGTTTTTCAGGATGAACTCTTGTTTATACAATTTCTGTAAAAAAATTGTAGAGATCATTCATACAATGATTTAGGATTGTTGATCTTTCTAATTAGAAATGAACCTAGTGTTTGCCGTGTATAGAATAAAACATCTGCCATTTTTTTCATTTTTTGAACATTATTTGATTAGATGCACAAAGAAAAAATACGTATATGCTTTCCAAACTCGTTACCTATATGACTGTGTAAATTAAATGCCTTGGTAAGATTTTCCCATGCAATTGTTCGCAGTAGCTAGATTGTCAATGTTTCTTATAAACCAATTATCACCATCATTGTTTTGGAGCGAAAAGATCAATCGACCTAAATCGCCTTAGACGGGGTAACTAGTCGATCGGGTAAAATACAATAAATCCAAACCAAATGAGCAATCAACTACGTATAGTATAGGAGTAAAATTTATGTGATAATATATTGATTATATGATGATTAAAACGAGACAAAGTGTAGCTTATCCTGTAAATACAAGAGTCGAATCTTGTATGACCGGCTGATTTAGCGTCCGATCCTTGGTGGTCGAATGTTGTTGCCAAAAGAACTAAATGAGACTAAGTAAGTTTTTCAAGCCTTTTCAGAGTGGAGATGTCGAGTCTTCATGTATCTTGCGTCGATCCTCCTTCCATAGCTTCTTTGTGTCCTATTTATGGGATCTTCTTTTTTACCGGTGTTGTTACCGTTTTGGCGAAATCTTTCCTTTAATCTCTGAGCCTAATCTCCGGGATTTCCTTATTTAATGAGGCTTCCTAATTTTATATTTGAATTGGTTGCCGTTTGCTGAAGATCGAGCAGTTATGGCGTTTAGGCGAGATCTTCGGGATCGGTCGGGTTGGTGCATTGATGAGCATCCGACGTCTTTCTTCATACTCCTTGGGCCATATCTAAGGTAAGGCGGCCCAATCTGTCAGGCGAAGCTTTCTGGGCCCAACAATCATGTATAAGTACGTCATTTTTATTTGTTCCATGCATAACAAGACGTTGAAAACAAACTCATTTTGTTTACGAACCATGCAATGCAGCAATAAACCCCATAATTGCTGTCACTTGTAACTTGTCACCTGCTGTGTCTAATGTACCATCATCCTTTTTAACAGCCCACATTTCAAGCATATATTATCAACCATCCCATCTTTGACAAAATTAATCCATCAACTGAAACAGCGTACGCCTGCACTTTATTATATCGATCTTAAGAAAACTTCTTAATTTTACCCTACCTTAGTACTATTCTTTTTTATATATATTCTACTTTTAGTGTGTAACTGAATTATTTACCGGCATTTTATGAGTGCGGTTCCGGTGCGGGGCACTCTTCCCGTGCGGACATGCACTATAGGGCCTTATTTGAGCACTTTTGAGCCTTATTTGTACACTTTTGTAAAAATTTTGAAAAATGCTTGGAAAAAAATTTGAAAAAGAAATTTTTTTTTAAAAAAAAAGTGCACAAATAAGACGTTAAAGTGCACAAATAAGACCCAAAAATGCATGCTCCGTACGTCCGCACGGGAAGAGTGCTCCGCATATGATCCAAACTCGGCATTTTATATTTGTATCATTTAATTTGCAATTTTTTTTCTGTATGAAATGATCGGTTTGATGCACATACATATGCCAATACATGCAAACAACAGAAGAGCGAGTCGGTACACCGGGCCGGCTCTAATCGATCAGGAATGGCCCACAAATGACATTTTTTTTGTGTTTTCGGAAGACAAAATTGAACAATGATGGGTATCGTAATTCTTCGTTTATTTTGCTATTGCATGCAATGTGGTTGGTGGTGACCGTTGAGGATTCATTATTAAAATACGTATATGCTTTTTCGCCACCGAAAGAAAAATTACGAGGGCTTAAATTAACCACGTACAGTCACCATGGAAATTGCATGTATTGACATGCCGCATGTGATTGGGTCAAAAGGACACCACACCACATGCACTTCCTCCGCTATCGGCTTTAGATAGTCTTGCTCGATCATATCCTTTCAATTGTTTTTTTTTTCAAAGTAGGCATCGGATTATTAGTAGCTGCTAAAGTCCAAATAGCCGATAAACGGGCGACGTATGTACACGAGTACAACATGAATATAAAGCCTAATATAAGTTCGTGATAGAGGTTTTAATTCAAAATCAATTGATAATAAGATGATTAGTCATAGTTGATACGTGTTCAGCCTAGTTGATACATGGATAAACGGATGTGTGAAAATCTCAATTTTATTATAGTCAAACCTAATAAACTAATGAAACAAACCCAATAGCGTATCTGCTCTGGTTCCATGTAGAAGTTCATGGGCCAATGAGACTGAAAATGTGACACGTTTGAGCGCATACGCTCAGATAATTTCATTTAGATTTATCCTAAAATCAATTGACAATATGAGAAGAAATCAATAAACTTTATATACTAGTCTTATTTAATACGCGACTTTCAATGTTGGATAACTTTTATCTCACATTAGTATATCGTCTAAAATTGATTGCTTATTTACTTACACACAAAAATAACTAATTATGTAAAACATGTTAGCTTAAACGAAAAGGAAATCACCAAATTTCCTTTTTTTCAAAACACTTTATACTGAAAACGAAATTTCAGTTCTTTTTCAGTATTTCAAGTTTTAAAAAAACCTATTTTTCAAAACAAAAGACGACGACATATAAATATATAGTTGTGAGTGATAATTGATCCCAAAACGGCGACACATGATCTCTCGGGTGAAGGGGGCCTGTAAGTGTTGACTGCATTGAGGTTCAATGGGAGTGCCTCCCGTGAGTGGTGGGAATTTACAATATATATATAGGGTCCCCCTATATACACACGTTAAATTGTCTAAACGCACACTATTTGGTGCGTTTAAGTTAAACGTACAAGTTGGTGCGTTAAACCTTAACGCACAAGGGGAAAAACTGGAAAAAAGTGGAAAAATGTCCAGATTTGGTTCGTTAAACCTTAACGTATGGCACTGTAGCCAGGCGTTTAACCTTAACGCACCGGATTAGCAATTGGGCCTATTATGCGGCCCAATTGTAGTTTAACTTGTGCGTTAAACTTAGCAGTTCAACCTGTGCGTTTAACCTTAATGCACATGTACTGTTCATAGCCGTTGGATAGTGTCGTTTGAAAAATCCGACCATTTGCACAAACAGACATAATTGTCAGCCTATATATACACACTTCCATTTCCTTTCTCTTGCACACCAAATCACAACATTCAACATGAACAATTGGAAAGAAAGTCGAAAAGATGAGGAATGCGATTGGGTACAAGCATGAGAAGATGAAGAAGCAGACGAAGAATGGATGTCGGGTTGCGAAGACGAAGAAGACGATTGGGATTCGAGCGGCGATTTATTCACGGTTAGTGTTGAATTAATTTCCGTTTGAGTAATGAATCATGTCTTAGTTTTGTATGAAGTAGTTATTATGAAATTTAGCAATTAATTTCCGATTGGGATTCGTAAACGAAAGAGATGAATGGGATACGATAAATATCGAATATAATTAATTTTGTATGAAGTAGTTATTATGAATTTTAGTCATTAATATGATATTGCAATTTTGTTGTATCCATTAACAATTAATATTAGGTATGAAGTAGTAGTTTCCCTAGTTGAGCATAAAATTCATGGATTAGGTTATGAATTAATGACTTTGCAAATTTGTTGTATTATTAGTTTGTTATAATTGTAGATAGTAATAAAATTCGTAAATAAAAATTAATTATAGGGAGGAGATTATGGAGATCGTTTTCGTACTGGCCTAGTTTGGGGAAGTATGAATGAAATGGTTGAATGCGCTAGAGCTACAGCAAAAGAGTTGATGATAGTTTTGGTGAAACGTACCTCAAATCCATACGTAGTTAGTTTGACATGCGATAGATATGGTGAGCCGAGATCTGGGAGGCCTAAAGTTAATGTAGAAAATCCAGAGTTGTCGGTTCAGAGGATTCAAAAACGTAGATCGAAGAAGTGCGGTTGTAGATTCGAGCTATATGGGTGCCGTTTGAAAAACGAGCTAGGATCCCTTACTGAAAAATGGGTCTTGGATGTTATACATGGCACCCACAACCATAAGCTTCATGTTAGCTTTCTTGGTAATGCATTCATGGATCGAATGACCTAGGAGGAGGAGGTCATGGCTAGGAGACGGGGTGATGGTCGGAAGACTCCGAAAGAGATTGTTTCGGACTCGAGGAAAAACTTTCCGGGAAATGTAACATCAATGAAGCAGGTTGTAAACTTTTTGCAGAAGCTCCATTACGAGGATCGTGGGGAATTGACAGTTACCCAGTGGTCCCTTTATTTTTTGAAAGAGAACAGGTATCTTTTTTATCCTCTTAGGAATGTGAAGAAAGGGCAAGAGGTGGAGATCCTGTTTTTTTCTCACCCGGAGTCGCTACGCTTGTTGAAGAAGTTCCCGCACATGGTGATCATTGATGCCACATACAAGACAAATAAGTATGTAAAACATTTTAATAATAGTTAGTTATTTTTCTATGTGCTAGGGTTTAATTTGTTATATTGACAAGTACGTTTATTTGTTTTGTGTATGAATAGGTATGATATGCCTTTGGTGGAGATTGTTGGTTTTACCTATACTCACAAGACGTTCAACATTGCGTATGCATTCACCCGAGCAGAAAAGTTTTCCCATTACCAGTGGATAGTGAGTGACCTTCGGAACTTGTTTGAGCAGTTAGGAGTTATGCCAAAGGCTATAATGACCGATTGTGAAAAGGCTCTCATCAAAGCTATTAAGGTAGTTTTCAAAGACGTCCCGGTTAGGAAGCTCTTGTGTTGGGTCTATATTAGAAACAACATCAAGGCACATGCCGACAAGGTTATAAAAGATAGTGCCAAGGTCGATATGTTTACAAACCAATGTTGGGGACTATTTTGCTCGACCACGAAGGAAAGGTACGAGGAGAGGCTCAGAGCATTGAGGACGTCGTGGAAGAGCGGCCTTGTTGGATACGTCGAGAGGGAATGGTTGACTCCTTACAAGGAAAGTATAGTAAGAGCGTGGACGGATGACACCCTTCACTTCTTCACGCGAACTTCAAACATGTATCTTTTGAACATTTTGTAGTTGGAAGAGTTTACTATTGGGTATGAATGTTGTACTAAGGAAAAAATGTTTTTGTTTTGATAGGATTGAGGGGATGCATCATGTGTTGAAAGATATTGTAGGGTCTAGCAGAGGCGGCTTTAACAGAGTGATCGTGAGGATCCACCATGCAATCATTCTTCAAATGGACACGATTAAAGCGACCATGAACAAGTCACTGTCTACACGACCAATGGAGTTCAACGATCCAGGGTTTCCAGAGCTTGCCCGAATGGTCTTTTCAAGGCTGTTTTGCAGAGTGTCGGATAGGTGTTTTGATTTGTTGTTGGCCATGTATGATCAGCTAGTGAAGGATGACTATTCAAAAGTATGCGATGATCATTGGGTGAGAGAATGCCTTGGGTTGCCGTGCGTCCATGATATTGCAGAAGCCATCATTACGAGGACAACTCTCAATCCAGACGATATTCACGACTTCTGGAAGGACTTGCATTGGGAAGAGGATCCAACAACACTTGCGCTTGCTGACGACAGTGTTTCCGTTTCCATTCCAGAGTTGAGATTGCGTGAGATGTGGTCGAGAGTGCAAAGCCGTACATTGAACCAAGCCACGTTATGGCAACTGAGTGAGTTGTACATGGCCTTGGAGCATCCGGAACAGAGCATGTTTATGGAGCCGAAGGACATCTGTAGAAAGGGAAGGCCAAGTGGTGTGAAGAACAAGGCAAAGGGGTCGCCGAGTAGGGAAAAGAGCTTGCATGATCACATAAGAGAAGACTTACTGAAGTCTGAGAAGGCGAAGGCACAGGGAAAGGCAAAGGAGAAGGTGAAAGGGTCAAGCCGTCCTAGAAAGCAAGCAAGTTTCGTGGTGCTCGACGCTGAGGACATGCAATCCCAACCACAACCAGAATGTCCTCAGCGTCGAGCACCACGAAACTTGCTCTCCATTACCACTGGATACCGGTAATGTTTCGTATCTCTACTTGTACTTAGATGTTTCATTTGCAATATTGTGTATGCTAATTGCGTTTTGTTTTGTTTGTATTCGTATAGGTGACGCTCATTAACGACTCTCCATTACCACCCGTTACGGATGCGTGGCGAAGACATTGTGATCCGAACATCCGCTGGTGGGAAACATTGTATGTTTCGAAATTGCAAGACTTTAGGGAATGCCGCATGGCAGCCGACAAGAATCCAGATTATGTGGCGTATTAGATCCACATAGTGAATAGTTGATGTAAAACTCGTGTGATTTGTAATGCAATATAAAATTTGATGTGAGTCTCTTTTGGTTATTTGCTCATTATTTTTGCTTTGGTGGGTTTCAAAATAATCCATACGTAATAAAAAAAAAGCACAAAAAACTAACAACATCCAAATAACTACAAGATTGAGTTGGTGTCATTGCGTTGTGTAGATTTTGCGGCAAAAAGCCCTCCACCAATTTTTAAAAATTACGATAAGTGCCTCAAACTCTTATTTTGCAGCAAAAATGCCCTCTTTGGGCCCATTTCGCATTTTTCGGGTTTTTGGCATATTTCGGGACTAATCCATGAAAAATATACATAACAAAAAACACATACATAAGTCCAAAAATCTGTATAGAATCCCGAAAGTATATACAAAAACACATAACATCCTTAATCTCCACCGGGCTGACTCCCACTACCCTCCTCGGGCTCGTGTATAGAATCCCGAAAAATCTGTGACGCACGAGGTGGATGGGGGGCCATCGAGGGAGTCTCATCAGTCAGCATATGCAATAGCCGACTCATCATCTCGTGAACCTCCTGAAGGGGGATAAGGTTCATGTCCGTCGGCGTCTCCAAATAAGCACGGAGCTCACCAGCAACCAACTGGTTCCGCTGTATTCGTAAATACCCATTAGAATTTAAATATGAAAAATTAATAATCGACATTAATTGAATTAAACGAATCAAACATACCGCAAGAGTGTCCACCGATGGTATGGGATGGACATGGCCCGTAGGACGATCCCGTCTGGTGGATCTGGGATCCACCAGCACATGAGAATACTCGTCCAACCAGTCCAGATAGTCATCTGTCACATCCCAATAACGCGTGGCTGGTGGAACTTCAATCCAGATCAAAGGCCTCGGATCCTCATCCCATGCCCCCAACAGATGATCGTCGAACGTGACGTCGTAGTGTCTGAGGTCGTTCTGGTAGGTCACTGTCTTTGGCTCTGGAGGTAAGACTGGGATCCCCTGTACATGCCTAAACTGACGAAGGTAGTGATTCGGCAGATACGGCTCTTGTATATCCATGTTCTGGATTATCCCTCTAAACAGGGAAGGAGCGTACTCTGGTCGGTCGAATGATACTCTGGCAAATGGGAACCACTATACCTGTAACAAATAATATAGCAAAACAGATTATAAAATATTTAGCATGAAGTACATATTATAAATTAAAATATTAATATAACGAAACATATTACCTCCTCATATCTAATGATGTCCAGCAACTGACGCATACAAACCAAACGGCCAGGATCCTTGCCCTGTGGGACATCCTGGCCGTCTCTAATGACACCAGCATTGTCGGCTATGGCAACTGGTTCCGTGACATAATGTCCACGAAAATGGGGAAAGTAGGCCCATATCCATGACTATATAACAAGATCAAACGAAGTAGAGGATTACAAAAGAAATAATTATAACCTAAATTTAAAATTTATTTGTTACGCTCAAAAGTATGCCACAACTGGCAATGCCCTGCGCCTCTCGTCTGGATGCTTGTCCTAAGTTCTGGTACAGGAACACTAGAATGCCTGCTCCCCATGCATATCGGCATGTGGCCTCCTGGTCGAACAACAGTGCCAGTCACTTGTGCTTCATCTGACGGGTAGACTTGTCGACCAACACTGTGGAGTTGAGCATCAGGAACAGATAAAGTGAAGCCAAGATGCTCTCGTCCCTCTGCTCGCTCCTCATCATGCGCTTCAAATCGTCCTGCAGCCTCTGGATAAGAATGCCGCCACTGGTGTACTACCTATCCACCTGAGAACTATCCTCAAACCCAAAAAGCTCCAGCGCAATCCTCTGTCTAAGCTCTGGATCCTTCACGTCTGGTTCCGTACAGCTCCTCCCGTCAATAGGCACCCTAAGTAATTCATAAACATCGTGTAGCGTAATCGTCATCTCGCCCTATGGGAAATGGAATGATGACGTCTCAGGGTGCCATCTCTCCACAAAAGCAGAGACCAAGACGCGATCAACTGCCCCGGTGCCAAGAACACGTAGATGTGTGAGGCCACTACGCTCCGCTAGCCGAAACCATGAGTCTGGCTCGGGTCTGATGAACTCCTCCAGCTCAGCGACCATGCCGACATGGAAGTGAACCCTCAAGACCTTACGGGTCTGCATGTTTGATAATTAATATTAGCTACGAAATTAACAAAAATAATTTATATACAAGACAAATAAGGATAATGTACAACATACGTACCAAATCCTGAGTCTGATGGCGCATCCGACGACCCGAAATACGGGGAGCCTGGACAGCATTTGGAGCCTCATCTGGTGCAGCCTCTGGAGCGGCTTGTCCTCTAGCTCTCCTGCATCGCTGTCTAGGAAGGGTGGGGGAACGAGGGGGAGGAGGGGCCAGAGGGGTCAGGTAAAAAATCACCCTCGCAATATGTGTGGTGTAGCTGGGAAGGAGGATAAGGATGTGCGGCCCTCCTGGCATCCAAGAAGACTACCGTAGAACGGGGCCAAGAGCTAGAGCTGGAGCTGAAGCCGGTGCAACGGAAGGAACGGGGGAGGGGGCAACAGGACCAGTTTGGACCGGGGAGGGAACGGGAGATGGGACATAACAAAGGGGTGGAGGGTCTGTCTCATCCGGCAAAATCGGGTCAATTGAAAAACCTATACTCTCCCACTAGGTCCTCGTCCTCGTCTGACACCTGACGTGCCGCCTCATCAACCTGCAAATCGTCACCAGATGTGACGTATGCGTCTTCCATGCTCACATCCTCGGTCGGACCAGAACCTAGAACCGGCGACTCTGCACATAATAAGTCTGCCCTAATCTGCGTCGCGTGGCAATGCACTGTCGCTGAGATGAGCCTTCTAGGCACACCACGTCGATCGGCTACCGGAGCCGGATGTGTCAATCCCTCAGATCCTCCCAAGGCGTCCCGTAATGCCTAAAGTTTTTGTTTGGTAATTTATTATAAATGTTATTTGATTATCGCATTTCATTAATATATTTCTCTAAATTTTATATGAATTTTAGATTATGTAAATTTCATATGAATTTTATATTATCTAATTTCATATCTAAATTTTATTTTTATTTCAATTTCTAAATAATCTAATTTCATATATAAATTATCTAAATTTCATATTTATTGTTCAATTCTAATTTCATATTGTAACTAATGAATATAAATTTGGATCAATTCTAAAATCATAATATTCTTTCAGTTCTAAAATATGCATACTATCTAACTCTAACAAATATTCTTTCAGTTCTAAAATATTCATACCCACAGCTTACGAATCTAATTTCTAATTTCATAACGAATACAATTTAAGTAAATCTAACAAATATTACTTACCTGACGGATGACTGGTGCATGTGTAACGTCGGTAGACACACTCGATCGGGTCAACCGTCGTATCGCACCACCACTCGTCCGTCGGGCTAAACTATCTGCCTCCTCCTCCTCCTCCTCCATGGACACCCAAACCCCCAACGGAGCTTCATCGGCGCCCTCACCTCCGGCACTGGCGTCCTCACATCCGGCGCCCTCACCTTCGGCCTCCCTCTGCCAAGAACCACCTCCACCGCCACCGGCCGGCCACTGCCCAGAACCTCCGACTGCCACATCTCCGCCTCCGGCCACCTCACCACCACCATTCGGACCGCCTGAACCACCACATGAAGATTCCATGCCTGATTTTTAAGTTAACTAAGAGGATTGGAGGGAAATCGAGATCGAAAAAAAAAACGCTCGACAGATATGAAATCGGAGAAAGGGAAAGGGAAGCCACGCGTCAGCACTTAACGCACAGTTGTGCATTAGTTAAGTGTTAACGCACAACTGTGCTGGACTGGGCCTTGCATGGCCCAGTCCATTAACGCACAATCCCCTTGTGCGTTAACATTTAATGCACAGGTACTGTGCGTTAAGTGTTAACGCACCAATATTTTCCCCCATTTCAGTATTTGGACCCTTCTGCCCCTTATACGTTTAATCTAAACGCACCAAACTGTACGTTTAATCTAAACGCACCAAATAGTGTGCATTTAGACAATTTTGTATGTGCATATAACTTTTTCCCTATATATAAACTATATATATTAGAATATAACTATGTCATATTATACCCTCTCATTAAAATTATTAATTTTTTTTTATATATTTTACCTAATTATATATTAGTTTTTTTTCTTCTAATCTAGCACTAAGCTTTTCATAGTTTAATCAATCATAAAGATTATAAATCCATTACAAAGATTACAAAATCCAAAACTTCCACAACATTGAACAATTCAGAATTGGACTAAACTCCTCTCATTGAAAAAGAAGAAGAATTGGGCTGATCTCCATCTAAGACTTCTTCAAAAGGACTATCCAGAACATTGGACTCGTCGTTGTCCCTGCCTCCGCCACATTCTAAGCTCAGCTGGCATCGCTACACCATCACCGGTAAGCATCAATCTTCTTTCCCTCCATGGCCGATCTCCCTTTTTTCGCGATATCATTGGTGAGCGTCGTTCTGTACATCCCCTTCTACGTCACCGTCTTGGAATCCCTAGTTCGTTGCGACATTTGTCTAGGTAAAGGCTTTAGACCTTTTAATTGGAAAAAATACCTCAAAGTAGCAGTAGCCATTAGCCGGAACACAAGAGTTTATGTACTTGTGCATTTTCAAAAAGTGAGACTATTTGAATATCATATGCTACAAAATTTAAGCAACAAAGATTAATGGTCAATTGAAAATTAAATAGCTGCTATAGAAAATTAAGGTAAGCATCGAAGTAACTAATTGCTTGATATTTGTGCCTATGTGATTGTAACCTAAATAAAAAAAGTATAGATAATAGAAATCATGAGTTTTGGTAATAACTATTTATTTTGAATAATAATAAAAAGATATTGGATATGAGATTGAAAATACAATATCTAAAAATAATTTAGGATATCGGATAAGCATCGAGGTAACTAATTGCTTGATATTTGTGCCTATGTGATTGTAACCTAAATAAAAAAAGTATAGATAATAGAAATCATGAGTTTTGGTAATAACTATTTATTTTGAATAATAATAAAAAGATATTGGATATGAGATTGAAAATACAATATCTAAAAATAATTTAGGATATCGGATATATGATTGACTGTTTCTTTCGATTTCGTAATTATCCTTTTAGCTTTTAGTTCTTAACTAGTTGATTTACACGTGCCTTGCACAGACTTTGTTCATTAAATTTTATTTTATTTATAAGTATGAGTAATTATCCATTTCAATTCATTGATACTGAAAAAATACCTTTAAGTAATACAAACTATTGTATTACTTAAATTATAGGCACCCATTTATCTATCTATATATACACTGGAAAAAAAAAATCAATTTTCAAGTGACAATTTTAGTGAAAGTAATGACGTGAATTTTAGAAATTTGATTAGAATTATGGTATTGTAAAAGAAAATTACATTCTATAGGTTTATAACACAACATATTTTCTTTCGTCATGTCATCAGTCCACTCAAACTTCTAACGTTCACTTTTCCACTTTTATAGAAATTGCAACAAAAAAGGTTGATCAATTAAGATATATAGGCAATCGTATGACTACCAATTTATAATTTTTGAGTTTTTTTTTAATCTAAAAGTTAGTTTCCTTAATATTATTAAGTGAAAATAAAACTATCATTTTATAACAATAAAATAAACAAAGCTTGATATCAATTATGTCATATAAACTAACCACAAAAACCAAATAATAAATGGCAATAACAAAATATGTCCAATTTTTTTAATTAAGTTCAATATATTATATAATTACTTAATGTGAACCTCCTAAGACAATATGTCCCTCTAAAAATACGCACCTTCACTATATGTTACGTGTTTTCACCTCCTTTTGACATGCCAATCATTTTGTGTTATTTTTTTTACATATTTTAAATTCTCTCGTAATATATTTGTTTAAAGTTTGAGAGTAAAATTATTCAAAAACTGAAAATAAATCCATAAACAATTTTGTTGTGATTTTTTATTTTATTTTTTATGGATATTAATTTATATAATTACTAAGTTTGGATAAATATATCACCTTTTTAACCAAACCAAGACAAATCACTATCTAAAATTAAGTAAAGATCACTGCATTATAATTATGCCGGATTTAAAATTGTCCAACTTGATATTTACAATCAAGAAAAAGGTCAAGATCATTATAATTTTATTTTTACATTATTTGGTTATGATAATGACAATCTTATCATAAAGACGTGTATGTTTAAAAACATGGTGTGATGAATTATATACGGTGGAAAAGAATAAAAATTAAGCTTCCCATTTGCATTCAACTGGAAGCGAGTATGTGACACAAAGACTTAGTTAATTTTGGTATGTATATAGACCTGGCAATCGGGTCGGGCGGACAGGTTCGGGTCTGAGTACTATCGGGTTCTGGTTATTTTGGGTCGGGTCATTTCAGTTCTAAAATTTATCGTGTCAAACCAGGTCGGGTTATTACGGGTTTATTGCCGGTTCGGGTCAACTCAATGGGTCGAGTTACGCAATTTTTTCCTGCTTTTTTTGTTAATTTAATTTGCTTTAATTTACGAAATATTTATATTAAGTTTTTTTTCCGCATGGCTATCTATCGTTCAATTTTAATCCCGGTAAAAATAATGTTATCGTAATGCCTTAACTCTTAATTTTAACATCGTAGTTCTATTTTATTAAAACTATCTAATAAATTTATACAGTTATTCAACTTATACACTTATAACTACGCAATAGAGCATCGGCATAAGATTTAGGTTTGTACTAGCTTATCTTTTCGTGGCGGCATGTTCTACCCTAATAGAATAAATAAGTTAATAACCTTAAATTTAGATTTTAATTAGCAGTAGAGTTCTAAGTTGATATAACTTTTGATTCAAAGTGAAAAAAAGAAGAGGATCCCTCTCCCTACGAAGACAAGAAATCTTACATTTCAGAACAAGATTTTGCAGTTCTAATTCAGCCTTTGAGCTTTTTGAACATATATACATGTCTTATTCCACTATAATCACTCTCTCACACAAAAATCCACATCATTCACTGCACCCACCCTACTGATTCATCATATATATATATTTCATCAATTCAAGAACTAGAAACAAGATTAATCATTCAATCATTTTCATCAAATATTAGGAGTGAAAATCATAACCATAAGTAACCCAAATCCTCATATAAACCAAAATTCAAATGTAACAAACAAAAAAATCTAATTGTGACGCATTACAAATCATGGTATTCCATACCATCCACATAAAGTAAACACAGAAAGAAAGGAATTGAAGAGTTGATGATAGCAATATTCCTAATGCCATATATAATCTAAAATGACGAAGGTAATTGTAAATCTACGTTGTACTAAAATGACATTCCAGATTCAGACATGAAACAATTCAACGAGAAATCTCAAGATTACAAAACTACAAAATCTCAAGATAACAGTCTTCACGAACCCTTTCGGCAACCAATAATTCGATTCCAGTAGGAGAGAATTGAACATAGAGAAATAGGAAGATGACGAGAGGTATAAGAAAGATGAAGAATTGATCCAATGGGAAGATGACGAGATGAAGGGAGAATTGAGAATCAAAGTACCTAGGCGAGGCGAGGCGACTGGCGAGGTTGGAGGAGATCAGCAGATTGGACGAGGCAAGGGGCCGCCGCCGGCGAGGAGAGGCGAGGAGCTGTGCAGCCTGCATTTAACTTGTGAAAGAATGGAGGCAAGCCGCCGACGAAGCGAAGTTGGGGGAGGTGAGGTCCCAGGAGCTGCGGATACCCTAAGCAGCTGAACGTGTGAAAGAAAAGAATGGAAAAGAATAAATTTGGGTCAACGGGTTTTAGGGTAGAATTTTAGAATGAGCGCCTGATTTTTAGGGTAGAATTTTAGAATGAGCGCCTGTTTTTTATTTTTTTTTTCATTTTCCCGCCTCTTTTTTTATCCATCGGGTTGACCCGACCCGTTTTTTACCCAAAAATTTTCCGGGTCATCGGGTTTGATTGAAATCGGGTTTCGGGTTCAACTTTACGGGTTATGACCCAAAAAATTTGGGTCGGATCGGGTCGGATTACCGGGTCGGGTCATATTTTGCCAGGTCTATATGTATATAATTAAAAATAAGCTTCCGATTTGCATTCAACTGGAAGCTTTAGAGTATGTGACATGTAGAATTAGTTAAGAGAAAGTAATATATTTCATATTCTTTTTAATAAAGTTTACTCTATAAGTATAAAGACTATTACTTCGAGGAAACTAATTAAGGAAATGAACATATTTTGGTATTATTTAATGAAAAATTAACTTCCGATTTTCATTCAACTGGAAGCTTTAGAGTACGTGACACATAGAATTAGTTAAAGGAAATCAATATATTTATTTTTATAATAAAGTTTACACTCTAAGTATAAACAATATTACTTCAAGGAAACTAATTAAGGAAATGAACATATTATAAAGTTGGAATATGTTTAAGAAAAAGTAATATATTATCATACATAATGGAAAATATTTTGGTTGGTATTTTAGGAAATTTGTATAAATAAAAGATAAAATAAAATGTAATAAATAAAATAAGGGTGAATAGGTAAATGTATATAATTTTTGGATGACAGCATACTTGGATGAGTGACACGTAGGAGAGATAACTGTGATTTTAGTATATGTATATAAGGTAACCCGGATAATTTTGACACTACTAATTCATTTTTCATTTTACGTAATCAGTATTATATGTAAAAATATTTGGCTATATCGACTTTTTTGTAAAAAAAGAGAGTAAGTAAATCATATATATGATAAAATCAAAGATTACGAAACATGATATATATACAACAAATACTTTTCAAAAAACTATCAAAATTCATGCATTTTTTTAAATTAATATTAATTGGTCAACATAATATCAAAATTCATTTTTGTTATTTCAATTTCTTTTCTATATAAATTAAATCTAATCATAAATATCTCATCTAAATAATATATTATGTATAATATGATAATTTAAAATTATAACACCACAGATTTGTAATCCTTTATAAGGATTAGAGTGTTACCCATGTCAGCAAGAGCTCTTCCTTTTCATGGTTCAAGTGAGGACAAAGAACTATGATGTTAAGCGTGCTAGGGCGGGAGTAGTACCATGATGGGTGATATCTTAGAAAGTCATCGAGTTGGCATGGGATGACGCTTCTAAGGCCGCGGGTCTTACAAATGGTATCAGAGCTGACTCTGGGTTACGAGTGGACTTGGCCTTGTGGTTGGTCGCTCGACCCAAATGGTGATGTTTGGGCCTTGACGAGGTCGTTAAGGGTTTAAGTAGGTGTGATTATAACACTCCTGATTTGTAATCCTTTATAAGGATTAGAGTGTTACCCATATCAACAAGAGCTCTTCTTTTTCATGGTTCAAGTGAGGACAACAAACTATAGAGTTAAGCATGGATGAGAGTAGTACCAGGATGGGTGACCTCCTAAGACGTCCTCGGTTTGGAATGGGATGACGCTTCGAAGGCCTCGAGCCTTACAAAAATTTATTGTCGTTAATAGTATTCAAATATCTAAAATATGTTAAGTAGATATTTATTGTTTGTAGAACAACATTATTTCAAAATTAATTTAAATTGTTTAAGGGCTACATATTATTATATCTTTTAACCAATTTATCACACCTTTATATTTCTAAATTTACAAGGTTACCCATTCATATGATTGGTTTGAAGCCTTGATATGATTTCTCGTCTACTATAGAATACTAAAGAAAAATCTAGCTAAGAACACTTTTTGTATTGACATTGTGCTACGTCATTTATTATCACATATTTACTCCACATCGTATCACATCACTAAATTATCTTTTTTTTTCTCTTATTGTTATTATTATTATATAAAATATTTTAGAAATGATCCCTAATTTTCTTTGCAACATATGGATTATTTACATTTGATTGTGATTTCCATATTAGATAGAACATACTAGGTACTTTTTGAATATTCTTTTTAAAATTTTCCATTTAATTAGTCACATTTTATTTACATTTTCTTTTAATTCATTTATTTTTAGGTATAGGGCTTGAAACAACATATTTTGTATGTACAAAATCAAATCGATCTTTGTTAATTGATTATTATTGGAGATTTCTTTATATTATCATACTTATCTTAATTTTATTTACATTGTCACTAATTAGATATATTTTTTCATTAATTTTATTTTATTAAATGTGAAATCAATATATTTTTAATAATTAAAAAGAACATTAATATAAAATTTAACCTAAGCCCCTTACACGGCACGTGAAGTATGCTAGTTATTTGAAAATTGCAACAAAAAGTGTATTTTATGAAATAACAAACAGCCAAATATCTAATTTCTATTTTTTATTAGATGATAGTATTTTCTTTAGTGATTAAATAAGGGGAAAGTTAAGCCATTTTATTCTCGTTTGGTTGAATGAAGTGTAAATCCTAAAAAAATTACTTCATGTGAAATTATATCATGAGAATTGTATTTCATGAGAACTGGAAATCATGTTTGGTTAAAATCCAAATCATGAGAAATATGGGGAATCAAATCTTACCCACTCTAATCAGAATTCAAGTGATTTACAGGAATTCAAAATCCCAAGAATTAGAATATCTCAATTTTTTGAAAAAAAATTTAACCAAACATATGTATTTAATTTACTTCTTGAGATTGATCATATGTGAAGGTGTGAGAAATGGGAATATCTCATATCCTTTGGATGGGGAAGAACCAAGTCTAGGATTAGACTTTCATTAAAAAGGTCATGTGCATGACACATGAGCACATTTAAAAGGTTTAACCGTTCAAGATGATCGGTCAACAAGTTTTCGGTGGTCGATGTCGGCGTTGACTGTCTATTTTTTATTTCGGGGCACTTTTTTTTTGAGCACCCATGTCAGATCAAATGTGCACATGTTTTGGCATGTGTATTCATATATATTGATCCGTATGTGCACAAGTTTTAACCGACAAATTTTTTGGGCATTTTTTCCTTGGCTCGCACCTGAGATTTAATTGTGCATATGTGTATGACATATGTGTGCATACATATTGACCTTTATGTGCATCTGCGTATATCATGTTTTTATCAAAATGTGTATGATTTTTAAAATGTGCGTCCATGATTTCTGAAGTGCATATATTTTTGCATGTATGTGCATGGATAATGAATTATATTTGTACTTAATTTGAACTAGGTGTGCAAATATGTTGTTTTCATTGAAATGTGCATGAGTTTAAAACTATGTGTGCATGAATTTTTACGTGCATACGTTTTTGAATGTATGTGCACACAAATTTGTCTACATGTGCATCAACTTTTGTATTAGATGTGCATTTCATTTAAATTTTTTACATGCACTGATTTTTTTAAATATATGCATGAATTTTCGCTTGAATGTGTATGCAAACTGATGAATGTGCATAATATTTGCACTGGATATGCATAAAAAGAATTGGCCCGAAGAAAAGCAATTTAAGCATGGAAATAATTTGGCCCGGTTTGATGTACAAAAAATCTTGTGTGAATGTGCATGCAAATTGGTCTGAATGTGCATGAAAATTTTGCTCCAAAAATAAATATTTGCCCCCCAATTTTTTTTTACTCGATAAATAAAACAAAACAAAACAAAAAAAGGTTGGAGACTGGCGGTCAACGCCGACATTGCCTGGTCATATGACTTAGTCAATTCATTTAAATGGGTATTTACATGATACATGGTCATTTAAACCAAAGTCTAATCTCCATCCATCCAAAAGTAAAAGGTTGTTCATATATTTTATAAAAATTACTTCTATGCGTTGTAACCCTTAATTTTTTACCGATAAAACCAAGTCGTCAAAGCAACTCACTTTACATAGGTCACGCAATATTTCTAGTGCCTTTATCTGAATCACATGAGCCAAGCATATTTCCGAAAGTCACCTGAAATTTCTAGTTGCAAAAATATATTTTACTCCGCATGAAGTGAATTTTGGATATTCTTTCTTGCAAACCCCCCCCCCCCCCCCCCCCCCCTTCAATTTATAAAGCTCTTTCTTTTTTTTCTCGAATATTCCATATAAAGATTAATTGTCTTGATTCAGTAACCTTTGTCATGAACCCAATCTTTTTTGTCAATTGTGATTAGAGGGTGACACCCATGATTGAGTGACGCTTGAGAGAGGAGGGTATGTTACCTTGTTTTGTTTTTGTTAAAACTACATGTAGTAGTATGTTAGTTTTTTTTAGCTTATAGTCAAACCCAATTAATTCATGTATTGACCTTTCATTCATCTCTTCTCTTCTCTCAAGCTTCTACTCTTATAGAGAGAAAGCGCCTTACGCGCCCGTCTAGTCAGCGCACTGAGTGTCTCATGGAACCCGTTACACTCCCCACCGATGAGACTATGCCAGAGCCACCAAGCGATTCCCCCTGCCAGATGACCCCCCGATGGAGCACCGCAAGCCGCTCCCCCAACACTTGTAACGAGATGACCCAAGTGAATTCCGACAACCCCACCGCTGCTAACCACAAAGATGATAGAGTACCACCAATATCAGCTTCATCCTACACTAGCCTCTTCCCCCCCCCCCCCCCCCCTTCTCGGTCCCTCTGTTCAAAATGGCCAAACCCAAAGTATGGAGATAATCCCTACTCCGGTTCTCCCCCGACCAGCGGTGGTACAAACTACTCCCATGTCCTTCATGGATAAGCTTTTGCAGGGCTTCCCCTCCGTGCAACAAGAAGTCATGGATGATTCCTTTATTAACGATGGCATCAAAATTGATAACCCAGTGGAGAGGAGGGACTTCCCGCAATTATAGTCGACCCAGAAGTTATTTCTCGCCTTGCCAAGGGGTGGAAAAACTCAGTTATGATCACGCTGCTAGGAAAACTGATTGATTTTTTCAAGTGCTGGAAAGGAAGCTTAGACACATGTGGAAGCTTTGAACAAGATCAAGACTACTTCTCGACTGTAATGGGAGGTCCATGGACAACGTTAGGGCAATGTTTCACGATGAGAATATGGTCTCCCTCCTTTAACCCAACGGAGGATTCAATCCAGTCAATTTGCATGTGGGTTAGGTTCACTAATCTACTAGTGATCCTGTATGAGGAGAGAGTTCTCATACGCATTGCCGCTAGCCTGGGCCGTCCTATCTGCGTGGACAAGAACACCTTGCTCGCTACTAGGGGCAAGTTCGCAAGAGTTTTCATCGAGTTGGACTTGGGTAAACCACTTCAGGGAGCAATTCTGATCAACAACGAAGTAATCCCCATTGAATATGAAGTTTTAAGGGAAATTTGTATATCATGTGGAAGACAGGGAACCTAATCCATGGATGTCCGAACCATGGAACCCCTTCAGAGCACCTCGATCATCCCCCTCCACGTCCAATCACCCTCTGACAAGGGTGTCGATGTCGGAAAAGGCAAGTCGGTGGCATCCTCTTCCTCGTCGGTCGTCTCCAACGGCTACCGAGGGACATGGATGATGAGAGAGCATAGTAAACCGTACAGACCATAGTTTAGGAACAATGGAGTACCACAAGTGAAAGAATCTCTACACCAACGACAGAATCAGAATAAGTTTGCAGCATTTGGGTCAGAGATAGAAGAAATAGAGATTATTGAAGGTCCTACAATGACTTCCCCAAGTACATTTGTTCGCCAAAAATATCCTCAAAATGGCACCAGAGTAGGACATCCCGCCAATAGGGTCACAAGGGAGAAAATCTTGGGTTTTTGAGGAGGTTACCAAAGAGAAAAACTCAAAGCCTGCATGGTCTACTTCCTATTTGGTGAATCCATTTGCTTTCCAGTCATCGACACGGAACAAGGGTGAAGCAAAGGATGGTACTTCTAGGACCCATGCCAGGCAAGCGAGAGGCCCAATATCGAGCAAAAGGAAAGGTGTTTCTCTGTTGAAGTATGGCCCAATTCCACTAGAGTTGAGAATATCACTGGAAAGAGGCCCATGCCCAACAATGTTACTTACGAGCAGTCTATGGGCAATTTCTCTTGGCTTAAAGTTTTGACGATTGGGATCATGTATCTCTCCGCTCCTCCTGAGCCTCTCAATGGGTAGGAGCCTCTAGACCCTATCCAGAATGACATATTGCCTCAACCACCATCCCACCGATCATGCTCTTGAGAATCTAGCTACCCAAGGCAACACTGTCTCCCCTAATTCTATTGAGATACTTGGAGATCAGATGGAGGAGTGCCATCTAGATGAAATTGCTTCTGATCGGCCCTTGGCAAACGACCAGATCCATGAGATGAAAGATACCCCGACAGGGGTATAGAGTATTGGTACCTCTCCCCCTCAAAGTTTCCCCATGAATGCACTAGTCTAGAACTCTTAGGGAGCGAGACGTAAGTGCTTCATCAGGGCATGTTGATACCTCCTTCATAATAATCAAGTTGACATCCTAGCTCTTCTGGAAATGAATATATCTGGTGACCAAACTATTGAATTATGCAATAAGTTTAATTTTGAACAATGTGCGTGTGTTGATGCAATCGGCTTCTCTGGTGGCATATGGCTTCTCTAGAAAGAGGACTTCATCCGACTTCGCGTGATGACCTTGTATAATCACTTCATTCACACATGTGTGACGATCGGGTCAGATTTGCTCCACTTGATTGTTGTCTATGCCCCCCTACACCTTCTCGTAGACAGAGATTTTGGCAAGATATTACTATTAAGATCCAGGGCATCCATGCTCGCCTCTTCGTTGGTATAGTTTTTAATTGTATATTATCCATGGAGGATAGAATGGAAGGTGCATGGACTCTCTCTCTCTCTCTCCTGATACTCACCTTTTCTCTGACTAGGTCATGAACTCTCAGCTCATTGACACGAGATTTTCTGGCTCTCGTTTCACTTGGAATAGAGGGATGAACGAGTCCAACATAGTCTCTAAGAGACTAAATAGATCCTTTGTGAACCACCCGGGCCGCTTGAGATGGGATGGGGCTCACGTTAGACATCTGTCGCCATAAGATCTGATCATAACCCGTTGTACCTGAGACTGTCTAGAGAAACTGAAGTTGATCGATCCCGGAAGCCCTTAAGATTTGAAGCAGCCTGGAAGTTACACTCCAATTTCCCTGATTTTGTCCAAGACACATGGACAAACAACTTGGAGGCCTCGCAAGCCCTTGTTCATCTTAAGATAGAGCTCCTCAAATGGAATAGAAAGGTTTTTGGAAACATCCATAGACGGAAATCAAAACTGATGGCCCGTATTGAGGGAGTGCAACATGCCCTTGGGAGACGAGTTCATCGTGGCCTGCTCAGTCTCCACTCACAACTCCAAATTGATCCTAACTAGACCCTTGCTTAGGAAGAAACTTTATTGTTCCAAAAAGCATTGGAAAATTGAATTGAAATGGGGGACTGAAACACGAGGTTCTTTCATGCGAGTACAATTATACGGAGGAGGCGTAACAAGATTACAGCCCTGAGGATTGATGATGAGAATTGGGAAATAGATTAACACAATCTGGAGACCATGGCCCAAACCTTCTTCACCCAATTGTATTCTCTTTCTAACTCTGATAGACCTGTTGTTCCCATGAGTAGAGGTGGTTTTCCCCCTTTACAGAATACTAAGATAGAGATGTTAGATCAGAGGCCTTCTAACGTTGAGATCTAGCATGCAATTAAGTCAATGGGGTAATACAAAAATCCGGGGAGTGATGGATTCCAACCGATACTTTTCATGACTTGTTAAGCAACAGTTGGGACATCGGTCAAGAGCTATGTCCATAATTTTTTCGCCACAGGTAAACTTCATCCATCAACCAATGATACAATGATTGCGCTTATTGGTAAAGTCTCCAAACCCAAGCTCATTAGTCACTTCCGCCCGATTAGCCTATGTAACGTTCTTTATAAGATTGCTACAAAATTTCTTTCCTACATACTCCAACCAATTATGAATTCCCTCATTAGGCCGACTCGGAATAGTTTCTTGCTTGGGCGCTTTATCTCTGACAATATCATCCTGTTGGAAGAGCTAGTTCATTCAATGTGTACAAAGAATAGTGGAAAGGGTTGGATGGTACTTAAACCTGACTTGGAGAAGGCCTATGACCGCATTAAATGGGACTTTTGTCATCGATACATTGCGTGATGTGGGATTTTTAGAATCTTGGATTGTTTGGGTCCGTGAGTGTATCTCAGCTACCTCCATGAGGCTTCTATGGAATGGCGTGTAAACGGCCTCCTCTACCCTCCTAGGGGCATATGCCATGGTGATCCTATCTCACCGTATCTTTTCGTCCTTTGTGTTGAAATACTTATTCACCTCATCACCTACCACACTCAAGGAGGCGACTGGTGACCCATCAGATTGTGTAGAAGCGCCCCCTTGATCTCCCACATCTTATTCGCTGATGACATCCTCCTTGTGGAGGAAGCCTCGCCCAATCAAATGCACACCATTATGTAGTGCCTTCAGACTCTATGTGCCTCTTTGGGCCAAGTAAATCATCTTGAATTGATTATTGTCTTGGGTGTTGTTAGGAACCTTGGTACCTATCTGAGCATTCTTGTGCTACATCAGAGGGTGACAAAAGAGACTTTTCAGCCTCTTCCCCACAAGATTAACATGAAGCTTGTTGGCTAGAAATGTCGAATTCTCAATTTTGCGGGCCTAGTCGCACTCACCAAAGATATTCTTAGATCCATCCCAGTCTATTCTATGCATACACTGAAGCTGCTGGTTGGTATCTACAATAAGTTGGACCAAGTGAACCATTCGTTTATCTGGGGGAGGTTGATCGCAGAAGAAAGCTCCATTTTGTACCGTTGACTGACATGTGTGAACCAAAAGAAAGAGATGACCTAGGTACTCGATCTACAAAGGAAATGAATTTCTCGGTTCTTGGTAAACATGGTTGGCGGCTTGTCACTGATAGTGCACGGTTTTTGGGAGAGATATTCATAGCTAAATATGGTATTGTTTTTTAGGCTTGGAAGCTTAGTCAAACCAAAAATCCTAGAGCCTTATACCTTTTGCAAGGTATCAAATGGAGATTTGCGGAGGTGGTGAGCAAAGGCATCAAATGGAACATTGGTAATGGGCAACAATGTCGATCCTGGCAGGATGTGTGGATTGGATTAACACCGCTAAATGATTTTTGCGAGGTGGACCCCAATGGAAGCTTTGACGATTTACCGGTTAGTGCTTACTGGACTACGAACCATGGGTGGGACTGACAATCTTTCCAACACTTGGTCCCTATCCGAACTCTCTTGAAAATTGCAATTGTTGGAGTTTGGGAAGAGGATGAGCAGAGGGATACAGTCTGTTAGGGGAATTCATCTAGTGGGGACTTACACTCTCCATTCGACATATCACTCCCAAAGGCCCACTACACAATAGGATGATAGCAGGGGCGGATCTACAGGGGGGGCTAGGGAGGCGGCAACCCCCACCTCCCCCGGTAAATCCCTTATAGTATGTCTAATTTTTGGTTAAGTTCCCTTTTGAATTTTTAATTTTCATTATGTATACATAAAATGATAAGTAAATGACAAGAAAAATGCATTGGCCTAAAGGTAATGGTTCAATTCTTCAATCCCTTATTTTTCCTACTTTTGTTAAAAATGTGAGTCTTAATTGCGTTTAATGAAGTGAAAAATATATGAAGGTCGCCCCCCCCCTTTCGATTAAGTTCTAGATCCGTCACTGGATGATAGTATGGGTCTGATACGCGGTATTTTACATAGCGCAACTAGTAGTTATTAGCATAGTTTTGTGGAGATTTTGGCTCGGTTTTGGAGCTAAGTCGATGCTTGAGGTGCGGAGCTACATTATGATTATTTGGAAGCACTTGCATGTTGAGGACGAGGCTCGAGGTTTCCTTGGCGAGAAGACGCTCGAGGAGCCGGGCTGACATGAAGAGACGACATTGAAGCTAGGAGAAGCAGCTTGACGCGGGCCAACGCGGGCTGGGCTGGAGCTCGCTGACGCGAGCAGGCGGCGGCGGGTGGACGCGACTGGCCGCGAGTGGCGGCGGGCGGCGGCGATCGCCGGTGGTCGCGTTTTTGCTCCAGGAAGTTCTGATCTTTGGCGAGGCGAAACGGCGAGCGGAAGCGATCGCGTCCGGTCGCGTCTCTGGCGTTTCTGAACTTTCCCGATTTCCTTTTTGGCTTGACGTTTTGTTTTCCCTTAATCAATTCAGACGTTTTGTTTGTCAGTTTAGGTTAGATTAGCACGTTTTTGGCAGACATTTCATCGATCCATCACCATTCCCTCTCTCTCCTCTCATCATCTATCTTTTCCATCTCTTTTCTTTCTTTGTTTTTTCTCAAGAACGTTTTTCTAGTTTTCTCCATGGTTTTGGATTTCGTGAAGAACATGAACCGGAACTAAGACCCTTGTTTTGCCTAGCGTGGAAGCACTCGATTAATTCAGTTGTAAGGTTTTATCTCTTGTTCGTCCCTTTGGATTTTTGTATTGATTTCCTTGAGCATAATTCGGATTTCTATATTGTTGGCTAGATTGACATCCTAGTTCGATTTTATAGTTTTCTAATTGCTAGAATAGGGATAGACGGTGGAATCCCTAATCACTTGTAGCAACCACAATTGCATGAAATTGGTATATTGAATTCAATTGTGAAAAGGAAATTGATTTGCATGTCATACTTGCGGTGTTGAGTCTTTGCTTGCAATCCATTATTTCTTATGCCCTATGCTATTGATTGAATCAACTTAGGAGGTCTTCTAGGTTTTCAATTAGTAAGTATTAGCAAGACCGGTTGGATTGTTAATATACAAAAAATCAGAATTGGGACAAATCCATAGGATTATGATGAACATGAGATGAACCGAAATTACAACTTGATTAATTGATGTGTGGAAACTTGCTAGGTGAAACCTCTTTCTCCCATTGTTTAATCTTGATTTTTATGCTATTGCAATTGAGTAGTTTTAGTAGAAAACCAAATCCCCCCCCCCCCATTTGTTCTTTAAAGTTGATAAATTAGTAGTTACATTGAAATTGACATTTTAACTCCCTTGGGTACGATTCCCTACTTACATGCTATACTCTAGTTGCATATTAGGATTACTTTGATAGTGTGCAACGACTGAAAATAACGCTATCAAATTTGGCGCCGTTGCCGGGGAGTTATTTGTTCTTTTCTTTGTAATTGTTTGTTTGTCAACCCTTTGGTGTGAACCATTTGTATGGTTCACACCCGTGCTACTGATTCTTTGATTGTTGATTGTGATCCAGAAATTGAGCGGACATTTTTAAGGAACCGAAGAGCAGCCCGTGATTTGTTGAACCAAACTGAGATGGGTGACCGGACGTTGAGACAGCTTACCGCTCCTAACTTGGAGCAACAACCTTTGGCTATCACCATTCCTGAGTTAGCCGAAGGAGTGAATTTTGAGTTGAAGGCAGGATTGATTCATGAGTTGCCTCATTTTCATGGTCTTGCTGGAGAAGACCCGAACAAGCACTTGGCGCAATTTCATGCGGTGTGTTCTAGCATGAAGCCAAGAGGTGTCACTGCCGATGCCATCATGTTGAGAGCATTTGGATTCACCTTGAAGGATGCTGCAAATGATTGGCTATATTACCTTGCTCCGGGAAGTATTACGACATGGGCTGAAATGAAGAAGGCTTTTCTCGAAAAATACTTCCCGGCCACGAAGTTGAATAGCTTGAAGAGAGCCATTGCCACCATTGAGCAGCAAGGAGGCGAGAGCTTGTACGAGTATTATGAGAGATTCAAGCGGCTATGTGCAAGTTGCCCATATCATGGGTATAGTGAGCAAGATCTCATCCTCTACTTGTTCAACGGTCTCTCGGATGAGGAGCGTAGGATGGTGAATGCCGCTTGTGGAGGTAATATTCTGAACAAAACTCCTACCCAAGCGTTTGAGATGTTTCAGGAGCTATCCGAAGGCTCAAGGCAATTTAGCAAGAGAGAGAGTCTCAAGGCTGTGAGTGCTTCTTCATCAAAGATTGAGTCTGATGTGAATGAGTTGAAGGAGATGATGAAGTGCTTTATGCTGAATGGCACTTCATCTCAAGCCCGACCTTGTGGAGTTTGCAATGAAGTGGGGCACCCAAATGATCAATGCCCTACTCTTCAAGAGTCAAGTGCTGAGGTGAATGGTGTTGGAGGATGGCAACCAAGACCAAATTATAGAGATCATCCAAATCTGAGGTGGAGTAACACGCACAATGTTGAGAACCCTCATCTCTTGCAACCACAACAACCGAGGCCACAGTACAACCCGAGACAAACCATGTCAGCTGAAGACATGATCAAGTCGTTGGCTCAATCGGTTATACAAAAGGATGTTGAGACAAAGTCGTCTATTCAGAATCTTGAGAGACAAGTGGCACAAATTGCTCAATCCGTGAGTAATCTAGAGGCTCATGTTTCGGGAAAATTACCGTCACAAACGGTAGTCAACCCGAAGGCGAATGTGAGTGCCATTACCTTGAGGAGTGGGAAGTTATTTGACCCTTATGCTGAACAGGGTGATTTGCAAGACGGTTTTGCACCGTGTGAGAACAAGAAACGAGGACCCGAGGCGGCCTACCGAGATTGTGTGCTTGATGAGGAAGTGTCACTGGAACAACGCCGGCGATCGCGGTCACCCGCCGTGACTCGCGGTTTCACTCCAGTGAGCAGCCAAGAGGAATCCATGGAGCGCCGGCGATCGCGTGGACCCGCGTCCACTCGCGGTTCAGCGCCAGAAACCACCAAGGAGCCCCGGCGATCGCCCTCACCCGCGTCCACTCGCGGTTTGGCGGCAGAACTCCCAGCTCAGGAACGGCGATCGCGTGGACCCGCCGTGGCTCGCGGTTTGAGCCCAGATCTTGTCGACGAGTATGTTCGCCAGAGCTTTCCACCGCTTTGCTCTCAGAAGCCGGTCCCGCCTTTCCCTGAGGCGTTGAAGGACACTAGAAGACCGGAGAGTGACAATGAGATGTATGAGACCTTTAGCAAGTGTCAGGTAAACATTCCTGTGCTAAAATTGGTTAAAAGTATTCCGAGATATGCTAAGTTTTTAAAAGAAATTTGCACTATCAAAAGGAATCAAAAATTGAAAGGAAAACAAAAGGTCAAAATTAGTGAGCATGTTTCCGCGGTTTTTCAAAAGAAAATGCCTAAAAAGTGTGGTGACCCGGGTAGGTTTAGCATTCCATGTGTGATTGGTGATACTAAAATTGAAAATGCTATGCTTGATCTTGGTGCATCTATCAATGTTTTGCCTTTGTCCTTGTATGAATCCCTAGGATTAGGACCTTTGCATGAGACCGGTATTGTTATTCAACTAGCTGATAGGTCTAATGTGTATCCTAAGGGAGTGGTTGAAGATGTACTTGTTATGGTTGGTGATTTGATATTTCCCGCTGATTTTTTTGTGTTGGATATGGAGCATGACAAAGATGCGGCCCCTATGCTGTTAGGTAGGCCTTTCATGAAAACAGCACAAACTAAAATTGATGTTAATAGTGGGAAATTGACTATGGAATTTGATGGGGATGAAGTTGAATTTAACATCTATGATATGAAGCCCGTTGTTGATTCCTCTTTGAACTTTGTTGATGTAATGACTCCTAACCCTTTGGATGAGTTACAACCTATGATTGAGGATTCTAACATGACAGCTTTATTGGATGAGAAGGGAGAGTCCCCTAACTCTCTTTTGGGCATTGGCCCCATTGTGCTAACTCCGAGCAAGAAGCTTTTTTCTTCTTCTTTTGTGCAGGCCCCGGAAGTTGAGTTCCAACACCCCCCTGATCCATCGAAGTATGGGGGGAAGGCAACCAAGAAGGTAAAGATGGAGGAGCCACCGAAGGAGTCAACTACCAAGAAGCATGGTCTAAGGTTTAAACCTTTCCATGAATGGTTCAAGAAGGAGGTGCTCAATGAGAGGGTTCCTAAAGGACCCGATGATATAGATTGAGGTTGTGTGAGTAGTATGTCGAGCCACGACAATAACTAAGGCGCTTCTCGGGAGGCAACCCGAGGTTTGAGATGCTTTATTTTATTTTTTATTTTTGTTTATTTTTTTTAATTGTCATTTTTAGTGTTTTTGTGGTTAGGGAAGGATGCCCGAGGCACAGGTTCAGCTACAATCTGTAGCCAAAACCGCTGTAAGTCTTTCTTCCTTTCTAAAAAAAAAATAATTAAAAAAAAAAAAAAATCCTTGGATGTGCGGAAAACCCGCAAGGGCCGCATAGGTAATAAGAAGGTGACTCGCTCAACCCCAGGTTGAGGCAAAAACGAGTCTTGGAGTGATGCGAGATTGGTATTCCCCGAAGAAGAGCTTGTGATTGTAGGTTGCAAACTACGATCACGGGTTTGTGCTTAGCAACCTTCCGGAAGTTGGTGATTTGCTGAATTCGCCATTCATTTTTCTTCTTCTGTGGATCTTCAATTTCGGCGTTCTTCCTTGTTACCCATTGTTTTGGATGAGCTGGACATTATTGGATCATCATTGAGCTCATCCCACTTCTACTACACCTTGTGCTTCATTGGAGGGAGACCATCCGGTCTCGTATGTGAGTCTTCTGTTTTCTTTATCCCCGTGCTTTTACCTTGTCTTTCATTCCATTGGGGACAATGTCATGTTTAAGTATGGGGGAGAGAATGTATTCACATGTTTTATGGTGTTGTGCACTTGTGTATGGCTGATGTGTATGAATTTTTGAAAATTTTGAAAAAGAAAAAGCCAAAAATATGAGAAAAAGGCAATCAAAATCCTGGGATGAGCTGAAAAGCTCAGGTAAAAAGCAGGTAGTCCGACCGACTCTAGGTTGGTACAAAAATGGACTTGAGTGATGTGAGCAACATGTGAGATATCTAGCAAAATGAAATGAGTGGTTAGGTGAAAACCCAAAAGGGCACCTAAGCAAAATGAGTGTGAGTGATTTAGGATTTTCTTGCTTGGCGTTGGTGTCATAAGAAGAGGTGTTATAAGGAGTTCGGGTAGGATCACTCATGGAGCGATAAGGAGATAGATTGGAGTTTATGCATTGCTCATTTTTTATTGTTTGGAGGCGAAGTGTTGAGTCTTGTAATTGCTAGTTTCATGTTCTTCCTTACTTCCTGAAACCTGTGTGCTGATTGGAGGAGTGAGTTTTCTTTTAGCTTACTCGAGGGCGAGCAAGGTTTAAGTATGGGGGATTTGATACGCGGTATTTTACATAGCGCAACTAGTAGTTATTAGCATAAGTTCTAGATCCGTCACTGGATGATAGTATGGGTCCAATCTTTTGCAAAATTTGGAGGCTCCACATTCTTGAAAGGATTCGTCACTTCTTATGCATAATCGTCGAGGGTCGACTAATTACAAATGTTAAGCATCCTTGCCAGCATCTCACGGCCAATAAGTTTTTCCCTTACTGTAGAAACTTCCCTGAAACACTCCTTCACCTTATCTGGGATTGTTGCCGCACTAGTGGCCTTTGGAAACAACTTTTACCACAAGGCAAGCATTAAGAGTTCTTTAGTGAGGATCCAATCGTTTGGGTGACGAAGACCCTGAGAGGATCTTATGCCCTGGGGAATGATGTGAATGATGCTATCCTTTTCGCTAACATGTCTTGGCAGACTTGGAAGGACCGAATTGCTAGAGTCTTCAATTCGGACCGCACCGCACCATCTCCGTGGAATTTGTCTGAACCCATGCTAAATAGTTCCATCGAGTGGCCAAGATGAAAACTACCCATCTTAATCGGCATGCGAGGCAGGAAACTATGATCTCTTGGCTAAAACCGCCTATAACATGGGTGAAACTAAACACTACGATTCTGTCAGGGGTGACATGGGCATGTCAACGGTTGGAGGATCGTTGAGAGATGACAATGGCGACTGGATAATGGCTTTGTGGTTAATATTGGGACATGCTCGGTGATACAGTCAGAACTTTGGGTCATTAGTTATAGGCTACAGCTGGCATGGGCCCATGGATGTAGGCAAGTAATCCTAGAAACAGATTCCGCCTTAGCAGTTGATATGCTGAATCGCAACATCCATGCTCACCATCCCCTCGCTAGCCTGGTAGGACACTACTAGAACTCTCTGCGTATGGACTGCAATATCCAGTCTCGACACATCTATTGGGAGGCTAACCGTGTTACGGATCACCTAGCCTCCTTTGCTTCTAGTTTTCCTCTTGCGATTCGCCCGATTGCATTTCAGATATTTTGCTTGATGATGTAAGGGCATGGCTATATCCCGTCTTGTTATGTCTTAGCCTTTCATTTATATTAGCGAGCGAGAGTGTCGCCTCTCCTTTGACAATTTTTTTTTAACTCGTGTACTTTTTGGAATCTACTATGGTTTCCAAAATATACTAACACATACACATTAACATACTAAACATGCACTTTAGCATACTTACACAAACACTGTTAACATATTAAACATGTACTTTAACATACTAACATATACACTTTGACATAATAAATATATAATAGATAAAATGTGCACTTTTAATATACATGTTAAACATGCACATTTACATATTAAACATGCACTTTAGCATACTAAATATGCGCTTTTTATATTCTATGCGAGAATTAAAACATATATATGCACTTTGATTTTGTATAGATGCATTTTTGGTGCTTATATATTCACTTGAAGTATAAAGTTATAGTTTGTTGCAATGAATAAAAATGTGGGGAAAAATTTTCGGGGAATGTTTTTAAATAAAAATTAATTTTTGAAAATATATTCAAAAAATAATAATTAAATTAAAATATTTACAATTTTACCACTCTATATTTTTTAATCTTAATTCTCCATCTTCTAGATTTAGTTGTCAATATTGCTCCTCACTATGTATGTGAACCCAACTCAAAGTTAAAGTTACAACTTAATGAAAATTAATTAAAGCTAACCAAATAAATTGTAGGCATGGTCTACTAATAGTATGGGTGTTTTTCGTATCATTATAAATTTAGATTTGGAGTTATATGTGATTTTTTATATAAAAAGGTGAAATAAATTAAAAATTGCATATAAATTAGATTTAAGTACTTTTTAAAATAATACCATATAATTACTTGAAAGGAACTAAAACCATTAAATTATATTACATTATTGTTTTTAAAGTTTTTAATGAATTGTATGTTATCAATTATATAGATGTGTAAGTATTGAAAACATTAGGAATATTACGTTCTTACTACTTAGTTTTATATTTTTAATAAAATGTAGGTTTGATATGGCTAAAACATAGATTTTGACGTATGGCTTTATATATTAATTTATAAGCAAAATTAGGGAATCTAACTTTCAATTTATAGTCTTACATACTTAAATTGTAATAAAGGATAAATATAAATAAGTGGTTGTTTTTTGCACTAATAAGTACCTAATAAGGTAAGTCACATAGGATTTTATATGTAAAATTAAGGAAAGTTACTTTAGTTAAAAAAATAAACAATACTAACATTTATAAATATTAAAATAAGAAAAGGGCAGCATTTTAAATGGACATTAAAACATAGCTACATAGCATATCTCATACAATGACACATATGAGAGACAAATAGAATTTAAATATATATATATATAGGAGTTGTGTCACATACGAACAATCATTGCTGTGCAAACTACGTTAACCTGCAGACTGAGGTGCACATTTATGTGTGATGTGGTGCACAATGTAATGTGGTGTACACTTTATATGTAATGTAGTGTACAAATGTGCACCACTATATTGATGCACAATTGTGCACCACTATATTGCTCTCCCACATTGACCCACCGACCTCTGGCATTGATCATTATTGACTGGCGTTCACCAATCGTTTACTAGTTAGTGCATTAGAGTTACATAAACTTGTACACCGCTTTTTAATGTGCATCATGTTTACAACAAAATGAGCACTTAGATGGATGTGCATCATGTTGCAATAAAATGTGCACTTAGTTGAATGTGCACCCATGTTATTACAATATATGCCTTAAAATAGATGTGCACCATATTATAATAAAATGTGCACTAAGATGGATATCCACCATGTTATAACAAAATATGCACAAGTTTAAAAATAAGACAACCCAAAGATGTTCAATGATTCTTCAAGGATTTTCTATAAATAAGAAATAATCCAAGTAGACAATGTTAGGACTTCGGGCCCTAGGATCGTGTCGACATACAAGGCTTACACGTGTTGAGATGGAGAGACACAGATCGAGCGTGATGTTGATTTATGGAAGACGATTTAGCTATGACCATCAAAGGAGATCGTGTAGGTTGAGCACTACACAACGCACCCTTATTCTGGAGGATCGTGACAACTGGCATAATTTGCGCGTCAAGAGTTACACATGTTGAAGATGTATTTTCCTTATCTGATGAAAGTAAATATTTAATACCATGTATAATTATCTTATCTTAGGCTCCAAGATAAAATATTCTTCTATCCTTATAGTAAGATCCTATTCTTTGTAAGATTATCCTTGGACTACTATATAAGGGGGTGCCAATATCTTGAAAGACACACGCATTCATCACACTCATATACTTTCATACGTTCTTGCAACAATACAATTCCTACTTTTCTCACGATCAACTCGTTCATTTTTTATTTAGTGTATAACCCTTTACCCTATACTCCATAAAATAAGCGGATAGCGTCAAAATACGAAATCTTCCCAAAAGAATTCTCGCCCACCGTGGGGCTGGGAGTCAAAAAGGTTATACCTTATTTCTAAACCACAAGATACCACCAACTTCACCACCATGTCCAACAACGGACCAATAAACAACGACAGCATTGAGTCACCGACGTCACAGCCACTACATCAGCAACATCGCCCTAGATCTCACCCGATCTGGTCGGTACTGGCGGCTCAAAGGATCAACACGTCGCTACTGTTGCTGAATTACGTGAAAAGATGCAAGGTTTGGAAGAGTCTTGGGCTACCCAGAAGGCACATTCCGAAGCACGACTCCATGAAATTATGAAGTTGAATGAGGCGCTACGTTCTTAGAACGTGTCCAAGCTACTACCAGCACCACGATCCCGCTTCCAATACATCCATGGCGACAACACCGGAAACGTCTCGACCTCCACTCCACCGTTGCCAATCGTCCTTTTCTACTCTGGCGATGATACTGTCATCCAACATTGGGGGATCTTGACACCCATCATTAGCAACAACAAGCCAGGACGCGTAGAACCCGAGAGAGACCAACCCAATGGAGGTCATCCTGACAAAGTCTTTTGACGACATAATCGAACGAAAGTGGCGCGAAAAGCTTAGAACTTTGGATAAAAGGTTTGCCCGAATTCCGAGGAAACTAAGACACATAGAAGAAGAAGATGATGAGTGCTATGCCAACTCACCGTTCATCGACGCCATTGCTCACGTCGAAATCCCTAAGAAGTAAGTGGTGCGCAACATGCCGACGCACGACGGGAAGCAATCCGGTGACCTTTACCGCGTCACATAGCGGCCTGGAGAATCGTTGAGAAAATAACTTGTCCGGTTCAATGACGAAAAGGTGTCGATCCCACGATGCGACACGCCCATCGCTATAGAGGCATTCAGGTGAGGGCTATTCGAGAAGTCATAGCTATATTGTTACTGGACAAAGTATCCATGCCAAAACTTCGAAGAAGTCCAAGCCAAAGCCATGGAGTATATCAAATTAGAAGATGATGGTCTCGCGTCCGAGAAGGTCCAGGAACCACGATTGAACAAGCCCGCAACAAGACTAAGTCAGGCTACAAGCCTTACCCTCATGCCAAACCTGCTAATCGGACGGTCAGCAACATTTTGCAACAACGGTTACGTCCTCCAACGTGACCGGGATCTCTATCCTCCTCTATAACATTATTCATTCAATCAACCACGACGGAGTGCTCAACGTGATGAACAAACTTGGCGACGCCATGAAGTGGACTAGGAAGCCAGATAATCCCATGAACCAGAGAGTCACTGAGAAGTGGTGTGATTTCCACAATGGCGGGGGACACGATACCAATGAATGCATCGCATTAAGGAAGGAAGTTGCACACCTACTCCAAAAATGTTATCTCAGGGATCTAATCAGTGACAGAGTCAGATCTACCCTCTATCGAAACAAGCAATGAGAGGAATTGCTACATCCTCCTCCCCATGTCAAGATCGTCAATTGCATATCTAGAGGGTTATAAATTTTCCGAACAACCGTGTTAGCTGTCAAGCGCCACACAAGAGAAGCCAACTCCGATAGACCAATGACATTCGCTAAAAAACATTTTGAAAATGCTCATATCACATTCAATGAGCTTGACCATGTCATAGCAGAACATCACCACGGTCTCGTCATATCCCTCACAATAGGGAATTGTTTAGTACGAAACATCTTTGTTGACACCGACAGTTTGACGAACCTCAAGATGATTGAAACCCTCCACAATCTTGGCTTAACCCGAGAGGATATCATTAAGAAATCAGTCCCGTTAGTAGGCTTCAGTGGAGAAGTAAGAAACACACCAGGGGAGATCACGCTAACCACCTACGCAAGCGGGGTAAGCCTCCAAGTTCAGTTCTTAATCATGGATTGCACGTCACCTTTCAACGTTATCCTTGGACGTTCTTGGATACACGACATGAGAGTAGTCCCATCAACATACTATCAGACCGTCAAATTCCCCACCAAGTGGGGTGTGCAAGAGATTATGGGCGAGCAGAGGTTAGAAAAGGAGTACTATCGGATTTCTATGAGATCAACAATCACGCAGAAACAAGTCAAGTGACATACGACATAGCAATTAACGGACTGCAAGATAACGATGTATTACATGAAGCCGGAACCGCCTAAACCCGCGGTGGCGACGCGCTGAAGCCTTTTTTTCCGGATTTATTTCCGCGATATGTTTTTCCTTTTATTTTATTTCTGAAACTTTGTTCCCAAGTTTGTTATTTTGTTTTCTTTATTTCCTTATTATTTCCTTAGTATTTAAGTTAAGTTTAAGACTCTTTTAGAAATAATCAATTCTTTAACGCTAGTTGCCACTTTTCATAGTTTTTCTCTCACAAACCCTAATGGAGAACTAAACCTCCATTGTTGCACTTGACAGTTTGAAGCCAACAATTGATTGGTTGTGAGTTTTCTACTCTTGTTCGTTTTCCTATCTAGTTGGATTGATTCTCTTGTGCTTGATTGATTATTGGTTCATGTTGATTTATCTAGATTGATCACCTAGGTTTATTGATATCTTCCTAATTGCTAGGACTTGTGATTTCGGGTTCGGGTTGCATATCGAGTAGCAAGCACGATTGTTGCGTATAGGGGATCCGAGCGCTTCATCATGAGAGAGAGTTAATTGCATGCTTATAGTAACGGGTTATTTCTATTGCATGTATCTTGTTGAATCCTTGTTTGATTGCTATTGCTTTATTGAGTCTTGAAGGTTTTCAGATTTGATTTGGTCATAAATACTATTAGGGCTGGTAGAACTAATAGTTATCTATGATCGGGATAAGAACAACTATAGGAATATTAAGAACTTGAGATTGATATAATCCCGTGATCGACCTTTCTATTGTTGTGTGGATCTTTGTTAAGTGTGGCGCTTTTTCCCTTATTATTCTCAACCGTTATTTGCAAACTTGTTTACTTGCTTTGTTTACTTTGGTTACGAAAAACACAAACAAATCCCCCCTAGTTCCTAGTCGGTGATGTGAATTACAAGAATAGATAACCTGACTCTCTGTGGGATCGACCCTGACTTGCTTGCTATACTCTGTAGTAGGTACTTTAGGATTTCTTTGATAGGCATACGACTTTTAGCTCTGTCAAATTTGGCGCCGTTGCCGGGGAGTCAAAATTTCTGTTTTTGTGTTTTTGTTTGTTACCAACTTTGGTGTGGACCTCTCTTACGGTCCACACCCGTGCTACTGATTTTTGTATTTTCTTTTTTGATTTTGATACAGATATGGATTTCTGGGGAGAGCCGCGATATGACCCATACTCCTACGCATACACTCCAGGGTGGGGAGATCACCCCAATTCGAGCTATGGGTATCAACAATATCCTCCATATGGTCATGACTACCTGAAGTTCTACCCGGAGCCACAATCGTTCTACCAGCAGGGTGCTCCACAACAGTACAATCCGGCCTATGAGCATAGCCCGCTAGTGTCCAATCCTAGTTCCTCCATGTCAACTGAAGATATGCTCCAAGCTCTGGATAAACATTTCAACACTAGTGTTGAAACTACGGAGTGAAGCATCAAGAATCTAGAGAAGCAGATGAGACAAATGGTTGAAGCTATCACAAAGACCGATGCAAAGATTTTGGGACTTCTACCGTCTCAAACGGTAGTTAACCCGAGACAAAATGTTAGTGCCGTGACGCTTAGAAGTGGTAAGTAGCTGAACGTCGCTCCTAGTGCTGAAGAGGACGACACAAAAGGCGAGAACTCTCTGTCGAGTTCACCGCACCTGCGGCAGGCGGACCGCACCCGCGGTGGGACTCCAGAAGACCGACCGTACCCCGCGCCACTCTCACCGCACCCAGCGGCGGAACAAACTGAGAGTCCTGCATCTTCACCACACCCGCGGTCATCTGACCGCACCCGCGGAGGCGTTTTGGGATTTTTCGAGAATTCCTCTGCGAACATGACCGCACCCGCAGTGAAATCTGACCACGCCAACGGTTCACTTAAGGAGTTGGGCCTTCGAGACGATATTTGGGACCATAAGGTGCTTTCTGAGGAAGAATATTTTTTGGGACTGGAGGAATTTAGCGACCAAGAGGAGGAGAGCCGCGATTGCGGAAACGATCCTGCGACGCCCGCCCATCTCGAAAACGCCCCGGCAGCCCCCGACCCTCTCGAGGCTGCCTATGATGAGTATGTGCATATAAACTCATTCCTGCTTGTCTCGCTGCACCCCGCTACACCCTTTCCTGAGGCTCTGAAGGACACCCAAAAGATGGAGAACGACAAAGGTTTATTTGACACCTTCAGTAGCTGCAAGGCGAACGTTCCTTTGGTCACACTGGCAAACAGCGTCCCTCGCTGCACAGAAGTTTTAAGGGCGCTGTGCAATATCAAAAAGAAACCAAAGGGGAAGTACAATAAGGAGGCCTTGATTCAAGTGACGGATTTTTACATGCTGGATACGAGGCAGGATAAGCATGCAGCCCCTGAGATGTTGAGTAGACCGTTCCTAAAGATGGCAAGTGTATTCATTGATATGAACAGCGGTCCACCCATCATGAAGTGCAGGAGGACGGGGGTCAAGCTCGACATGGAATATACAAAGAGGCATCCCCCTGATATAGATCCCAGGAGTTCAGTTGCTGTGAGCAACCCGAGTTGAGGTTGTCTGAGTAGGATGTCGAGCCACGACAATAACTAAGGCGCTGTCTGGGAGGAAACCTGAGGTATGTTTTTCTTTCTTTGCTTTTCTTTCTTTGTTTTTGCATTTGTTTTTAGTGTGTTCTTGCTTTGTTTTTGTTTTTCTTTGTTTCCGACTAACCTGCAGGAAGGGGACCCTATGCGAATTGAAGAAGGTGTTTCCCACACCATTGTAAGTCTTCTTTTGCCCTGCACTGAAAATAAAATCCCCGAAAAAACCTTAAACGGGGATCAAAAAAAAAATCAAAAAAAATCAAAAAAAAAGTTCTACCGTAGGCCAGCTGTCCGGAGTTCCCCATTGAGAAGGTGCGTATCATGTTGTCAAGGAGGAGACATTAGCCCCACACATTATTTGGCAACGATGATAGCCCTACAATCGACAGCTGGAGAGGAGGAACACCAGGGCCCATACCACGATGACATTTGGGCCTATTTTTTGTGTTCGTTGAAGGCCGTGCAACCCTGATTTCCTTGATGACCACTACTCACCACAGTGGATTATTTGATTGCACGGTAGAGATGAATTGAAGACACCCACACAACACCAGAGACCCGTGCATATAGTGAAGACCGCCAGCAACAACGGACGTCTCCAAGCCAACTCAACGGCGTCTGTGAGTTATTTTTTGCTCTTCCCTATGCTTCTATTCTTTTTTCTTTCATTACATTGAGGACAATGCAATGTTTAAGCATGGGGGAGGGTTCTATACTTGCTAAGTCGTTGAGAAGAAGAAAAAAATGAAAAGAGCCAAAAATTTGAAAAAATAGGCAAAAATTGAAATCCTGGGATAGGTCGAAAACCCAAAAGGGCGGCCTAGGTAATAAGCAGGTGGCTTGGACCAGAATTAGGCTAGGGTAATAATTGGTCAAGAGTGATGTGAGTATATTGTGAGCCCATCTATTGAAAAATGAAATGAGTGGCTTGGTGAAAACCCGAAAGGGCGCCTTGACAAAATGAGTGAAAAGAAGAAGAGTGATATTAGGAATCATCATTTTACCTGGCGTGGTGACATAAGAAGAGGTGATATAAGGAGGATTCGGGTATGTCACTCTGGGAGGCATAAGAAGATAGATGAGAGATTAGGATTAGATTTTATTCACTCTATGGTGTTCGGGATAAGCTTGGGGGAAGTACTCTGCTTTACTTTTAGCTTTGGTGTGTGGTGTTGATTATGTGTTATGTATGTTGTGCTGTGCTTATTGTGTTGGTGCCTGGAGTTTATTGTTAGGTGTGATTCTTGGAGGGGTTGATTTGTCTATGCTTCCTGAATCCTTGGGGTTTGAATTGGAGGAGTAGGTTTACTTTAGCTTACTTGAGGACGAGCAAGGTTTAAGCATGGGGGATTTGATCGGTACTATTTTATAGTGTATTTCTAGGGGTTGTTACCAGTTTTGAGGTGCCATTTGGATGGATTTAGAGCACAATTGTGGAGTTGAGAGTTAGAGACTAGAAGTGAAGAAATCATGGGATTTACAGAGGTTTGAAGTGCATTGAAGAGTAGAAGAACAGTGGGCTGAATTCAAATGGTTCGTTCTCTTTACTCAGATGTACAAATGGAGTGATTCCAATTCTAGGAGTTAGATCTTGAAGTCTAATACAAGTCCTCAAAATATGAGCGCAATCCGAGTTGGGAATCAAAAGTTATGGCATTTTTACGAAAGTGTCGCAGAAGCTGGAGAAGTCGTCGCCACCGCACCCCGCAGTGGGTATCACCGCACCCGCGGCGAGCACAACAGAAGCGAGAATCTGTTACCTGGAAGACCACCGCACCCCGCAGTGGGTGTCACCGCACCCGCGGTGGGTGTCACCGCACCCGCGGTGGGTGTCACCGCACCCGCGGTGGCGACGCGCTGAAGCCTTTTTTTTCCGGATTTATTTCCGCGATCTGTTTTTTCCTTTTATTTTAATTTATTTCTGAAACTTTGTTTCCAAGTTTGTTATTTTGTTTTCTTTATTTCCTTATTATTTCCTTAGTATTTAAGTTAAGTTTAAGACTCTTTTAGAAATAATCAATTATTTAACGCTAGTTGCCACTTTTCATAGTTTTTCTCTCACAAACCCTAATGGAGAACTAAACCTCCATTGTTGCACTTGACAGTTTGAAGCCAGCAATTGATTGGTTGTGAGTTTTCTACTCTTGTTCGTTTTCCTATCTAGTTGGATTGATTCTCTTGTGCTTGATTGATTATTGGTTCATGTTGATTTATCTAGATTGATCACCTAGGTTTATTGATATCTTCCGAATTGCTAGGACTTGTGATTCCGGGTTCGGGTTGCATATCGAGTAGCAAGCACGATTTTTGTGTATAGGGGATCTGAGCGCTTCATCGTGAGAGAGAGGTAATTGCATGCTTATAGTAACGGGTTGTTTCTATTACATGTATCTTGTTGAATCCTTGTTTGATTGCTATTGCTTTATTGAGTCTTGAAGGTTTTTGGATTTGATTTGGTCATAAGTACTATTAGGGCTGGTAGAACTAATAGTTATCTATGATCGGGATAAGAACAACTATAGGAATATTAAGAACTTGAGATTGATAGAATTCTGTGATCGACCTTTCTATTGTTGTGTGGATCTTTTTTAAGTGTGGCGCTTTTTCCCTTATTATTCTCAACCGTTATTTGCAAACTTGTTTACTTGCTTTGTTTACTTTTGTTACGAAAAACACAAACAAATCCCCCCTAGTTTCTAGTCGGTGACGTGAATTACAAGAATAGATAACCTGACTCTCTGTGGGATCGACCCTGACTTGCTTGCTATACTCTGTAGTAGGTACTTTAGGATTTCTTTGATGAGCATACGACTTTTAGCTCTGTCAAGCACTAAAAAGGTACCTAACCTGTCCCCTCTAACTTTCAAAGACAAAAGATGGAGAAGCCCTATATATTCTTCATATTCACGAAAAGGGCAGTAAGCGCCATCTTAGTGAGAGTGGAAGACGACGAACAACTGCCCATTTACTATGTCAGTAAGACATTACAAGACACAGAAACAATATATTCACACATGGAGAAACTTACTTTGACCCTCATCACCGTATCCATCAAGCTAAAGCCCTATTTTGAGTGTCATACCATCAAAGTCAAAACCAACTATCCAATCAGAAATGTAATGAGCAAGCCAAAGCTATCTAGAAGGATGACAAAGTGGGAAGTGCACCTCAGCGGTTACAACATCTAGTACAAGACGCGCACACCAATCAAGTCACAAGCTTTCTCAGATTTTGTGGCCGATTTTAGCCCAACCGAACAGATAGCATGAGAGTTATTGCAACTCGAGTATCTTACTCCCTTGAAGTGGACCTTGTTCAGCGACGATGCATCCAATCAAAATGGTGTTGGACTAGGGGTTGTCTTCAAATCGCCACAGAGGGATAGGATAGCCCAAGCTGTGCTATGCGAATTCAAAACGACAAACAATGAGGTAGAATATGAAGCAATTGTGATCGGCATTACCTTGGCTGAGGAGAGAGGCGTGAAGAATCTGGAAGTAATATGTGACTCCATGCTCATCGTGAACCAAATTAACGCGGCATACAAGGTACACAATTCCAAGATGACAACCTATCTAAAGGCCGATCATGATATTATCAAGTCTTTGGACACGTTCAACATCAAGCAAGTTCCTAGGGACATCAACGCAGAGGCCGGCGCGCTAGCCAATTTTGGTTCTGTCATTGATCTCAGGGAATACCAAAAGATTCTTTTTTTACATATAGAATTACCCGCCATTAGCAAACCATCCGATGTGTCAACCCCCATTAAGGTTAGTTACTCTAACAAATCTGATTCTTGGATCACTCAATTCTATAATGGGCTCGGGCATGGCAAACTTCCACTCGATAAAAAAGAGGCACGACGACTTTGCGCCAAGGCATGCACTTTTGTCCTCAAAGATGACATGTTGCTCAAGTGGTCCACCACAGGATATTACCTATGTTGTCTTCGCAAGAAAGAAATCCATAACATATTTCAAGAACTCCATGAGGGAGAGTGTGGCAACCATTCTGGAGGAAGAAACCTTGCTTTGCATGCTCACATCGCATGATATTATTGGCCCACTATGAAGAGAGACGTCATCGACTATGCGTAGAAGTGTGGCACATGCCAAAGACATGGTCCAGTTCTCATCAGCCGTCTGAAGATCTACATCCAACATCATCCCTTTTGTCCCTTCATGAAATGGGGAATGAACATTTTTGGGAAGCTACCAGTCGCGTCCGGCCAACGTGTCTTCATGCTCGCCATGATGGACTATTTATATAAGTGGATCGAAGCCAAAGCATTCAAAGAGATCAAAGATTCACATGTTATCTCTTTCATACAGAGAAACATTTTGAGCATAATTGATGTTCCTGACACCATCATATGCCACAACGGATCCCAATTCATAAGAAATCGGATGTATGAATTCTGCAAAGAGCAAGGTATCAAACTTATCACGTCGATGCCACACTACCCTTAAGACAATGGCCAAGACGAGTCTAATAACAAAGTTATTATCAACAACTTGAAGAAATGGATCAAGAAGGCGGAAGGCTTATAGGCAGTCGATCTACCCTCTATTTTGTGGTTAAATCGCACAACTCCAAAGACTGCGACACGTAAAACACCCTTCTCTTTAGTATTCAGCAGTGAAGTTGTCCTACCTGTCGAAGTGCAGATGCCCATAAGTCGCTATCGCCACCTCACGGAAGAGAGACATACGTCACTAATCATGTTCATGCTAGACATCATCTATGAGCTACGAGACGACGACGCCACCAGGATGGAGACATACCAACAAAGGGTTGTCAGGAGCTATAACCGTAACTTAAGGATACAAGCATTCCAAGTTGGAGATTGAGTCATGCACAAAGTATTCGAAAACACAAGAGAGGAGACACTGGAAAGCTAGGACCCACTGGGGAAGGTCCCTATCAAATCACAAAGGTGGTCGGACGAGGTGCTTACGAGTTGGCAAATCATGAAGGCGTGCCCATCACCCGGAGCTAGAACGTGACACACCTAAGAAAGTACTATTTCAAATCGTGTCTACATTCTATGCATGTTCTTTACTGAAATTCAATTCATTCAATCAAAGCAAAACATTTCTCTTATTGCTATATTATTAAGTTCACGCCCCTGGGGCAAATAGTGGTTGAGCTACATCGTACCCCTTCGGCTATGCCAGTCACAACCCTTGGGTCGTGCTGTGTCGCCCTCGGATATACCGGTCACACCCTTTGGGTCGAACCGTGACGCCCCTAGCTATATCGATGTTGTTCCCTTAGAGCTTTGTCGTGACGCCAAGCTAAATCAACATTGTTCCCTCAGAGTTGTATCATGACACCAGGCCATATCAACGTTGTTCCCTTTGATATTTGTTGTGATGCCCCCTAGGCTATATAGGTGCTTCATCGTGATGCCCCTTTTGGCTATATCGGTCACACCCCTCGGGTTATGTCTTGACGCCCCTTAAACCCGACATGTGTCAGGACAGGTGACATCGTCTAAGTGTTTATGCGACCCCATCTTGGGAAAGAAACGAAAAGAAAAAAATGGGACTCCCACAAAGAAAGATAATATGTCACGCTGGATCAGTTGTATCTCATTTCTTCAATAGGTCCTTGACCTCGTCGGTACCGCCTCTACGACAAATGTGCATGGGTCCCCGACCCGACAGTCAACTGTAAACAATCGCCCCTGCGGCTACGCCTGGTAGAGCTACATCGCACCCCTCTGGCTTAATCGATGCTCCATCGTGACGCCCTCACCTATATCGGTCACACCCCTTAGGTTACGCAGTGACCCTCTCTCTCTCGTCTCTATGATGCCATGACCCCTGAAGGTCACCTATTATTATGTGACTATGCCCCATCAAAGAACCCTTGATAACCTAGCTGCGCAGGCCATGCCCTCTTGCCAATACACTTCTCCCCCAACGGTTGCGCGACGCCGAACCGTCCAATTGCAACTTCATTGAGCGCCGTTATAGTTAGCCCGCACACCAATGAGACACAAGGCTCCACTGGGCGAGGGAGTTGACAAAACTCCCGTGCAACGTAGCTCTTCACCTCCAGCGCGCGCGTCCGCTAGGGTTTCTTCCAAGGACTACGATGCTTGCCTGCCTCCCGGAGCAATCACCCGCACAAGAACTCGAATCCCAGTTAAATCAAGGACTTTTGGCTCAGGGAGCGCCGAAGGAAGTGCCACTTGGCTCGATCATCCTCTCCAAGGCCGAGCCACTTGAAGCTTTTCACTTGGCCGAGTCACTTGAAGAGTCACCTAGGGTTTGTTTTGAGGGGCTATATAATGCCGCCTCCTTCCTCATTGTTAATCACCTTGAAATCAATCAAAATCTGAAGCAAATGCTTAGTTCTTCCCAAAAATTTCCCTTGGTTTGTGCGTCATATCGAACCCATTCGATCTTCACATTAGGGTGCGTCATATCCCTTATTTGTTGATCAAATTGTTCTTCTTTGAGTGGTGCATAATATTCACCCTAAGGAGTCCAGTTATCCATCACCTTCATAATATCCACCCTAAGGAGTCCAGTTATCCATAACCTTCATCCAGATCCATCATCTTCAATGCCTCCTTCATCCATCCCCCCTTCACGTTCTTCATCCAAAACAATCCTCTCGCGGATCTCCCTCGCGGAACTCTCTACGACCCTTCAGAAGAATCATCATAACTTTCGATTCCCAGATTCGTTCACACTCAAAGTTGGAGGACAAAATCTAGACTTCTAGATTTAAGGAATCATCCAATTTGGAGTCTGGAACAAAAAAGAATGACCTCGTAGAGTACATGACCGAATTCTGGGAACTGACTGTCGAGTCCATGGAGAGCAAGGCACGAGTTTCACATAATTCCTAGGCAATTACCTTGCACTGAGGCTTAAGGGAATTGCAACCTTATCATGTGGTATCAGAGCCACACAAGGTAACGCTCAAAATCTTGTCTTAAAAGTCAATCTTAGTTCATCTTGAAAGCAATCTTGTTTTCGTGCCAAATTGTGTCAAGAGTTGCTGAATTTTTCTATGAGTTTTGTTTTTTTTGCGTCAATTTTCTGGGCTGTCTTCATCTAATTTTTGTTGGAGGTTTAAGACAACCTTTCGTTCTCTTTATGCTACCGAGAGTTACTCTTTGATATTGATTGAAGCCTCTTCACCTATCCCTCCATATCTGAGCCAGTTTAATTGCCTTAGTATCTAGCTTGCTTTTACTATTTTTGCTGCAATTATTCATGTGAATAGTGTTGGTTTACTTGAGTTTAATAACCAAACCACTCAAGTGGAATGGATACGGTAAAGGCCTTTGATTCCCACGTTTCTTTGTTGCACAAATCAAAGATTGTATTCAGCTTGTTGTTTAAGAAAAAGAGGAAAGAGACAAGAAGCAACAAATAAAAGAACCAACATAGGTGTTCTTGAAGTTGCAAAAGTTATAACAACAAGCATAGTGCCTAAAGAACCTGGACTTGGTAAGAAAAGATGTGGGGCAAGAAAAACACGGATCCGGGGTAAAGGAAAAGAGCCCGGACATAGAAAAACTCAGACCCCACGAAAAAGAGACCAAGCTAGGGAAGAAAATTGTGCTTATTTGAACTTAAAAGACAAAGTGCTTAGTAGCTTCATTGAATCTTGTGTTGGTTTGAGCTTTTAACCGAGTAAGAACACGACCTTCATTCGAGTGATTGTAGCCAAATTTTCCCTTGTTGAGTCTACCCTAAAGCCAACCTTACCTAGAGTGCTTTCAACCTGAATTGAGATAGTTTTTATCACAAAATTTGAGCACTTGTTGGCTTAAGGTTCCACTGATTGATTGTGTTGTTTGAGCTCTTGTTTGCTTCGTATTTTCCTTGGATACTAATCTTGCAAGGAGAGCGAATGGAGATGTCTAGTTTGGGCCATACGTCACAAAAGGATTTCCTTTGCTTTTGAGATTATGGTTCTTCATATAGGGGGCTCAACAACGTATCTACCCTGACTCCAACACTCATACAAGCACCTACAAGGATTTTCGTGGCCAAGGTAACAAACCTTGTGGGGACTATGGCTATAGAGAGGAAGAAAGATGGCACACCCCAACAAGGTATCAAACCATCCCTTCTTTTGAACCTTATTATCATTCTTTGTCTAACCTTTCCGTGCAGACCAAGGGAGTCTATGACTCACCTAACTCATCTTTTAGCACATCCAAGGGCAGAGAAAGAGTGAGCCCACAACCCCGGGTTAGAACATGTGACATTATATCTGTAATGTGTGAAGGGCGAGGCCACTTGGCCGAAATTTGTCCAAACCAATACTACTCTTACAAGGATGAAGGATCCTTTGAGAGTGAAGCTTTGGTGTCTGCTTGTGAGGGAGAAGAGGTCAAGAGTGAACCCAATACTAGCCACCCTTCTCTAGTTTTAGGCAACAAAGAAGAGCCACCTAAGGGGATTGATGACGAGAAGGATCAACTTCCAATATTTGTTAAGAACCATGTGAAAGAAGGGGTTGACAAGCCAGTCCAAGGACCCCCTCAAATGGTTCCGTCAAAGGGCCAATACAAGTGGTCAAGCCACCCATTTGTGAAGGAGAAACCGAGGAAGAATCATGTGGGCCTCTTGTGTCTATGTCCAATGAGGAGGAGAAAGAACTAATGAAAGAGGTTGAAGTTGTGGAACCATCTCCTACGAGAAGCAAGCAACATCCCGCCATCAAGCGCATCTCATTTAGTTCATTGGCTACCCCATGGATGGATGCAACTCCCGTGGTTCCATTATGTTTGCCTTTTCTTCCTCATGAAGGAGCCAATTCCATGCTTGCTATCTCAAAGCCGGAACTGAAGGAAGATATGATGTCACTTCTTGTTGAAGGTCATCAGAGCTCCTTGGGGAATGGGAGCTTGTCGGTCATGAATCACTTAAGGAGTCAAATTTTCAGGGAAGAATCCATTACTCCTTTAAGTTTTGTGTTTCATTGCATGACTTCTTTCGTACATCCACATAATGGAAGACCTTTATACTTGAAGCTTATTGCATTTGAGTATGAATTTAGGCCTTCATACATGCATCATAGTTTTTCTCAAGACATGCCATCTAGGTTTTTATAGGTCCTAGTACCACGTTCATGTTCAAGTATGCTTGTTATGTTGTTAGTATCATGATAAAGCATATACATAGGCATAAGAAGAAAAGTGGCCTAGCATGTGCATGCATTTTTGCATATCATCTGCATATTGGCTTTAAGGCACATTTCCCTAATTTTCATGATTATGTTGCTTATTTTTGTAGAGGTCTATCTAGTCATTCTCATGCTAAAATTCCATGTATGACTCTAGGAGACAAGTTGCATATTAAGAAAGGGAGTCCCTTCAATTTTGAACTTGTGCATACTAGTCAAACACACCAAGGATTGTGTAGTTCATGTAATGACATTTATCTTGTTGTGTTTGGGGATCCTTATTACTTTAACTTTCTTGATGCAAGTTGCGTGAACTTGTGGATGAATTCTCTTCAAGAAGGGGAGGATGATATGACTACTCCCCATCAAAGCACCCTTGATAATCTAGTTGCGCAAGTCGTTCCCTCTTACCAAGACACTTCTCCACCAACGGCTGCCGCGACGCCGAACCTTCCAATTGCAACTTCATCGAGCCTTGTTCTACTTAGCCCGCACACCAATGAGTCTGAAGGCTCCACTGGATCCAAGAAGGCTATACCGACCATGATGGCTAAGGGAATTCACAAAACGCCCGTGCAACGTCGCTCTTCACCTCCAGTGCGCGCGTTCGCTAGGGTTTCATCCAAGCACTCCGATGCTTGCCTGCCTCTCGGAGCAATCACCAGCACAAGAACTCATGAACTTCAATCCCAGCTCAATCAAGGACATTTGGCTTAGGGAGCGCCGAAGGAAGTGCCACTTGGCTCAATCATCCTCGCCAAGGTTCAATAGTCGACGGGAAGGCCGCGCATGTTCTTGCTTTGACCGTACCTTAGTTTTCCCAAGTTTTTAAACTTTATTATATGACATTATGCATACAAATATGTAATAATAGGTGGGTTAGCTTTAAATTTCATATTGCATTTAAGTCTAGAGTTTTTAAAGCTCTTCACTTGGCCGAGCCACTTGAAGAGTCACCTAGGGTCTGTTTTGAGGGGCTATATAATGCCACCTCCTTCCTCATTGTTAATCACCTTGAAATCAATCAAAACCATAAGCAAAAGCTTAGTTCTTCCCATAAATTTTCCCTGGTTCGTGCGTCATATCGAACCCCTTCGATCTTCACACTAGGGTGTGTCATATCCCTTGTTTGTTGATCAAATTGTTCTTCTTTGAGTGGTGCGTAATATCCACCCTAAGGAGTCCACTTATCCATCACCTTCATCCAGATCCATCAACATCAAAGCCTCCTTCATCCATCCCCCTTCACGTTCTTCATCCAAAACAATCTCCTCGCGGTACTCTCTGTGACCCTTAGGAGAATTGTCATAACTTTCCATTTTCCATATTAGTTCATGCTCAAATTTGGAGGACGTAATCTAGACTTCTATGTCTAACTCCTGGCTTTGGAATCATCCAATTTGGAGTCCGGAGCAAAGAGAACGACTTCGTGAACTACAAGACTGAATTCTGGGAATTGAATGTCGAGTCCTTGGAGATCCTAGGAGCAAGGCACGTGTTTCACATCATTGCTAGGCGATTACTTTGCATTGAGGCTTAAGGGAGACGTGATCCTATCATATTACTATCGCGACGCGAATCTCGCGATCTCTCTCTCGTCTCTACGACGCCGTGACCCCTGACGATCACCTATTATTATCGCGACGCGAATCCCGCGATCTCTCTATCATCTCTACGATGCCATAACCCCTGACAGTCACCAATTACTAACGCGACGTGAATCCCGCAATCTCTCTCTCTCGTATTTACGACGCCATGAGCCCTGACGATCACCGATTACTATCGCGATGCGAATTCCGTGATCTCTCTCTCATCTCTACGACGCATGACCCCTAACGGTCACCTAATAATATCGCGACGCAAATCTCACGACCTTTATCCCGTTTTTGCAACGACAAGACCCTTGATAATTACCTACATAGATCACAACATAAGCTTCATTATAAAGTTGTGAATTGCAAAGCTCCTCACCCCGTGACTATTTGCATTTCAATAACAACGCCATCTCTATCTACGTTCAACGATAACATACTTATCCCAGGTAAAATATCTTACACGTCGCCTTAGAAAGTATAAGTAGTTGTGCCTACTACCTCACAACAAAGTTGCAGGATACTTCAATTAAGAAATTATCATTCTCTGGGCGTGTCTATAATAAGTCTCTAAGCGTATAAACGTTTTCATCGACATTCGATAATCACGTCGAGAGAAAGGCAGACTACGAAACAACGAGAAAGCAAGCATTGGGGCAAAGAAGAGCATATTATATTATTCATTCATAAAAAGGTACACTTTCCAATTCTACTTTACTTATGCTAAGAAAAATCAATTAGATTAAATACATCGACTATCGCTTCGACATCCTCGACCATCGCTTCGACATCCTCGACTACATCTTCAACACCTCTGACGCCTTCGATCGACCTTGTCATTGTTGGCGCATTGCGAGAAGCTCGGACATCATCCATGGAACACGATCATGTCTCCTTATGAAGTTGCTCCAAATCTTGATGTACCTGCACAAACAAAGACTCAAAGGCATGCGACGCATACAAGCAAGCAAGTCATGCAAAGAGAGCTATAACTTCTTAAAACCACGTCCACATGGACGAGGGAAAAATATTGCCAAACCGCCACTAGGGGTGGGACCAAATGTTCGAAACACCATCTCACTACGGGCGACGGTCAGTACTACCAAAGTTCTTAAAAAAAAGATGAGTTCATGAGGTAGAAGAAGGGTCCAACATAATCTCTATCCGCAACCGAATCTTGGTTCCCCCCCAAGAGACCTACTCATCTTCCTCCTCGGCGTCGGTGAGCTTTCATGACGTCATACTTGGGAAGACAAGATTAGAGGGATAAGTGTTGTGAAACACCTTCCTCTCAACGATTGTGTCCCATTCCACGTGTTTTCCGCCTCCAACGTCCTTCATGGTGTCCACCTTGTCCATCCAAGAGTCATAAGCCTCCATCTCATCAAGTTCCGGTGCCAGACGCTCTCTCTCCTTCGCCGCCTCTAGCTGCTCCTTCTTGAGAAGAGTTTTCTCATCATTAAGATTCAAGACCTTCATTAGTAGGTCGCCATGCTCTGCGACAACTAGGAGTTCTTGGAGGTCAGGGCTTCAATGGTACTCTTATTGGTCTCAACCTGCTCCTTTAAAGAATCCATCTTAGAGGACAACGCGCTGAGGTGATCCCAAGCACACAACGTTGTCTAGAGGCCCTGCTAAGAGAAGACTGTCAGAGTGATGAAGGGAACAACAATAGAAATGATGTGATCAATATGAGACGGTCTTAACTGCCATTGTGTAGCAATGGATTCTCCAACAACGTCGACTATGTCCATGCCCTTATAGTGCTTCTTGGCCGACGAAGACCATACAACCTGCATCATTTGCAAGACACATCTCTTAGGGATCGACGACGATGCAAGTAGCCCTGGAAGTTCTGACATGCTCATGGGCGATAACACCTTCCTTTGGGTTGTCTCCTTCTCCAAGACCGGGATCGACAACGATGAAATAAGCCACACGTGCAATGGGACGCAATTGCTAAGAGAAAGGTGTTTCACGGATGTAGTAGAGTCACAAGACTACATTCCTATCGCTTCTTAGGAATTTGATTCCAATGAGGGTCCATAAAATGTTATGGCAAAACCTCCTGTTGTTCAGCCCACACGTAGATCAGATAGGCCCAAAGCGCAACCTAAGAGATACATTGATTTTATAATGACTGCGAGTTTAGACATCCTTAAGGATGTCTAAACTCGTAGAATAATATACATCAACACAACAGATCGATTTCATTCACAGAATAATATAACAGATTTCACCAGAGTACAGTCAGATTCTCAACAACAGTATACAGGACAAGTACAAACAAGTTCAATCCGATAATAAATACTTCGATGTAAAATACTGTGCCCATTGCTCACGAACAACGTCTAGTGGCAGCAGGTAGCCCCAATGTTACCGGAAATGCCTCGGAGCCTTCCTGCATTGTCACATGAAAATGAACTTCCTAAGAGGAGAGAACAAGCTATAATTAAAAATCCAAGGAAGACAATGTTACCGGAAATGCTCATACACAAAAAACTAGATCATGATTTCATGAGTACATATCAAAAAAAAGCATATGAGTACATATAAAAATAAACATTGTCTACCACATAAAAAATCTCATCTTATTCATTTGTGATTTGTAAATAAATTACCTCATCTTATTCATTTGTGATTTGTAACCCATATTTCCTCCCTATGATCCGTACGGATGTGATTAGTAGTATTTGCATCTTCCTCCTCGGGTAATGGTTGAACAACAGTTGATAACAAGGGTGTGTCGTCATACTCGTCATACTCTTCTTCATCCACAACATCATCAATACCCAGAATATGTCTTTTACCTTGGGCAACTGCACGCCATCTAGGATCAACATTGTCTACCACGATCAAGTATTTTCTCACCATGCCAAAACCAAATATGGTAATCTTGTTTGAAACCACGACGAAATAAATGATCCTCAATCTCATCAATACCATCTAACCGCCTTATATTCTTACAATCACGGCATGGACACTAGATTTTTTCGGCTTTCGTACTCCGTTGGTGTGCTAAAGCACATCTAATGAACTCCTCAACCCCACTCAAGTATTCTGTCGTAGTATGGTCACCGTACATCCAAGGACGACTCATTTCTAGTAATAAATGCAAAACAAGGAAGATTTAATATCATTTCTAATAACTATCCCGCCAAGGGCCTAAATTATGAATTCTATCCCGCCAAGGGCCTAAATAGATAATAATAAGCAACTAAGCAAGAAAAAATACAAACTCAACTATCCCGCCAAGGGCCTAGATTATGAATTCTATCCCGCCAAGGGCCTAAGGAATTAGGGTAGAAGTATTACCTTGACCCAATATCGAGCCTTCAAGACAATGCCTTTATCAACCTCCATAATGTAATTTCCCTAATTAAATAAACCGTAAAAATGTGATCCTCTAGTATATTACATCTTCAATACAGTATAATACATAGATTATGAGACAAAAAATATAGAGAAACGCATATTAGAAAAACGCATATTCATAGGGGCATTTCATCAAACACCTTCAATGCACGAGCAAGTTGACCAAAATACACAAATTCGTACAAGCTTTAAACACAAAATACACAAATTAGAAATCAGTACATTAGGATTTGCATATTCGTAGGGGCATTTCATCAAAAAATCTGCTTAGACAAACGCATATTCATAGGGGCATTTCGTCAAACACCTTCAATGCACGACCTTTAAACACAAAAATAAACAAATTCGTACAAGCTTTAAACACAATACAGAGAAACACATATTAGAGAAACGCTTACCCACCAGAGGAATCGGGTGAGGAAGTCGGAGTTCTGGTGAAACCGAGTGCTCGGCGAGAGGAGAGGAGACGAAGTCTGAACGAAGCGAAGAGGTGAATGTTCTGGTGAATGAAGCGTGCGCGGAGAAGCTGAATGTTTTAATTAAGTATATTAGGGTAGACTTATAGAGGTGGGCCTATTTATGCCCGCCTCTATAAGTCCAACGTTATGGCCGAGAAAGAGGCAATAGAGGCGGGCCTCCTAATGCCCGCCTCTATTGCATACGTTTGTTGAGGCGGGCTTATGGAGGCCCGCCTCAACAAAACTTAATAGAGGCGGGCATTTTCGCCCGCCTCAATTACTTACCATTAGAGGCGGGCCTTTAATCAGCCCGCCTCTCATACTTTAGCGGGAATAATTTTTCGGAAACTTTTTGAGGCGTATAAATTTTTTCCCACCTCAATAGAATTATTTGAGGCGTATAAAATAATTATCTGCCTCAAAAACCTGAAAAACTGATTGCGTAGGACATTGTTGAGGCGTTTTGTTATAGGCCCGCCTCTAAAAGGGCGCCTCAACAAGTGTTTTTTCCACTAGTGCTTCTTTTAGAAAGCGATGAGCCTACTACATACAAGCAAGATGTGGCGAGTTCAGACTCCGAGAAATGGCGTGTTGCCATGAGGTCTGAAATGGATTCCATGTCTGAGAATCAAGTATGCGACTTGATAGATTTTCCAAATGGGGTAGTACCCATAGGGTGCAAATGGGTTTACAAACTCAAAACAGACAAGGATGGAAACGTAATAGTTTTCAAAGCGAGACTGATTGTAAAAGGCTTTAAACAGATTCATAGTATTGACTATGATGAAACCTTCTATCCAGTCGTCATGATTAGATCCATTCAGATACTCCTAGCAATTGCAGCTCATTATGATTATGAGATTTGGAAAATGGATGTCAAGGCCGATTTTCTAAATGGATATTTAGAAGAGGATGTGTACATGACACATCCTGAGGGTTTTGAGGATCCATAGAATCCTAGGAAAGTATGCAAGCTGAAGAAGTCCATTTATGGACTTAAGCAAGCATCAAGGAGTTAGAACCTGTGATTTGATGAAGTGGTCAAATAGTTTGACTTTATCAGATGTGAAGAAGAACCTTGTGTTTACAAAAACTTTTTTTTGGGAGCAAAGTGGTCTTCCTAGTCTTGTATGTGGATGACATACTACTCATTGGAAACGACATTCCTATGCTGGAGTCTATTAAGACTGGCTTACGAAGAATTTCTCAATGAAGGACCTAGGAGTGGCTGAGTACATATTAGGCATCAAGATCTATAGAGATAGGTCTAAGAGACTTATTGGACTAAGTCAAGGAACTTATGTGGATAAGGTTCTTGATAGGTTCAATAGGAAGAATTCCAAGAAGGGATTCTTGCCTATGTAGCATGGCTTACATCTCAGCAAGAAGCAGTGCCCAGTGACACCTGCTGAGCTAGAGAGAATGAGCAGGATTCCTTATGCATCTGCAGTAGGATCCATCATGTATGCCATGGTCTGTACTCGCACGGATGTTGCATTCGCTTTGAGCATGTGTGGCAGATACCAATCGACCCTAGGTGAAGGACACTGGAATGCAGCTAAGAACATCATTAAGTACTTGAGAAGGACTAAGGATGATTTCTTAGTGTATGGAGGACATGATGAGCTGATCGTTGAAGGATATACTGATGCAAGCTTCCAGACAGATAGAGATGACTTTTGGTCCCAACCCGGATACGTCTTCATTCTTAATGGAGGGGTTGTGAGCTGGAAGAGCTCAAAGCAATGCACGGTAGCTAATTCTACGACAGAGGCTGAGTACATTGTTACAGTGGATGCAGCTAAGGAAGTTGTCTGGATAAGGAAGTTCATTGTCGAGCTTTGTGTGGTTCCCAGTTGTGCTAAGGAAATTGACATATATTATGACAACAATGGTGCCATTGCCCAATCCAATGAACCAAGTTCTAACTCCAAATCCAGACACGTGCTCAGGAAATACCACGTCATTCGAGACTATGTCTAGAGGGGTGATGTGAGGTTATGCAAAATACACACGGATGACAACATTGCAGATCTGTTGACTAAACCTCTATCCAATCCCAAGCATGATAGTCACACTAGGGCTAAGGGACTCAAGCACATTGGAGAATGGCTTTGAGATTGTATTGTTTTGAGATTATGGATGTTGATTTCATGATTGTTGAAACATTCCATCATGTTTGTTTTTGAAATAAAGTTTCATTATTATTTCATTATGGTTTAGAATTAAATAAAATTTCCTAATAATTTATAATCATCAAATAGGATCATCATAAAAGTTATGGTGGATGAAACCCTATTAAGTGAACTGATATTATGAATTATGAGTTGTCCTTAGTCTAAGTCATTAAATTGGACATAAATGACTCAATACTTGCTATTATGTAAGTTGATTGATAGCGCCAAGTTTCACGGGCTATAGGGACATGGAGATGTCTAATCAATTACATAGACATGTATGGTGGATACGTGTTGGGCAGACCTACCTTAAGATTTTGCAAATGAGTTGTAGAATTTTAAGTTGAACTATGATTAGTAGATTCCTCAGACATCAGTGCGATATACCTCTTGCTTGGTAATTGGTAGTCTTTGACATTGTCAAACACCATTGCGTAAAAGGCGGCTATAAAGGCAATGATCTGGATTGCTGAAAATTGAGTGAGAGCTATAGTCACAAAAGATTAGAGAAGTCCTCCTATTTATATATCTGTATATATATGGATAGGAATGGTGTCTTGGGCACTTGATGAGTAAGAACTGAAAATGCATGGCCGTGCTCAAATGGATTCATAGTAATCATTTGTTTTGACAGTTCAAGATCAGAGTTCGAGAAACAATTTGAATATTGATATGGATTACATAAGATGTTATCATATCATCAAACTAGACACTAAATCACAAAGGAATTGATATCGCACACTTGTTTAAGGACAAGTGGGAGATTGAAGGGATATGTGTCATTTAATCAAGATGGCAAATACCAATGATATAATAGGATTAATAATGGAGATTTATAATCTGGATATTTTAGGTAGTCTTAGTGCTTTGCTAGAAGCCAACTATGACTTATGGGATAAATTGGATTTGGCTTATTGCTACTTTATCCGGGTCCTATAAGGTCACACACAATAGAGTAATTGGGCTAGATTAAAGCAACCCGAGGCCCATAGTGGGATTAGGAAATTTCGGCCATATGGTAATATTGGAAGAGTGGATTATTCATCAAGTAATAATAAAGTGTTATCTATTTACTTGATTACATAAGGAAAGTTATCTTTTAAAAAGATAATATATTGCATCAACTACAAATATATCTTTCTAGTTAAAAGGAGATTTATCTTATAAGATATATGATATGGGATAAGATAACATATATAGATATATAGATATATATATATATATATTAATATATATTTCTTCCAAATATAAAGAGATGATGTAAGCCTTCACGTTGGCATATATACATCAAAAGGCAATTTGTGTGTTTTCAGCACTAAGACCACTGAAGCCACAATTTGATTTCTCACGACCGTACATCATATTTGTGTGGTGTTTTGTTTGTTCTCGTTCATTCGTTCTAGCAAACGAAGGCAAGATGATTTAGTACCATACTCATGTAGATCAAGTAGAGGAGTCACACTTGAGGCTCTATTCTCCAGGGTGATCCCGGAAACAAGTTTTGCATGAAAAGGTATGTTACTCTTTCATAGATGGTTCGTATCAAGTTTATGCATGAGATCCTAAGTTAGATGTTAGAAAACTATTTTCTGAAATTCCTCTTAAAGTATCTAAATCCCTATAGAATTTACTAGGAGTGGTCCTCAAAAGTTGAGCCAATTTGAAGGACAAGTGTTGAGCAATGTGCGAGAGGGCGAATATTGTGAGATAGCAAAGGAGTCCCGCATATTTTGTCAAAGGAACTGAGCTTGTTGCTCCACCACTCACACACTAAGAGCATGGAACAAGGTGGAGCCATGGAAGGAAAAACAAGATTACACTCACGATTAGAATGAAAGATTGGCCGATGATATGTTTAGAGGCGAATATCGCTTGGTGCCGACGACGAAGCTTGGGTGCACCCTTCTTTGGTTCGATGGAGCGTTCATTGGCCCCATGTTTTTTTTCTTCTTGTTTGTCTCATTGTGTGAATGCCTTAATATATAAGCCACTATTTGCTACTCGTTTAGGGTAGATTAAGTTGTATTTCAAGTACCACTTCAATCTAAAATCTCTGTCTCTCACTCGAACTTGCTATATCTCTAATTTCTTCTTCATCTTGTCAATCTAGTCTCCTTCGTCACCTATCCCCTAGAATTTTTGGTTGGAGGAATCTATCCAACCCATCTGTTCATTTCCCAAACTCAACTAGTAAAGGTGGTGATTATCCTTCCGTTTTGTGTTCAGCCTCGACGGCCTTGGTGGCATCTATCCAACAAGTCGAGCCTTTCAGTCTCCATTGGTGGAACCTAACCAAAGGGGGTTTGATTGTCTATCCTCAAACTCGAGAACCTATCACAACTCATCTCACTTGCCTCAGATTCCCTTGGATGTGGACACACGAGCAAGAAGACAAACTATTAAGCTTGTACCTTATGTTACTTCGAACAACCGGCACCAAAGATCCTTGAAACACATCATTTGGTTTCGGATCCAACCTCTCGAAGTAAGTTTGTCAAGGTTAGTGGGTAAGAATTAGCTTCACTTCAGTTGGTGTTCCACTGCTCGAATTAGTGTATTCTTTTTACCCATACCCCATCAAATAGCCTTAAAGAAGTGGCTCCTAACGAGTCTATTAATGTGCCAAGTGTTGGTCGTGTCTTGGCTATCATTTTCCCTACAAAATCACACCACCAAACCCACCACACGGTGATCCACCATTGTTGAGTGAGGTTGAGTGTTCATATTCCTTCCTCAACCTTCGTCGTCTCCATCCTCAACTCCCGCCAAGAACACAAGAGGGTGCAAAAGTAGCTAATTAATTAGCTTTGACTGTCTTCAAAGCCTCATTAAATCAAAACCCTTCGCTTCTTACCTCTCTATGATTCATCTAGCCTTATCCCAACTTTCCAAACCTTGACACTTCAAAGGTCTTCGTCCATTATCCATCCATCAAGCTTGCATTAACACTGCCTTTAACGAAGCCGTCCAAGGGGTTGTCGACCCTCCCTTCGTCAATTTGGCTATATCCTCTTAATATCATTTGTATCACATAGTATAGTATCAATACTTCAAGACAATGTTTTTTACTACATCAAGTTAGAGCATAGCATGATTTTAGTACATAGTTTGTAATCCAAGCATTGTTTTCAAAAAGAAAAAAAATCGACAAACAAAAAATGTCGACGAATTAAAAAAAAAATTGTAAATATTACTTGTTCTTTCCTTGTGCCTAAGTGTTATGTTCTTGTGAATTACTTGTGCTTGCTATAAAGATCATTTCAACCTTGCATTCTTATCTTGTGCATCTCAACTTTTGTTAAACTTGTATGTGCTTGCTCTTGTCGATCCTTAGACAAATCAAACCAACATCACCACACCACCCAAAGAGCCAAAAATCGTAAAAATTGAACCTTATTCCAACACTTTTGAGCATTGTTTGGTTAGTTGCATAGATTCTAAACACTATCACTAAAGCTTACTTCTAGTTGCTTGTGTTCTGTACTTGTTTTGTGTTTTCTTGGTGTACTTGGTTGCTTGATCTTCTTTTGTGCTTGCCTTGTTTCCTTATAGCCGATACCATCTCTTTTTACTTATCTAGTTTTCTTGTTGAGATTATGAGAGAGTGATCACTATAGTTGTTGTAAGAGTAATGTTAAGTGGCCAAGAGATTAAAAAAAATTGAGAAAGAAACACGAGTGAAAATTGTTGGGAAGAGTGCCATAAAAATGTAAAAAAAAAAGAGAGCCACAGTTGTGAGGCGTTTCTTGTTTTCACTAACCTTTAATGTTTTGCTTTGTTTTTGTGTTTTTTATAGTTTATTTCCTCTTTTCTCATTTGTGTGTTCAATGTCTTTGCGAGCCCTAAGGATAAGGGAAATGACGTCTCTAGCTTGCAAGTTGAGAGCCCTTTAACGGGGAGTAGAGAGATCAAGTCCATCAATTCTAGACTAGATAGTTATGGAGAAGATGATGGAACAAATGACCTTGTCTATCAATGAGAAGTTTGCCACCTTAAGTTCCTCTCAAATAAGTACAAGGTCCCCAAGGATAAGTGTCAATGGAGACCAATATAGAGATGTCGACAACCAAGTCCATCATTACACACCGGAGGAAATAAGCCGCATTCCTCTTATTATTGTGGCACGCCAAGGAGGAAATGTGCCACCCCAAACCCACCAATTGGACTACTACATAACCATAGTCACATCGGCGCACATGAGTGTCGCTCACCCCTCGATGTCGTTGCACAACACCTTTGAAGTGCCAATGACTTCCACGGTGGCACACCATTTTTACACGGCGCTCACGGGGACTCCAGCACCCTTGCCCTTTCCTCGCCATTTGGTCAGCCAATGATAAGCCTTTGCTCAACATTCTATAGCACTTCGTCCAATCTTCCTCGCGTCCATGTGTGCGTGCCACTGCCTCTTCTTCACACCTTAACCATGCGGCCTCTATTGAAATCAGGGCGAAACTTGGCCCATGACGCACCTAAGCCTCACCAAGATAAAATTCCTCCCAGTGAGGCCTACCCTTATCAGTCTAGGGACCACCCATATGCTTCGGATGTTTAGGGTTATGTGGTGCTACACCCATGTCGTAACCATCATGGCATCAACGTGAGTATTCCTTCTTTTTCAAGTACCTCCGACCTTGATACATACATTGAGTGAAAAACCAAGGCTAGACAAGTTTTCAACTACTTCAGTTATTGGGACAAAGAATGGGTGAACTTGGCAACCATCCACTTTTCAGAATTTGCTCTACTTTTGTGGAATGAGAAAAAGGAAACAAGGTATTACAATATGGATCCTCCAATTGATTATGGACAGAAATGAAGGTTACCATGAGGGGTAGGTTTATACCCTCCAACTATGAGCATCAAATTCATGTCAAGCTTGAGTGACTTCTCCGAAGAAATAGGTCGCCTATCAAATGATAGTGAAATCAGGAGTTAAGTTTTTGGACAGGTATGTCTTGTCCATGTTAATTTCGGTACTAAATCCTAAAGTTAGTGTGCATGTTGAGTTCCAACGTTACAAGAATATAAATTATGTGTTCCATTATGCCATATACAACTTCCTTCAAATAGGCATGGTAACGTAAGTAGGAGTTCTAGGAGAAATGGACGCACACTTCCTTGTCCTGATGGAGCGTTCATGGCCCCATGTTTATTTTGTCTTGTTCGGCCCATTGTGTGAAGGCCTTGATGTATATATATATATTCCACTCTTGGCAACTTTTTTAGGGTAGATCAAGTTGTATTTCAAAGACCACTTCCTTGTAAAGTCTCTCTCTCTCTCTCTCTCTCTCTCTCTCTCTCTCTCTCTCTCTCTCTCTCTCTCTCTCTCTCTCTCTCTCTCTCTCTCTCTCTCTCTCTCTCTCTCTCTCTCTCTCTCTCTCCATCCCCATCCCTCTCCCTCTCTCCCTTCCTCCCTCCCTCCCTCCCTCCCTCCCTCTCTCCCTCTCCCTCTCCCTCCCACGTTTCCTCTCGCTCTTCTTCCTCCATCCCTCCCTCATTCCCTCTCTCTCTCCCTCCCTTCCTTGAACTTGTTATCTATTTAATTTCTTCTCCATTTAGTCCACCTTATCTCTTTTGTCACCTATCCCCAAGAATTGTTTGGTTGGTAGAATCTATTCAATCCAACAATTCATTCCCCGAATTGATCAACCAATGAAGGTGGTGATTATCCTTCCTTTTTTATGTTCAGCCTTGACGGCCTTGCTGACATTTATCTAACACATTGATCCTTTGAATATCCTTTGGTTGATTCTATCCAAAGGGGAGTTGATTGTCTATCCCTAAACTCGATAAACCATCACAAATCATCAAACTTTGCTCGGATTCCCTTGAACGTGGACACACAAGAAAGAAGACTAACTATCAACCTTGATCCTTTCTATTGCTTCGAAGAATCGGCGCCAAGGATCCTTGAAACGCATCACATGTAAGCTTTCATACCTGATTTGGTGCAACTTTAGTATATGTTGGTAGAGGTATAATAAACACATCTTCATCGAAATAACCATGTAAAAAGAATTATTTATAACTAGTTGATGTGCATGCCATAGTTTAGCAGTGGCAAGATCTAGGAATATCCTCATTGTGGTGAACTTGGCAACTGGGAAAAAGTATATTTGTAGTCTTTGCCGTTGACTTGGCAGCACCCTTTTGCCACCTAAGGTCCCTTAAACCTTTCCATGGACCGATCTAGACAAAACTTGACCATGTACACCTATTTGTTCCCAATAACTTGTTTTCCATGATGTAGAGAACTAAGAATCTGGGTGTTGTTTTCTTTCAAAGCAAGCAACTCTATATGCATTGCTTTAATTTTCTTATAATCATCATTGAATTGGTTAAAGTTTTATGGTTCTTTGACAGAGAGATCAAGGGATAATGAGGCTATATAATCTGGAGTATAGTGTGAAAGATCCCCATGGTTAGTGGCCATAAAAAAGTAGTTGAAGAGTTGGTATCACGAATGGTAGAATGACTTAAATAAGCTAGTTTTTTGTGGTTTGGAAGTAGGTCTAGATGACCGTAGGTGAGCCAAAGGAATTTTGTATGATATGAGGTGTAGTATGCTAGGTAAGGTTGGTATGGTAGAAATAGTGTCATCTAATGTAATAAAGGATGGTAGAGGAGAACTAGATGAAGCATGTAAAAGTATGGTGTCATCAAAAGGAGTCACCATTGGTAAGGAAGTAGGTGAAGTACTGTTAGTGGTAAGGGATGGTGTAGATAATTTATAGGGAAGTATATGTTCTTGAAAAACGACTTCCCTACTAACAAAGGACTAATGAGTCTCCAGACCAAATACTTTGAAATCATTTTGGCCAAGAGGATACCCTAAACAAATGCATTTCCTATCACTAGGTGCAAACTTATCACGGGGCCCCTTTCAACTAAAGCAAAGAACTAACAACCAATAACTCTTAGTGCATCATATTGATCCCAACTAGGGGCATATAATTTATCAAGCGAGTATCTCCCAATATACAATCTCCCCAAAATGCAATGGTAGGCCTAGACCTGCATGAAACTTTATGACCTTTGTAGTATCACCTAAGTGTCTATGTTTTCTCTCAACTCTGCCATTTTGTTGAGGAGAGTAAGGTGCTGATCTTTGATGTAGGTTACCCTTATCTGGAAAAAAAAGTGAGAAATTATGTTGCACAAACTCGAGACCATTGTCACTTCTCACAGTCTATACCTTGCAATCATATTATGTTTCAACAAAAAGTATAAACTTTTTAAGAAAAGAGAGCACTTGTTGCTTGTTGTGCAACAGGTGAGTCCTAGTAGAACGACTCTAGTCATCAACCACATTAAGTAAGTAGGGAGAACCACACATGGTAGGTTTCCTATATGGTCCCCAAAGAACCATATGCAATCTTTCAAAATTTACTTTAGCTATTATATCACTTCTAGGAAATTTTTTCTTATGTTTTTTAGCTAAAACACAAGAATCAACGCAAACTCTCTGCAAGTAGAAAACTTGTCTTTATAAATGTGTTGCAATTTAGAACAAGAAGCATTCCCAAGTGTTTGGAAATCAGTATGCCTATTTGAATTACAAGCTTTATTCAAATACGCTTTATTCCTAGAAGGAAATTCATCAAAATAGAAGGATCTTTAGAAACACCAACGTTCCAAGCTTTTGTATAATCATTGAAATTCATATAGAGTCTTGTTGTGACTTAAAGGATCCTTGATGTGTCGGAGCTTTGAAGTAGACCTTGTAAGGATGATCAAAGTGGGATCTTCTTATGAGAAGGATCGTAGGTGACAAATGGATCTTGGAGGATAAGAATTCTACATCTTTTTGGATAGGTTTCAACAAAAAGGCTTAAGCAACTTGAACATGTCTTTAATAGGCACCACAAAGGACGTCAAGGTTGAACTCGGATTGTAGAACAATAGGTACCAACTTCAACAATAAGTGTTTGAGGTTGGATTGTTTTATTGGATAGGTACCACCAAAAGAACAAATCAAAGGGAGTAGATGAACAATATGCATAATTGAAAATAATACTTAAACAAAGTTTAACACTTGGGTTTTATCTCAATCTAGGCTAACCCCAAAAAACAAGACAAAACAAGTTTAAATACTACAAAGTAGACCCAATGGGCCTCACACACGTAGGCTTCACAAAATTGGCATAAACCCATGCCCCGGACCAGCTACACCAAGCCCAAGAAGATTTCCCTAGGACTCATCGTCGGCTTCATAGCCTAAAGCCTCAGCAATGGTGGCTTCCTCGAGCCATATGACAATCCACTTGTGCCATTTGGATGAAAATTGTCCAGAGTATCCCACATGTCCTAAATCTACAAATGAACCCACAAGTGTGTAGGAGAAAGTGGCTCAATCAAACCAATGTGTGGTGGCCTCCATCTCTAGCGCGCATACCCTAGAACCCTTAAAGACATGGCCCAACAAATGTGATTCAAATTGAACCAAACTTTGAGGACCTCCTCCTTGGGTGCCAAGATGGTCCATGGTGTCATCATGGCTCGAGTTCTCTCTAGATTATGCGGGGGCAGTTGGATGCCCTAATATTTGGCTCGTCAGGTGAGTGGCAAGGCCGAGATAGGTGTACTCTTCAAGCACACCTTTGGGCGATCCTCCTTTGATTGACTTAAAAATTAGAATGGCTCCAAGATATGAAATTAATATAGGAATGGCCCAACCATGGCTCATATTTGTAGATGTTGATGTGGGGATTTTGAAAAACCCTATCTTGACTGTGGTTGTGCATGTAGTGAAGGGCTTGACGTTGTCTTTGTTCTTGATGTGGGCCTGGATCACATCATCCTCCTCTTCTTGAGGAGGATTCGAACTTGAATTTTAACCACCTACAACAAGAAAACACATATACTTAGGTTTTTCAGAAAGTCCAACATAAGCATGAGTGGATTGACACAAATTGATTTCTCCTAGATGTTTAGCCTGGATAATCACAAACTTAAAGGGACTTCACTTCTTAATATTAACCTTAATTCCATAAACAATATAGGAAAAATCACATGAGAAAACTTAGACAATGCTCCTAGCAAACTAGCAACATATTTGCCATAGTTGAGAAAATGTTCATGAAAACTAGCTTGCATGAGATGTGAAAGGGAAAAAGAAACTCCCATAGGGTATGGTAGCTTATTGGGGTCGTAGATCAACTCATGAGGCATGGGAAAATGCCTTAGTATTGCTTTTATGGTGAAAATGGCGCCTAAGGTGTCCCTTCTTGCTCAATAAATCTCATTGACATTCAATGGCTCAAGACATATCCACACGCCATTCTTCTCAAATCGAAGCACATTCCTACAGTCTTCATGGATGACATCAAGATCGTACTAGAATGGCTGTCCTAAAGTAAGTCAATTATGGTGATAGGGATGACATCAAACATTTTCGAATCCGAGTAAGCCCCCATCTCAAAACACACAAGGGCCTTTTTGTTCACAAAAATTTAATGACCCGACATAATCCAACTGATGGTGTAGGGCGTTGTATGATCAAATGTGTCGATTCCAAGCCTTTGGACCACTCATTCAGAAATAATGTTGTGGTCACTTCCACTACAACCATAGCAAGAAAAGTGTGGCCCTTAATCACGCACTTGTGGTAAAATGCTTGAGAGCATTGGCCCATTTTAGGGACTCCTTGTGATGAACTAACTCTTTAAGGATAAGACTAAATAGAAGACACCTCCATGGGATCATTGAAAGAAATTATGTACTTAGAAATCACAAAGCACTCACCTACACAAGCATTGGAAGCAAACTCTTTTACTTGAGCCATCTCGGTTGTGTCGCCTTCATCCGCCTTTCTTTCTCCTTCCTCGGACTCATACACTCCAAGAGTATTCATAAGCACTTTCTTTCTTGTTGGGAAATCCCTAGAAAGTTGACCTCGCCCCATGCACTTGAAACATTTGACATCCCTTGTACGCGTGTTAGCGGCAGGGTGTTGGGCGTTTCTCTCTTGACCATGGCCTTAGCATCTTGTTCCTTGGACAACTACTTACCTTTAGAGGTGTTGGTTTCCCACTACTTTAAACCTCCAAAATCTCTATGCCTTCTTTGAAATGAAGAATACACTAGTGTGGCATAGTTTAGGGCATTGCTGACGTGGGTATATCTTTGCAACTCCACCTGTTGCACAAAAGTCAAAATTCAATCAAAAAATGAACTTAGATAAAACATATATATTAGGAAACTTGTGTCTCGGTCTTATGAACAGTTCATAAAGCTCCTTGAAAGTACTCCTTCGAAGGTCTGCTTCCTTGACAAACCATCTCGAGCTTGTCATGAGTTTGTTTCTCGTAATTTTATGGAACAAAGCGATACCTCATGGAATTTTTCCACTTTGCTCATGTGTCTATGGAGAGTCGAGGTTTAACTCTCTAGATTACTTCTCGTCGTTCTACCATAGCGGGCGAACTCCAAAAAGTAGAAAATGGCTAAGGTCACTCTCTCCTCCTTAGAATATTAAAATTAGTCAAAAACTTGCTCAGCTTTTAAGCTCTCATTTAAGGTAAGCCTTCGGGTTCAATGTACCTGCAAAAGTTGAAACATTTACCTTGACAGTATGGTAATTGCATCGACAGGGTGCCACCGATCCTTCATGCTTCGATCCAACATGGGGATAGCCATGACGATGGGAAAGGTAACCATCATTGCTAGGCTGAGCAGGAGGACGCCTAGGACCACCAGGCGCGAGAATGCATCATGGCTTCAGCAAAGGCTCCACAAATGGAGCTCGGTTTGAAGCGCTATCGTGCCCGCATGGGCGTAGGGGTGAGCAATTAATGTGGAGACTATGTGTTGACCAAAGCTCGCTTATCCACTCTCCAAAGGCATGTTGTAGGCCAAAAAGAACCAAGTGTCGCATGGTTGGTGGAGTAGGGCATCGTTGTGATGTTGCGCACCGGCACGCCCGAAAAGAAGCAGAATAGTGGCGACGACATCGAGTTTGGCATGGACGCAACAACTCTTATGGGGGTAGCTTGAGGCCAAGGTGGGGTAGAGGGTTGCATGTACAACCCTTGGCGGGCAAAGGCCTCATGGGCATGGTGTTGAGCCTCTTCGGTTGTCGGAGTGTGAGAGTCACAAAGCGGTGACTTGCGTGGCTTTGTTGGTTGTCGTGGTAACTCCTTTGTGGTGACCTTGAACTCACAATTGAGATGCACATGGCCTAAAATTGGCGGTAAGATTCATCTTCATTTCATGCATCATTTCCCTCATAATCGCCTTAAACTCGCCTTTGCTCAAGGACAGAGTATCATCATCTTTTGTCAAGTTCATACCCTTAAAATCTTGCATAGACATGGCAACGTACAAGACCGTGCAAGCTCTCTAAATCTCTTGACAATGAGCAAACAAGTTACCCAGAAACACCAAACACAAGGTAGCAAAACAAGCACAAAAAAGGAAGCACTAGTGCGAGTGTTTAACAACCAAAATATTTAACAAAACAATGCTCAAAATGTAAAGAAAATTATGACATGGTTGGGCTTAGCTTCTATTTATGGACAAGGAAGGTTTTTGCGTAGGTTAAAAGGACTCCACTTTAACCACTCAGCACACAAGACTTCTAGACAATAGAGGACAAAAACAAGAGAAGAGAAGTTGCATTGCACTCGGCCTTTTCTTCTCCTTTTTTCTCTAGAGGAATTCTCAACTACTTTTTTCTTATGGTCGAGTTTGTATGTTTCTCCTATTTTACAGGAACGCTCTACTTCTTCTTCTTCTTTTCTTATGTGGAGTCCAACTTTTTCTCCTTTATTTTTTAAAAAAAATTATAGTAATACCAATGCAACTCATAGACTTTAAGAGGGATAAGAAGGAAAGATCAACTTTAAAAGAGTCAATTAAGAAGTAATACTAAGTGAGTTAGTACTAGAAGGGGAAAGGCATGGTCAAGTTTTAATAGAGGTATAGGAAGGGAAAGTACACATTTTAGGGGGGTTAGGTAAGGAAAGGCCACATACACTTAATGGAGAGCTAGGAAAGGAAAGGTCACGTGTTAATGGAAGATTGAAAATTAGTGGCAAATTGATTAGCTTCCTTTAGGAACCATTTTGTGTGATTTTGAGGGAGATAAAGTGGACGATGTTGAGGGGAGGTTGAAGACGACTACTTAATGGAAGAACAACAATGGTGAGAACATGTCAAACTCAATTCCCATAAAAATTAGCAAAGTTAAGGTAAACAAGTTGGTACTAATACGTACCCACTAGTCCTAAGGAACTTACTTCGAGACTTTGCTCGAATACCAAATCTTGTGATTCAAAGGATGGAACATGGAGGGTAAGCATTCAACGTCTCTTTGGGCATGATCCACCAAAAAAGGTTGAGTGACTTAATCGTGTCTTGGAAAGGCACCACCAAGGATGTCAAGGTTGAACTCGACTTGTAGAAGAATATGTATCACCTTCAACGATGAGAGTTCGAAGTTGATTTTTTAGATTAGATTGGTACCACCGAAAAAGAACTCAAAGGGAGAAGATGAACAATAAACAGAATTGGAAAAAAAACTTAAACAAAGTTTAGCACTTTGGTTTTTTCTCAATCTTGGCTAACCTCCCAAAAAACAAGTTTAAATACTACAATAGTAGACTCAATGGACTCTCACACACATGGGCTTCACAAAATGGGCCTAAACCCAAACCCAAGACAAGCTACACGAGGCTTAAGAAGATCGCCCTAGGATTCATCGTCGGCTTCATAGCCCAAAGCCTCGGCGTGGGACAATACTGGCCTCCTCGAGCCATCTGGCAATCCACTCGAGCCTTTTGTATGAAACTTATCCGGAGTGTCCCACATTGGCTAACTCCACAGATGGACCCACAAGTGTGTGGCGGAAAGTGGCTCGATCAAACAGATGTGCAGTGGCCTTCATCTATAGTGTGCGCACCCTAGAACCCTAAACACATGGCCCTGCAAATGTGCTCCAAATTGAACCAAACCTTGGGTACCTCCTCGTTGAGTTCCAAGATGATTCAGGGTATCTTCATGGCTCAGGTTCTTTCTGGTTTGTGAGGGGAAATTGGATGCCCTAACTTTTGTCTAGTCGGGTGAGCATTGAGCCCGACATAGGTATACTCTTCACGCACTTCTCAGTGTGTTCCTTCTCTAATTGACTTCAAAATTGGAATGGATATATGACATGGAATGACTTGAGGAATGGGACCACCATGGCTCATATTTGTAGATGTTGGTGCGGGAGTTTTGACAAACCCTATATTGAGTGTGGTTGTGCGTGCGATGAAGGGCTTGACGTTGTCTTGGTGCTTGATTTAGGATTGGATCACATCAATTCCATCATATCTTTTCAAGTGAAGATGGTGTGATTACTCTTAGGGTTCTGAAGAGAATATGAAAGCTTGTCAAAATGAGCTTCCAATCACGTATCATCCAAGAACTTCCTAATTGACAAAATATTATGCTTATATTAAACTCATGCACTTGAATCACATTCTTTAAGGTAAACTCAATCTTGATGTTTCCTACCTCTATAACTAGTATATTTGTTCCATTAGGTGAACAGACATGAATAGGCCTAGCTAGCTTAGTTTTAGAGTTGAGCAATATTGCATCACATGTCATATGATAAAAAGAAACAGCGTTTATGATCCAATCAACAAATGTAATTTGACTTTTAGCAAGAAGAGAAGAACACGTAAGAGTGATTACTTGAGAATACCCGAAAGGTAGCATCTGCGGTTCTTTTTCCCTTCAAGAAACTAAACATTTCTTGACATATAGCTGCGACATATCATTTTCAACGGGTTTGCTTGGAGTGAAACCATCTAGTAGACTATCAACCATATTTCCCATGCTTGTTGATGTTTGTCCATCTTCATTCCCTTTCTTTCCTTTGAACCAATCTGGATATTTCATAATTCTAAAGCACTGATAAACTATGTGTCCCTTCATGTTGCAAAAAACATACAGTTTATTTGCTTTCTCTTTTGTTCTCTGCTTCTTGTAGTATTTATGATTTTTTCTTTCTTTAGAAATTGGGCTTCCTTGCATTTTGTTGGCGGCTACAACACTTGATTCTCTAGTCAAGTCTGGTGCACCAATCACTTGTTTTTGCCTTTCAACTTGTTGAATGAGGTAACATGTTGATCAAAGTCATAAAAATCCATTGAGAGTATGTGGTTCATGATACTCTTAAATCCAGCATTCAACCTAAGGAACAATTGCATTAGTTTATGCATGTTATCTTGTTCAAGCATCATTTTAAGCAAGTTGCGAGAAAATTTTCACAAGTACATGTAGCTATGCCTTCTAGGCTCTCAATTCCATCCCAAATGCACTTCAATTGGCCATAGTAATCAGCAATTGACATGTTACCTTGTGTTAGATTATTGAGGCTTCGTTGAAGTTGGAACATAATGGGCCCATTAGACTGACCAAACATCTCCATGATTTCATCCTACAGCTACTTCACCGATTTCACATATCCTGAGCCATCTCAGTATTTAACGTTCATCGAGTTCACTATCCAACATCTCACCATGAAATCGCATTGAATCCATCTCCAATAACATGTTGATCCTTGCGTTGGTGAAGAACATGATCCATCTATGAAATCCAATTTTCTTCGCTCAAAGTGCCATTTGCACTCCATAGTTCCAGCCCAATTCTTCCCATTGAATGGATCACAACCAATTGTGATCTAGGTATGTCTGAATTTGACAAAAACAAAGGATCGATTTTCCTATAGTTGTTGCGATTGGTGTTTTGTGACATAGCAATCAAATTCTCTACATCTTCCATCTTAGACGTGTGATTCAAATGAACAAATTATGAACCAAAGCTCAGGAAAGTTGTGTGAAAATAATGTAAGATTAAGAGCCTTGTCCTCTAATACCATAAGAAGATATCAAGCTTCGATCATGGCGGAAAGAGTAGAAGAAAGGAGAGGTTTTGGGTGGAAAACTTCATTCTATTTCATTTGATCAAATTTGTTTAGAGTAGTGAGCCTTATAAAGCTTCACTTAAAATCATAAATCCGTACACATAGGCAGCTAACAATTTCTAGTGTGACTAACCATCTCAAAAAAGCTTGCTAACCACTTTAACTAACTTCAACTAACTTGATCACAAGTGACGCACCTGTACATTATGCCAAAAATTCTAGTTTGGTTGTTTTATAGAGAATAAATTGCGTCATCGGTCTCTAACTCTACACAGTTTTCTCTTAGACATCCACCTAACTTTAAGTCAGTCTAATTTAGTACCTAAACTTCACAAAGTATTACCATCATTCTTCCATTTTCCAAAAATAAACATTTTTGGATGAAATATAAATGGAACGACTTAAAATTAATATATAAAATTTATGTGACCAATGACGTAATATACCCTTTTAGAAACAACAAAGTTTTTTTTCTATCTACTTTTATTCTAGAGTAATGTTCGAGTATATAGTATGTACAATTATTTGATGAGTGTGCAGTAACCAACATAGCAAACTAAGCAAAGTATGCGTTGTTCCATGGATGAGCAAAAAAAATAAAGAAACGTAAAACCAATAGTCTATTATTATCTGTCACGATTGTCGATTTCTAGGTAGCCTAAAGGGTTATTACCTTATTATTATGTTATACTTGTGTTTCCTGAGCTGACAGTTTGACACACACGTGCAAAAAAAATCCAAAGGTGGATAGGAGCAAAATCATGACTCATGATTGATTTTGGGCCACGTACTAAGGACTCGTGTACTTGTTGCTAATCCCTTCGTTACTAATCCGGATTGTTTCTGTTGAATTCCGTTTCAACAGTTTGTGAAGACGTCAAGGGTCAATACACCCTTGACCCGGATTTGTTTGGAGATTTGTTTGTTTTGGGGGATGTCATCCGTTGTTTCTTGTCGCCGGTCTTCGCGTGGGGCTCCGAGATATGGTTGTTGATTCTCTGGGATTGTGATTGTCGACTCTGAGCTGAATTTGGGCCACGTCACTTCATCATCATGGAGAGTTGGGAATCTCTGGCTTGTAGCTTGTACCTGGGTTGAACTTCTTTCCACCGAGCTGAATCCGGACTTCGCCTTCTGAACACCCTGTGCAACTGAATTCCTCCTCCTCCTTGAGCAACCTGAAAATCCCGGAGAGCTTTCCCGGGAGAACACTCTCCGACGCTCAAGTCAGTGGAGGGATTGACAAATCTAGTGACAGAGAAAAGGAGAAAAGGGAAGGAAAAAGGGATCTCTCGCTGGCTTTGCTCTTAAGTGACTTGGAGCAGGAACCAGAGAACGACTATGGAGCTCTCAAGTTCTTTCTCTCTCTTCTCTCTCCAAATTGCCTTTGCCTTTCTCAGAGATCTCAAGGGTATTTATAAGCATTGTTGTCCATTACCAAACTGCCAAGTGTCGCTCTCTGGTTGATGGAGTTCTTCAACTTGTATCGAACGTTTCTCTTGCTCTGACACCGAGCCTCTCTCTATAACGGAATTCTGGTAGACATGAGAGCCCACGCGTAGAGACATCCACGCGAGGAATCCGACTCCCACAGCCAGCCCCTCAAGCGCTTCACGAAGCATGAGTGAAGGCTTGGTTTGTGGGTGTTTTGATGATTTTTTTTGGGGTTGCTACGCGTGGGTTTCCTTGTTTCATATGCCGGGCGATTTTCACATACCTTTATCCCGCTCTAATTTTTGTTCCCTTTTGTTCAAATTTTGAATTCCTTGAAGGCCATCCTGCTTGCCATGTGTCTTACCTGGGGCTATCCACGTGGTATTTAAGTGTGACCCTTCAACTGTTATTTCGAACCGTCAAAACCCTATAAATCATCTTCTTCTCGAGTCTGTTCCTCACCCTGTCCACTACACAGAAGGCGCTTCTCCTTTCGGCGGTTTTCCGGTGGCAGACTCTTGTCAATCCCGTATTTTCGGTGGTTTCTGCTCTTCGACAGGTAATTTCTCTTTTCTTATTTCTCTTCTTACTTCCTTTCTATGGCTTTTCTCCTTTTTTTGTTTGGGTGAACGAGAAACATCCTGGAGCCAAAAATTCGAGAAAATGTTTCCCATTTTTTGTTGCGGTGATTCGGGTTCGATCTAGGCTGTTTCCGGCGACGGACTGCGACTTGAGGTATTTTCCAAGTTTCTTCCCATTGTTTTTGTCTGTCGTCTCTCTTTTCGAGCCATGGCATTTTCTTCCTTTCCTGAACTTCTAGGGTTTTGGGGTAAAGGGACCTCCTTTTTACTTTTACCGGTCTTGACTTGCTTTCTGGCCGTCTTAGAATGCTTCGTCTTGATCTTTCTCTACCTTTGCACGTTTCTTTTTTAGTCGGGGCTGATGTTTCCTTTTCACCCTTTTGTCATGTTTGGGACCTGTTGTTCTCTCTGCAAAAGAGGAGGGTGATGAACTTCAGGCATCAGGTTCGTACATCTAGCGAGCGAGGCCAACGTTCGTCATCAGGTGTTTCCACTGAATCAACGGGGTCGTTTGGGGTCAACATTAGTCCTGGGAGGGCTCTTTATTTTTCTTGCCTTGCATCTAGCTCTGCTAAGAAGAGACAGCAGAGCGAGAAGAAAGCCTTGATCGCTAAGTTTGATCGGACCTTGTGTTATGAGTACAGTCAATTGATGACGGAAGATAAGCTTGAGGAATTAGGCTTGAGCTCCCCCCACCCTCGCGGGGGTGAGCTGATCTTTGTTATCTCCGGGTTTCGATCTTCGCGGGTTGGCTTTATGATGCTTGTGGGGATACATGTTTATTTGCCTTTTCCTTCTTGTATATTACATGCTTAGCTAATGTTATCATTTCCTTGTCTTTCTAGGGTCCTCGTCCACCATGCAGTTCGACTACATGGACGGTCTTGAGGATTCGGAGGAAGGGCTTGAGTTTGTGGATCCGGTGCAGGGTGGGGACCAGCAGAGCCTTCCCGTTGCTTCAGATGGAGCGAGGGTTTCTCATGGCCACGCGGAGGAGGTTGGGGAAGATATCGGAGATGTTGTTGGTGCTTCTTCGCGAGGAGAAAAAGCCCCAGCAACGGAGACGAGGGAGAGCCCCGAACATCCTCTGGCCGATCTGAAAAACAAAGCTTCTTACTGCAAAAAGGCAAAGCATCATGCTAAGGACCCGGCCGATCCGGTGGGGTCGGTGGCTCGTTTTTTGGAATCTGTATGTCTTGCTCTTTTTCCTTCATGCTTGCTCGCGGGTTGTGTTTTTTCTTTCTATTTCTTATTAGGCTCTTCTTTATGTGTAGACCATGAAAGGCTGCCGCTATGCTCTGGGTGCCTTAGGGGCGTTCACTTCTCGCGACGCGGAGATAGAAAAGCTTCGCGAGGAAGCTTCTCGGATGAAAACGGAAGAGGATGCTATGTTAGCCGAGAAGGCGTCGTTACAGACGAAGGTTGAAGAACTTCGCGGGCTTAGGGGTCTTGTCGAGAAGTGTGACATGCTGGAGAAAAAGGTGGAGTCTCTAACAGAGGATTGCAAGAAAGCGAAGGAGGAAGGCAGGCAGGAAGGAGTGGAAGAGTACGCGGCGGATTATCGCATGAAAGCGCGATACTTGTATTATGTTGTTGGGGAGTACTATTATGGCCTGAAGATTGGTGTTAAGCAGATGGCTGATCATTATGGGCTTCGGCCAATACGCCCTGATTCCCGGAATTCTACGGGGGTGGAATACAAAGTGAGGGCTCCTTATCAGATTCCTGCCATTGGGGATGTGAAAGAGGATCACGATGGGGTTTTGGAGGTATGGAACGTGACAACTTTGAAGGAGGGTGATCCCCTTACGAAGAAGTTGCCTTCTCCAACGACTACTTCCGTAGGGTTCAAGCATACGCGTGGAGAGCCTTCGCGTGGCGAGTTCTCGAGCGCTGTCACTTCCCGTCCTTGGTCCAGCCCCTGCTTGTTTTTTCTTTGTTCTATAATGTTTGGGTTGTTTTTAGCACTTTCTTTTATGGCGTCTGTCTTGGATGATGTTTGTATGGCACTCTCTTTATTGTGGATCTTTGGGACGCGTACTTTTGCCTTCGTGAATGGTTGTACGGTAGACTGACGTTCTTTATTATCTGACACGAGACTTTTGCTTCTATGAACAAATATCTCGCGTGTGTTCTCTTGACCTTTAACTTGTTGTTCCATACGTGGGAGTGGTATCTCTGGATTCTGTTTGTCATTTTGTTTTGCTTGTATTTTTTGCTCATTCGCGTTTGGTGCCCTGTAATATGGCTCTGAATGCGACTAGGCCGGTCATGGTTAGTAATCATTGTTTTGCATGGATTACTTCCCTTGGTTTGACTTTTTCCCTTCATTAAATATACTAGTCACTTCAGTCTTTTCTTTAACACGGTTTCTGATAATTCCTTTTCTTTATGGTGAGAGAGAGTTCCCTTGTGAGTAGTTATTACGACGGGTACTGTTGTTTTGAGAGGGAGTACTTGCTCTCCCTTGTATGCGTTCTTATAGGGAAGATTGACCGTCCCAACCTTCCCTTATTCCTCTTCAAATACCCTTCTTTCTTTGCTTCTCCACCATTCTTCTCTATTTTGCTTCTTGCGTTATTTTCTTTTCTTTTGCTTGCCTTCGCTTGTTCTTGCTTTCTCTTGTCAAATATGGTTAGGTGGGTGCTAGTTGTTCATTATAATGGGCGGATTGTGTGCCAATGCGGCGATCGACGATTGTCTTATGTTCACCGCTACGATGGTGGGTATCTATGGACCTTGGACATGGGTAATGTGGGAGAGTCGGTTGGGGAGTTCGACCTGAAGGTGATGCGTGCTCGCCTCTTCCCAGAAGATGTTCGCTTAGGAGTGGGTCGGGTCTTCTATTTTACTAGGCATCTTGCTAGAGGGCGTCGTCTTTCTGAGGTGGCCACTAACTACGACACCGCTCGCATCGCTCGACTGGGACAAGAAGGGCTTGTCCATGTCTATGTGCACGGGCCACCTCCTCCCGGATTTGCTGCTCGCAGTCTTCGTGCCGTGGGGCTCTAGGGTGCCCTTCTTTGTTTATTTTTGTTTGCGACCCTTCCTCTTTCCCCCCACATCCTTCTTTTGATTTCACAGATTAAAAGAAGGATAGAAGAGGGGTTGTAGGGGATGGGTTTATTAGATCATGCACTTTTGGATATTAGGTCTTTGCAGGGTGTTTCATGCGTAAACTTTTCTGACTTTTGTAATGAAACAACGTTGTAATTACAAGGTTTTTGTAAAGTGTAATGACTTGGCGTAAGGCCTTTCATACTTTCTATATATTTTGCTTGCTTTGTTATCTTCACGTGCTCTCTTCTTCTTGGATGTGCTTGCTCTTTTCTGGATTTGCCCTGTTCAAATTTTTACTTAATGTGAGCGGTTGCGCGTATGGTAAATAGTATAGTTTTAATAAGATCGTGCTAGGTACCTTATCGCTACTTCGTGTCTTGTTTGCGATAATTGCTTTGTTTTTACTTGCACTTGCTTTAAAATTTGCTCAAACTTGCACTTGCTCAAGACTTGCTTTGACTCACGCATACTTGCTTTAACTCACACTTGCACAAACTTGCTTTAACTCTTGCATACTTGCTCATACTTGCTCAAAAACTCGCGCATACTTGCTCAAAAACTCGCGCATACTTGCGTTGCACGCGTACTGGCTAATACATGCCAAGCCTAGTACCGTCAAATATCTTTGGTGTTGCTACACATATTAGCTCGATGTGGCTGAGCTCAATACCGTCTGTTTATTGCTTTACAACTTGCCTCGCGCTTACATTTTTCCTACATTTTGCACAAAAGAAAACGGTTTAGGATTTTTCGTATTTGCGGATTACATTTTTTAATGACTCGCGCGCGTATTTCTTAGGGTACTTTGCGTTATGTACCTTGTTATTTACGTCTCGCTTAGCCCTCAGGCTTATCATTTTCTTTTGGTGTTGCTTTGAGTGGCGATGTTGTTGCCTGTACGTTAACATTTCGCGAGTTTACATCTTAGGATAATTCGCGTAACTCGAACCAATCAAGGTTTGTAAGGAGCATACCTGGGGCGTGTCTTCTTTTACGGGTAATACTTGCGGAGCCTCATTACGTTCCACGAATTTGGGACCATATTCCCCGCGTGGTCCTTGAGGCGATAGGCTCCGGGTGATACTTCGTGAACGATGATGTATGGGCCTTCCCAACCTGGGTCGAGCTTTCCCCCTTCGGTTTTTCTGAGTACCAGATCACCTTCCGCAAAGCCCCGTCGCTTCGCCTTCTTGTTGTAATAGGCTGCTATACGGCGTTTGTATTTACTCTCGCGTATTGCTGCCATCTCTCGCATTTCTTCAACCAGTTGCAACTCCAATTGTAACTTCTCAGAGTTCTTTTCATCGTCGTAGTCGAGGAGTCTCTCGCTAGGGAAAAGGTGCTCTACCGGTATCACAGCTTCGAACCCGTAGGTCAGTGCGAAGGGCGTTTCTCCCATACCCCTTTTAGATGTGGTCCGATTAGCCCATAATACCAGGGGAAGGACTTCCGCCCATCGTCTCTGCGCCCGCGTGAGTCTTCTTTTGAGGTCAAAGAGGATTCGCTGGTTGGCGTTTTCCACCTGGCCGTTGCATTGTGGGTGGGACACTGATGCAAAGTGTAGTCTAATGCCCAAACCTTCGCAAAATTCGATCAGCTTCTTGGTGTTGGACTGTGGGCCTCGATCTGTGATGATGCTTTGCGGGAGCCCGAAGCGACAGATGATATTTTGCCACAAGAACTCTTTGACTTGCTCAACTGTTGTTATAGCGAGTGGAACGGCTTCAATCCACTTGGTGAAGTAGTCTATTGCCACGAGTATGAACCGCAGCTTCCCTGGTGCTCGCGGAAAAGGTCCAAGCAAGTCCATTCCCCACCTCGCGAAGGGGCAAGGAGCGTTGATAGCCTGTATCTCAACGCCGGGTTGATGTGAGGCTGGAGCGTGTTTTTGACAGGCGTCACACGTTTGAGTGATGCGAATGGCTTCTTCTTTCATTACTGGCCAGAAGTATCCGGCGCATAGGGCTTTGTACACCAAGGCTCGCCATCCCGCATGGCCTCCACACAGTCCCCCATGTATTTCAGTTATTAATTTCATTCCTTCCGCGAGAGTGATGCATTTCAAGCCTGTGGCCATGTACCCCCGCTTGTATAGTACTCTGTTCTTCATATAGAAGCGGCTCGCTCGCACTTATAGCTTTATTTTCTCTTGTGAGTTTTTGGGTACTGCTCCTGACAGAATATACCGGGGGATTGGGGTTCTCCAATCACTTTCATCTTCCTCGTAGTCGATCATCATTAGATCCGCGTTGATGGCCCGGGTAGCCCTGGAATCTATCCAGACTTGCCCTTTTTGCAATTTGGCCTTCGACCCGAGCTTCGCAAGTTCATCTACCCTGGCATTCTCCCTTCGCGGAACGGCTTGAATCTCAAAATGGTCGAAGGTTGAGGCGAGTACCTTCACCCTTGAATGATACGCGGGCAAATTCCCTATTTTAACTTCGTATACACCCTGCACTTGCTTCACAACCACCTCAGAGTCGTTGTAGCACACAACTCTGCGAGCGTCATTGGTAAGAGCTAGGTCGAGCCCAGCAAGAAGTGCTTCATACTCAGCTTCATTATTTGTTGCCTCAAATTCTAGGCATAGGGCGTACTCGAACTTTTCTCCTCCGGGTGAGGTGAGTGTGATTCCAGCCCCGTTTCCCTCCTCGTTTGCAGCTCCGTCGACAAAGAGGATCCATTGAGCCTTTTCTTTCGTCAGATCTTCTGAACTAGATTCGCGGAAACTAGTCTCCACGAGGAAGTCCACAAGGGACTTGGCTCTGATTGTTGGGCGGGGCTTGTAATCCATATCAAACTCTGATAGCTCAACTATCCATTTGGTCAACCTCCCTGACATGGTTGGTCTGTTGAATAAACTCCGCAAGGGGAGGTCTGACAGCACTTGAATGGGGTGAGCTTGAAAGTAAGGCCGTAGTTTCCTGGCAGCTACTATTAGGGCCAGAGCAATTTTTTTTATTGGCGGGTATCTGGTCTCAGCTGGTCCGAGAGCCTTACTCATGAAATACACTGGTTTCTCTTGTTCTCGTACCAATACAGCGCTGATTGCCCTTGATCTAGTTGCCAAATACAGCTGTAGATCGTCTCTTGGGACCGGTGAGGGCAGGGTGGGAAGGCTGACTAGGTGCTTTTTTAGCTCCGCGAATGCCATTCGGAGGTCCATTTGAAGTCTTGTGGATTCCTCAAAATGGAGAAAAATGGGAGCCCTCTCTCCGCGAGCTTCGAGAAAAAGCATCCCAGGTAGTTAATGGATCCTACGAATCTTTGCACCTCCTTGACGCTCCGCGGAGGAACCATTTGCAGCACAGCTTCCACTTTCTCGGGGTTTACATCTATTCCTCGTGAGCTAATTAGGAACCCGAGTAACTCCGCCACCTTGACTCCGAAGACACATTTCTCTGGGTTGAGGCTCATTCCGTGCTTTTGTAGGGTGGCGAATACTTCACGGAGGTCGGCTACGTGATCTGCTTCTCGCTTACTCTTCACCACGATGTCATCCACATAAGCTTCGATGGAAGAGCCGATCAGGTCTCGGAAGATCAGATCCACCAATCTTTGGAAGGTAGCCCCCGCATTTTTGAGTCCGAAAGGCATGACTGTATAGCAGTACGTTCCCCATTCTGTGATGAAAGCTGTGTGTTCCTCATCAATTGGGTTCATTTTGACCTGGTTGTACCCTGAATATGCATCAAGGAAACTTAGGGCTTCGTGCCCTAAAGTTGAATCTACCAGTTGGTCGATCGAGGGTAACGGATAGCTGTCCTTTGGGCAGGCTTTGTTCAGATCTGTGAAGTCCACACACATTCGCCACTTTCCGTTGGACTTCTTCACCATGACTACATTGGCCAGCCATCGGGGATACTTAACTTCGCGTATGAATCCAACTTTTAGCAGTTTTTCGACCTCTTCAATGGCCCCTTAGGCTCTATCCTCGGCTTGCTTCCTCTTTTTCTGTCTCTTTGGTTTAGCCTCTGGACTCGTGTTGAGGGAGTGAGTCATGAGGGTCACCGGGATCCCCTTCAGATCTTTCGGTGTCCACGCGAATACATCTCGTGAAGCCCCCAGTAATTCTTTAATTTCACTTTGTGCGCTTGTGTCCAAAGCTTGCCCCATGTATAGCTTTTCCTCTTTGCGCCTGAATGGGGAGATAGATAGCCTTTCGTCTTCGTACACTGTGGCTTCCATTCGGTATCTGACTTTCAGCTATGCTTCCTCTTCCTGACTTGATGTCGTTAGTTGGTCGAGCTCGTCCCTAATGGCCAGGATTGGTAGGCATTTCTCGCTGAGTGCTGCTAAATAGCATGTACGGCTCTCCGCGTGCTGGCCTCTTGCAATCCTCACTCCCACCTGTGTGGGAAATTTAAGAGCAAAGTGATAGATGGAGATTACTGCTTGAAACTTACATAAGGAGATTCTCCCTAAGAACTCCACTTTCTCACATCTCCTTGGGCTCCCTTCGTCCCCCATGATCAGATCAAGGGTTATTACTCTGATAGGCTTTACTCGCTCTCCTGCAAATCCGACCAAAGTGCAGTCAGTAGGTGCAAGACTCGCGGGGTCTAGGCCCATTTTCTGGAATGCCTCCCAGTGTAGGATGTCGGCTGAGCTCCCGGTATCGACCATCACCCTCTTCACTATCTTCGTTCCCATCTGCACGTGAAGAACTAGAGGGTCAGTGCTGGGGATGCAAGACTCTGCAATGTCTTCTGAGCTAAATGTGAGTTTATGATCTTGTCGCGAAGGATTGGAAATGGTCATGACTGGCTTTCCGCTGGGAGGAGGTGCGTTGGCGATCCTCCTTCCTTCTCTTTTGTTGGGGCCCCTTGGCTCATGCCTCCCTGAGATGGTCCCCACTTGCCCATCTGCCCGTGGGAAGTTATGTTCAGCGTGTGGATAGGGCGTAGGGCGATTGGGTGCTTGCCTTTGTTGCGCAGGTCCTGGACCTGACATTGCCCTCCCTCACGGGGCTTCATATCTCCGACATTCTTGTCCGTCGTGTAAAGTTGACTGGTGGTAAACACAAAACTTTATTTCTCACTGAGCAGGAGGGGGTGGTGGTGGCATGCTTGTCCGCATGGGAGGTGGCCTAGACTGTGGCCTTTGCGAGTATGTGAGGGCTTGCTCCCGACTATTCGTTTCTACTGCGATCAGGGGCTTCTCGACGGCTTTTCCTCGCTCATTTGCTTGGTGGCGACGTGGTTCCCATGCGGGGGCATCTCTTTTTGCTGCTTCATTTCTTCTTCCGTTGTTTGTGGACGATGTCACCACCATGGAGCTCCCGCGTGCTAGTTCCTCCGCCACTATGTGTTGGTTGGCTTTATCAAGTAACTTGGTATACGAAGCAAGCGGTTTTTTGCACACGCTGAGTTTGAAAGGTCCATTTCGGAGCCCATGGATAAACGCCATGCGAGCCACCTTCTCGTCAAAGTCATGAGCCTGGATTGCTTCCGTTGTGAATCGCTTTACGAAAGAGGCAAGTGATTCTCCTTCATGTTGCCTGACGTTCAAGACCTCTTGCATACTGAGTTTTCTCTTCTGTGAGCACCCAAAATGTGCCATGAAGGAGTCCGCGAGCTGCTGGAATCCATGCTCTTCGCAGGCAGGCTTATCATCCAGGTTAGAATGGGTCTGGCCAAGGTGTTTGGGAAGCATTTGCACATAGTGGCTTCGTCGGCCTTGCTCGCGAGCATTAGGTACTGGTACCTGGATAGATGGTCCATGGGATCTTCGTCCCCAGAATATTCTTTGAACGTGGGTATCTTGAAATCTGGGGGTGGAGGTGCTAGGAATATATGGTCCGCGAATGTTGTGGACCCGAACAGCGCTAGTGGTACCTCTGGGGCTACATACCTCGGATGGTGTTGAGGTCCATAATCTGGGTAGCACCCCCTATACATCTCTCTCCATGGTGAGTACCGAGGGTGCTCGTGAGTGATGGAGGCTTGGTCAGCTTGATACCGATCTCCGTATTCTTTGCGAGGATCCATAGGGATGTATGGTTCTGGATGAGGTCGTGCTGCTTGGCGCTGTGGTGGAGCCGTCTCTTGCATAAGGAGCTCTTGGCTTACTTTTTGCCACTTACGAAACAGGCAGAATTGCTCTCATTCCTCGTCGTTCATTAGCACCTCTCGCGTGCTGTCGATGGGTGCCCCTTCAATTCCTATCGACGGATCTCTGTGTGTGGTTGCCATCTTCAAATGCCGTGTCGAACTTAGCTGCGCGAGGAACTCCATACGGTCGGCGCCAGTGTTGAATTCCGTTTCAACGGTTCGTGAAGACGTCAAGGGTCAACACACCCTTGACCCGGATTTGCTTGGAGATTTGTTTGTTTTGGGGGATGTCCTCCGCTGCTTCTTATTGTCGGTCTTCGCGTGGGGCTCCGAGATATGGTTGTTGATTCTCTGGGATCGTGATTGTCGACTTTGAGCTGAATCTGGGCCACGTCACTTCATCATCATGGAGAGTTGGGAATCTCTGGCTTGTAGCTTGTACCTGGGTTGAACTTTTTTCCAGTGAGCTGAATCCGGACTTCGCCTTCTGAACACCCTGTGCAACTGAATTCCTCCTCCTCCTTGAGCAACCTGAAAATACCGGAGAGAGCTTCTCCGGGAGAACACTCTCCGATGCCCAAGTCAGTGGAGGGATTGACAAATCTAGTGATAGATAAAAGGGAAGGAAAAAAGGATCTCTCGCTGGCTTTGCTCTTAAGTGACTTGGAGCATGATCCAGAGAATGACTATGGAGCTCTCAAGTTCTTTCTCTCTCTTCTCTCTCCAAATTGCCTATGCCTTTCTCAGAGATCTCAAGGGTATTTATAAGCATTGTTGTCCATTACCAAATTGCCAAGTGTCGCTCTCTGGTTGATGGAGTTCTTCAACTTGCATCGAACTTTTCCCTTGCTCTGACACCGAGCCTCTCTCTATAACGGAATTCTGATAGACATGAGAGCCCACGCGTAGAGACATCCACGCGAGGAATCCGACTCCCACAGTTTCTTCTAGAAAATTCTAGCTCGATCATGAATAACAGTTCTAGTTCAAGTGCAAACCCGGTGTGTCAACTATTGTGTGGACCTATCTTAAACCGAGTTGCATGCAAATTATATGTGTGATGGGTCAAGAAAATATTGAGCAAATACAACTTAAGGAATAGATTCAATTTTACAGTTCTAGTTCAAATGGGATTTTTAATTTGTATGTTTACACTGTAAAATTTAGTCCTAATAAATTCTACACACGTAGCACTTTAAATTATAAAATAATAAAAAACCTACAAGTATCAATTTAATATGATATACATCTTAGAGGCCCGCTCACATACATAACCCCCTTAAGATAAAATCTAAGCACTAATAACATCCCTTGGATGAAGGAGATCAACGACCCAGATTGATTCTAAGAGAATCAGCCAAAAAAAAAAGCAAGCTCCTAAAAAGTAGTTGCACGGTGGCATTTTTGCAATTTAAGACAAAAGGCTAGTGAAAGACGAAAATACCCTTCTATTTAAAACAGGCCAAAAGACAAGAACGCGCTCATTTGCTCACACAATGCACAACTCGCTCTCAAAACACTCTCAAAGAAACTCAACCGAACCCTCAACTTCTAGCTCGAATCGTCCGACGAATCCTGTGAAGAATCGATTCCTTTTGAAGAAAACAAAGCAAGAAGCTTAAAGATGTCGTCGTCCGACGAGATGAAGAACACAGGAGCATACATCGACGAATACGATGAAGGTACGGAGATATTAGGGTTTCAATTTGACGAAAACAAGTACATACTTCGATTTAGGGTTAATTTTGCGTGGTTCAAGGGCGGTGGTCCGGTGGAGTGCGCCGATCTGGGTTCGTGGTGGGTGAGGTGAAGAGGCGGAGATGAGATTGGATCTGGTTATGGCGGTGGTGCGGTGCGGTCCGAGGTGGGTGCGATGTGGGTTCTGGGAGCGAGTGGACTCGACGACGGGGGAGAGTTTGGTGTGGATTGTGGTGCGGTCAGTGGGTGTGGGTTTGGTGAAGTGAGGGAGAAGGAGTTCGGGACTGGGGGTGGCGGCTAGGAGTGTGTGTGCATAGAGAGGAGGTAGAAGAAATGAAGCGCCATATGTACAAGCTTTTATCTGAGGTACTCTCCAAATCCTTGCAAACAAACTGATTTTTTTTCCTTATCTGATTTTTTGGGGGAAATTTGGAATTTTACTTTCCATTCTTTCATTTGTTTGGATTCCTTTTGAGGATGGTGGTTGAATTGGCATTGATAGAGGAAACAAATTTTGCTTCTTACACGATTCATTTTGCATTACTTGTTGAAATTGTATTGCTACTGGAGAATTTAGATGGACTTGTTGTTGTAAGAACTGTGTTGGATAGTGAAAAGATTAAAGCCAAATTGGAATCTCTGAAAACTTTGTTGCTTTGCTTCTTCATCTTTTGAGCTATAGCAGAGTATGTAATCTCTCTGCTATATTTCTTCTTTTCATCTGGGCTTGGTCACAAGTCTTCTATTTTTCAATAAGTCCATCTTAAGTTGTTCATCTACAAGGTAGAGCAAGAAATATTCGTATTTTCCTATGGAGAAATATCATAGCTTTCATTGTTGTGGTTAGCTTTGCGTTTTGTTGAGTTTTTGTATTTGTTCCGGATTTCGGTTTATTCCTTCGTGAACATAATTTCTTGATCATTAAAATAGAGCAGCAACTCAGCTATAAAACCTAGCATTTGCAATCAGTTTATGTTCCAAAAATTGAAGTGACCAACAACTTTCCATTTCTGCTGGTACTGTTGTTTGCATTCTGAGGTTGTTCATCTGACACTTCTGCTATTAGTCTTTCATGTGTTGAATTTGAATGACAAAAGGCTGAAATTGTGTATTGGTTGTCATAGCCTATTAGCTCAAATGGTAGAGCAATGTGTTTATTCACATGGATGTGGGTTCAAATCCCTCATAGGCTACATTTTAGAGGTTGATAAACCCTACAAGAGAAGTTTAAGCCAATAATCTTGTAGGTTCATGAGTTTTTCCTTGCAGGTTCATGCATTTGAACTTGTAGGTTCATGAGTTTTAACTTGTAGGTTCATGAGTTATGGCGTATAGGTTCATGAGTTTTATTTTACAAGTTTATGAGATTTTTCTAAGGTTCATGAGTTTTAACTAGAAGGTTCATGAGTTTTGTCTTACAGGTTCATTAATTTTGTTTTACATGTTCATGGGTGTTTTCTGAGGTCTCTTGAGTTTTTTTATCTTGCAGGTTCATGAGTTTTTTATCTTATAGTTTAATAAGTTTTATCTTATAGGTTCATGAGTTTTAACTTGCAGGTTCATGAGTTTTAACTAGCAGGTTCATGAGTTTTTCCTTGCAGGTTCATGCATTTGAACTTGTAGGTTCATGAGTTTTAACTTGTAGGTTCATGAGTTATGGCGTGTAGGTTCATGAGTTTTATTTTACATGTTTATGAGATTTTTCTAAGGTTCATGAGTTTTAACTAGCAGGTTCATGAGTTTTGTCTTACAGGTTCATTAATTTTGTTTTACAGGTTCATGGGTGTTTTCTGAGGTCTCTTGAATTTTTTTATCTTACAGGTTCATGAGTTTTTTATCTTGTAGTTTAATAAGTTTTATCTTATAGGTTCATGAGTTTTAACTTGCAGGTTCATGAGTTTTAACTAGCAGATTCATGAGTTTTATCTTATAGGCTGAAATTAATGAACCTACAAGAAAAACTCTTGAACCTACAAGTATAAACTCATGAACCTGCAAGTGTAAACTCATGAACCTGCAATATAAAATTCATGAACCCGATAAACTCATAAACTTACAAGATAAAATTCATGAACATGCAAAAAAAATTAATGAACCTGCAAGAAAAAACTCTTGAACCTACAAGTATAAACGCATGAACCTGCAAGTGTAAACTCATGAACCTGCATTATAAAATTCATGAACTTGGTAAACTGCAAGAGTAAACTCATGAACACGCATGATAAATTTATGGACCTGCAAAAAATGTTATGAACCTGCAAAAAAATGTATGAACCTACAAGAATAAATTCATGAACCTGCAAGAGTTTACTCATGAACCTGCAAGAGAAAACTCATGAACCTGCAAAATATCATTGTATTTCACAAGCATGATAGTCCATTTTCACAACCTGAAAGATATGTTTTGAATGAAATATGTAGTTTCTGCATATACTTCTCAGTGAAGCAGAGCCAGACAAACATTGGGAGTTCTTAAAAAAAGAGAAGGCAACAAATGGACAGATGAAATTAATATATCTTTTTTCCATGAACAAGGAAAAATAAGAGTGATACTATTTTTACATGTAACAAGTAACAACAACAATGATCTTGAACAGCTATTCCTGAGATTGAAAATTGGAGTGTTTGCTCAAGATGTCTCTGAGAGTAATCAGGATCTTACTCCCAAAAACAAAATAGCAGAACAGAACATTCCTCAACATTAATGTCTTGCTCTGGTTGTAGTACTCTATACTCTCTCTTTTCAAGAAGCTTCCTCAAGCATGTCAAGGAACCCTTTGTGATTTTGCGCTTTGGGGAAGGCTAGATTCAGATTAAGGCCATCATTTGTTGTTGCAGCTTCAAATCTCACCCAGAGCTCCTTCTTCAACGTGTTTTCACCAGGGCGCCTTCCTTTGTATGTTGTGCTCTGAGGTTCCTTCCAAATTGGTGTGCTTTCTACAATAGGATTAGGAGGAAGTCTTCTTCCACAACTCGCTGAAAAATAACAAGTTGATCAGTCATAAAGGAACTGGAAAATAGAGATGATGCAGGAAAAGGTCACAACACATGATTATAAGTGCATTACCTTTCTGCGCTCAGGTTCGCTGCAAGTTGTGCCGCAGTTATTGAGTTCCTTGAATCTTTTTTCTAGTTCTTCAATTTTATCATGAAGATCCTTCTCTTTTTCATCAAATGCATTTACAGAGGTCTCCAGAGCATTTTCTTTCTGCTTTATTAGTCCATGTTGCAAATAATAGCAAATCAAGAATTGTTCCAAGTGATTACATTGTATAGAACTGACATTCCTCATCTAGCAGCAAAAGATTCAACCAGTAATACCAGATAATAATACTAAAAATCAAATGAGATGTGTACCACCATTCTATGTACTATTTTACTAGCCATTGATGATACTAAGATCATCATATAAATAAAACTTACTAACTGAAGTTGTACCGATTTAGTGGTTTACCTCAAGCACTTGTATCTTCTCCTTCAAATGGGTATCTTTGAGCTTACCTCAAGCACTTGTATCATCCCTTTTTAGTTCAGCTTCCAATAGATTTACTTTTTTTCTTAGTTTATCCTTTTCTAACTTGTCCTCGTATAAAGAATGTCTCAACTCTTCACAATGGGCTTTAGTAGTGTTTACTTCAGATTGTAGATTCAAGAGGGCCATATCCTTTTCATTCTTGAAGCACCTTATTGTATTCAGCTCCTTCAGTGACTTTTCTGCCTTTATATTCACTGAATCAACCGCAAATGCAAGGGTATCTCTTTTCATTTTCTCCCTCCAGACAAGCAAATCTCGCCTTTTGACCACTGGCTTCACTTGCTCAAGTTCCACTTTCAAATCTCCCCCATGTTCTATCTGCGCAGCGAGAGAAGCGGTATCTGATGTAAGCCTATCTACCTCGGCTCTACGCAAAAACAGCTCTGCTGAGAGAGACTAGCAGATTTCATCCTCTTGTTCTATCTGATGATTGAGTTGGTTCAACATCTCTTCAATCTGATTTGACTTCAAAATCAGCTTATAATTAAGATCATATATTTGTGTTTCATAATCATTTTTGACAGACTGAAGCTCTTCTGTTGCTTGTTGTAGCAATTCTTTAAGGTGGTTATTAATCAATTGTAGCTCACTGGCTTCTATCATTGCCTTAGTAGTCACCTTCACATTAGCCTCACAAGTTGACTGTATTTGCATGTAGAGTCTTTTGAATTCATCTTGAATCCTCCTGGCAGCATTTGCATTTTTCCATCTCGTAAGTCTCATGTCTTCCTCAGCTCGGATAGCTCGCTGCTCCTGCTCAACTTTGGCATGGGTCAAAGCTTCCAAATCAGATTCAAACCCTTATGCCTATGAGGTGGTATAGGCAAGAGAGATTTTTTACATAATTTTCCAAAGAGTCACCAAAGAAATTGAAAAGCATATAATACAAAGAATTAAACCTGAAATTGACACCAACATCAACACAGACAAGAGAAAAGAAGAGAATAGAGGAAAGGTCATAAATGAGTTAATTAATTTGAAATTGAACTTGAAATGGTAGCAGCCAAGGCCGTGTTTGACGCCACACTTGAACTCGCCAACATAGCAACTGCCATCTGATCAACTTTGCACCCCAACCCCATGATACTACCCATTACACCACTCGCCAGTGAACGAATCACCGGTGTAGAACCGGTAGAGTCCGAATCCGGCACCGATACTGCCCCTGGTAACGGCTCCCCCTCGCCCAGCTCTCAATCTCATAGCCGTCATACCTCCCGTCCACCCAATCCCCTTTGTACTGGCCGTTGACGATGTAGGTGTAAACTCCGCTTCTGTTAGGCTTCCCCTTGTGGAATTCGCCCTCGTAGAAATTGCCATTTATGTAGAATTCCACGCCTTCTCTCGCCGCCGTCGGGAAGGAAGACCGGCGGACTGATCCGGTTGATTTCTCTCCCTTCTCGCACCCGATGTACCACTCAACGGAGGATCTGGCCCGATTTCGGGAGAACCGGAGATTCCAGAAGATCGATCGATCGGTCGATGGCAATTTCTACGGGGGCGAAGATTCCAGAATATCTGTTTGAGGACGAAGATTGATCGGTCGATGACTTGCTTGTTCTTGCCGAGTATGGGCCTAATCAAATCCATGGAGATTCCAGAAGAAGCGATTTTGGGACGCCTTTGGTCACAGATAAGCTGCTGGGAGAAGAAAGATAAAAAGGCAATTACCCTTATGCCCCTCCGTGTCTTCTTTTTCTTGAAATCGTGGCGTAATGTGGACCGCTGGATGAGAAAAGTTGGACGGTGGAGATATGTACACTGTGCTTATCATAATAGCCACGCGCATTTGATCCTTACTCATACATCTTAATCATTTTACATCTTCATTAAGTCAACTTATCCCCTTCTTGCATTCATTTCATTAATTGGTGTGGATCATTTGGTCCAATCTAATAGTGCAATTAATGGTTCAACTATATAATGGTCCACATGGTTTTTCAATTAAAAGTAAAATGAATCCTTATCATTTCTTTTGTTTGTTCCCAGTACTCCCCTTTTTCCAATTCCATCTTTGACTTCAAATCTAAATAATTTAATATAAGGTTTTTGTTGGGCTCAGAATATTCTGATGGGCGTGCGTAGCAAACTGGGCCGCCTCACATTGTAAATGGGCCAAGTAGTTTGAGAGGAGCACCGGATACTTGTCAACGCATAAACTCGACCGATCCCGAAAATCTCGCACAAGCCGTAACGGCCCGATCTTCAGCAACGGCGGCCGATTCAAGTACGAATTAGAAGCCTCCTTAATAACAAGATCCCGAGGATTATGCTCAAGAATTAAGGGGAAGATCCCATACAAACGATAACAAGACCGAAGAAGAAGAGGATCCGATAAATAGGTCACGAAGAGGCTCAAAAAGGGGACGACTCAAGTCACAGAGATACCCATTATCTCAGCTCTCAAAGGCTTACTGGCATACTTGTTCTCGTTTAGCTCTTTTGGCAATAGTACTCGACCGCCAAGGATCGGACACTAGTTTAGCCGGTCAGACAAGGCTCGATCTTTTGCATCTAGAGGAGTTAAGATGTACTTTGTCACATTCTTATCATTACATAATCAGAATATCATCACATAATCTTGTCCTCATTTCATACTTACTTGATTGTTCGTTTGGTTTGGATTTATTTTGTTATTATTATTCTATTCGATCGACTCGTTACCCCGTCTAAGGCGATTTAGGTCTATTGATCTTTTCGCCCCAAAACAGTTTTCATCCAAATAATTATCATTTATTGTTCAATTTCTTGCAAATTTATAATTTGCTGACTGATATAGATGCACAAAATTTGCCAATTATGGTTGATATCAGTATTTTAATCTCTGAAATTACAACAGAGTTGCCGCAGGAAGATTACGAGTGGTCCCACTCCACCAACGCACTTACCCCATTGCACTACAACCCCTTCCCCGCCACCGCTCTACTTCGAACCACTAGTCGTCTACTCGCCGTCTTTTCACTCCTCTCGCTCCATCTCGTACTCTCATTTATTACAAGCCTAATAAGTTAATATGCATGTCACCGTCCAAGGCTCCTCCTCTCCCATCTCCAGCTGCGTCACTTCACCATCCGCGCGCGCCACAGTTGTCACCGCATCTACGAAGAGGTCAGCCTCTCCGATCAAGTCCTACCTTTGCCCAGTCCTACTCCGATCCGGCGCCTCCTTCTATCCGTCCGTCAACCTCTGTGTCAATTTGTGAAGCCAATAATTGGTTCGACCTCCTAATGTCTTAGTTCAAGTTGATTAGAAAGAAGCCGCAAACCATTGGTTCGACCTCCTTGGTTTTTTTACGCAAATTTCCAACAGCCACACAGAAAGAGCAAAAGAGAAGATGGGGGGGGGAGATCGGTGCCATTTCTGCCAGCCACTACGGCTCGCTTGTGGGGAGTAAAGCCCTCAAGTCCCATGATTGGCACTTGGAAGTAAGATATTTGACAGAATTTGAGTGGGAAACTGACGTGGTTTGTTGTATGTTGAGCATTAAGATCAGTTAAGATTTATATGGAGGTTGATTTCTGGGAGAACTGGAATCAAAACCCTAAAAAATAGAGGGGAAATCTCATATGTGAGGCAAGAAGAAGATGGGAGGAAAAAGGGAAATAAAAAGTTTTTTTTATCAAACACAGAAGATGTATCGTTTTATCTACGGCGAAAAACCGCGCATGCCTTTTTTTTTCGCCTCGCACTCCCCTATGGGCGGCACTCATTGCCGCCCAGAAAACCCGAGTTCGTGCCGCCCATGATGGGTTCAGTTATGGGTTTATTTTTAAAAATAAATTAAAATGTGTTTTAAAAAACCGGTTCATTGAAACCGGGGTTGTGGGCTGCAACAAGTGCCGCCCAAGAAACTGGTTCAGTGAACCGGGTTTTTTGGGGGGACAGGGTTCATGGGCGGCAAGACGTGCCGCCCAGTTTACTTTAAAAAGAGAGTCCTGGACGGCACTACGTGCCGCCCAGTTCACTCCCAACGGTAAATGTAGGCTGCACATAGGTCCGCCCATGACAGGTGTAGTCGGCAATATATATTGGGGATGGTGGTATTGTATTGTATCAAAATCTTGAAACTCCTTTTCATAAAAAATGTCGTCGTCAAGCGATTCTGGATGGAGGGGGTTGTCGAAGTCGTCTTCGAGCGTGCACACATCTGTAGATGATGAGGGTGATTTGCAGGCGCCAATTTCTCCCGAGTACTTCAAGGTATGTAATATTGTAATTTTTATTGTATAAAATAATTAGATCTTAAATGTACTTAGTCTTTGAACTGTTTTGAAATATGTTTAATTTTTTGATATTAGTTTGTAGAAATTTAATTATTAATTAGTCTCTAATGTAATAATTTTTCTATATAAATAGGGTGATTCTAGTGATGATGAATTTGTAGCAATCGACTTCTCATCCCATTTTACTACTACTGAGATATTTCATAGTAAGGAAGGATTGAGAGATTGGGTGCAAAGGGTAGGTTTTAGTCTTTTTATGGTGATCACTACTAAATCATCAAAGCCTAAAAAGATTATATTTCATTGTGAGAGATCCGGGTTACCTAGGTCCGGCAAGAAGAAGGTGTTAGTCGATGGTAAAAAGGTCAGCCCGATACGAGTGAATAAAACTAGGTCAAAAAAGAAGGGTTGTCCCTTTTTGCTGCATGGTACTTTTAGGGAAGGAAATGCTATTAGAGATCCTGGGTGGACCATATCGGTTGTTAGTGGATCCCATAACCATATGCTTTCGAGCACCTTGATCGGCCATGCATATGCTTCCCGACTTACGAAGGAGCAGCGTAGGAAAGTGATGATTGATACTGCGGCGGGTGCAAGACCCAAGGTTATTTCTACACAGCTTAGGAATGAATATACGGGTTCAACGATTTCGAGGAAGCAGGTGTACACTGTTAGGGCTAAGGAGAGGTTGAAATCCTTGGGCAATCTGAATGTGACACAATGGTCATTGGGATATTTGAATGAGAAAGGCTATTTGTTGGACACTACTACTAAGACGAGATGGAAAGGAGGTTTTGGCGTGCTTGTTTATTTCTCATCCAGACGCTCGACATTTGTTGTGCATGTTCCCTAATGTCGTCATCATGGATTCGACATACAAAACCAACAGGTAAATCTTACTCTTTTTTGTATTATGTGTAGATAATGGTATTTTCTGCGTGTTTAAAGTATTTTTTGTGTTGCATTTATAGGTACGGTATGCCTCTATTCCAGATTGTTGGGTTTACTTGCACCAACTACACATATTGCATTGCTCTTGTGTTCATGGAAAGGGAGACGACAAACCACTATGCATGGGCGCTGAGACGATTGAAGTGGTTGTACGGGGAGAAAAATCCCGTATGCATCATGTCTGATCGAGAGCTAGGACTGATCAAGGCTGCCAAACTGGTGTTTCCGAAGGTTCGTCATCACTTGTGTCAGGTCCATGTAGACCGTAATGTGAAGGCATATGCTAAGACGATGAAGATTGACGAGAAGAAATTCTCGGGAAGTGTTCGTCGGGTGATGAGGTCTCACACAAAGGGGGAGTACAGAGAGTGGCTTGCTCACTTTAAAGAGATATGGAGTGAAGGCTTGGTGAGATATGTGGAGCAAACTTGGTTTAATGAGCATAAGAAGAAGCTGGTTGCGGCATGGTGTGATGATGTTCTCCATTTTGCCACAAGAACATCAAACAGGTAACTTTCATACAAACATTTGCAATCAAATTGGGTTATAAAATTTATTTAGTTAATTGTATACGAATATATTATTGTCAGGGTTGAGGGTCGGCATTCTATGCTTAAGGACATGATTGAGACATCCGTCGGAGGGTTCGATACAATTGTGCAGCACATCGACAACATGTTTGTTGATCAGCATCGGAAGATCCGATTTGAGATGACCAAGAACTGCACTGCCTTTCCCATGGAGATAGTGAATGGCCCTGAGTGGGTTAAGGTGTTCTTCAAGCGTATCCTTGAAAAGTGCTCTGAAAAATGCCTGAGAATGTTGTATGCCCAAGCTGTGTTAGCAAAGGAGGGAAAAATTGGGAACAAATGTGATGATTTTTGGTGGAGGTCCACACTAGGGCTGCCTTGCCCACACACAATTAAGGTCTACGTGGAGACGGGTTACCCGTTAGTGCCTGAAGAGGTTGATATTTTCTGGAAGCAGATCCGATGGGAAGGGGTGGATGCTAAGGATCTTGATGTCGATGATGGTGTTTCACTGACAGCGGACAATGTCACAGTGGATGACTTCGTTGAAGAGTACTTATGTGGGACAGTTGAGGGATTTGATTTGAAGAAGATGGCGGAAAAGTGGCGTGAGTCAAAGGACCCTACATCGTGCGATATTCAAGATCCGCCACGTGGTGAGACCAAGAAGGGGAGGCCTAGGATGAATGCGAGAAAGACCGGTACCAAGAGGAAAATGGGTTGGGACGAGCATGTGGATGCAAAAATGAAGAAGATGAAGGAGAAGCAGAAGATGAAGATGGAGGGTGAGGAGCTGGGAGTGGATGAGGAGGATGAGCTTGCAGAGAAAGAGACGACCAATGTGAAATCGTCCGTGGGATCAAAAGGATGCCCTTCTAGCTTACGACCTCACAGTGGAGTTTCAACAGCAAAGGGGAGTGCCACTAAACCTGCAAAGCCGAAATCTGCTTCAAGCAAGTCCAAGTCGGCTTCAAACAAGCCGGTCAAGTATCTCGGCTTCAACTGGAGACACGAGAATATTGATCATTTCATGCTCGCCTACATTTCTAGAGTTCAAAATGTCAAAGGTGATGGTCATTGTGGGTTCCGTTCTCTTGCCGTTTTGTTGTGTCGCCAAGAAGACGAGTACATTGATGTCCGATTAGGGCTTTCGAAGCACGTCCAGGCACATGGAGCCAACTACGTAGCGATGCTTGCGGAGGAAGCGTTGACGTTGGAAGAATTTGTTAGGAAATTGAATTATATTCCTTCACCGTGCACGGCAAACTTCTGGTGTGTAATGCCTATTACTGGGTTGGCGTTTGCCACGGAACACCAAGTGGCTGTTGTTGTCTTATCATGGTTCGGACCGCACACATGTCTTCCATTATGCCCCCCCCCCCCCGGGTGTCGAGCCTCTGACAAAGGTTTATGCGATAGCACATGTAGGCAGGAGAGACCATTACGTACCGGTACGTGGAGTCATACTCTCTCGTATTTACTTATTCTTTCATAATTTTTTTTATAACTGTATTGTTTACGTGTACAGATTTGGCTTGTTAATGACCATTGTCCCATTCCACCGCCTCCAAGACAGTGGCGCATTTACAAGGATCCAAGTGTTGATGGATGGATAGTCATGAGCGCTTTAAGGATAGGTTCAAGAATTATGTAGAGGAGCGAGCATATCAGGGGCGACCTGACATACTTACCTAGGTTTTTTGGATTGTAATCAACTTTATATATGATATTTTATTTCCTTTTGTGTGAAAGTTTGATTGAGATTGATCGTATATTGTGTTTTGAATCATTTGTTTTTTTCGAATTGAAAAAAATCGGGAAAATGCGATACGCGACAACAATATTACTAATCATTAACAAAAACACGTTCACGAAAACATTAAAGCGTACACTAGTTGTGGGCGGGTGCGTATTAATAGGGTAAAATAGGGTAAAATATGACCGTTGTGGGCGGCACTGTGTGCCGCCCAGAAGGGTACTTGTGAGATTCTGGACCCTTTGGGCGGCACTGTGAGCCGCCTAGCCAGCTTTTTTACTATATATAAGGAGAACTTCTGTTGATAGATTCATGACATTCGTAGGAAACCAAACACTACAACAAATAATGGCATCTTCCTCTGGATCATCAACAAACCCCCCACATCGGCTATGCGAGTGTAATTTGAAAGCCGTTGTCCGTACTTGGGATTTGCAGTGGAACTACGGAAGGAGGTATTGGGGATGCCCAAAAATGCAGTGTTCATACAGGAAGTATATTGATCCTATGTACGAGGATAGAGCACACGCGGTTATTCGACAACAGTGGCGGGAAAAACAAGATCTTGTTAAGGAGAATCAAGATCTTGTTAAGCAAAATCAAGAACTTTTACAAGATCTGGATAAGATGCGTAGGTATAACCGCAATCTATATAATGATGTACATCGTATACTGCATTGATGTCGTATCTTTTGTGTAATGTTGTTTACGTACTATCAAACTTTGTAGGGAGCAAGCCATTTTATCAAAGCAGAGATATGATATGCCGCGAACTTTTACCAGAGACTATCCTAATTTCTTCAAACGCAACTAGGCGATATCATTTATATGCGAGTCAAGCGTCCTAGGACGAACCTCCTTGGGCCATGGCGTACATGCTGATCTGCTCTTTTTTCCTCGCTGCAGCACAGATAAAAACATGGGATCTTCAAATTTCGGTATTTGTAGGATTTCAAGTTTTTCTGTGATGCAGCTAGGAGAAGGAGCATATCAGCATGAACGCCGTGGTCCTAGGAGGTTCATCCCTGGGCTCTTGATTCGGTCAAGATGATAATGGCCACAGGGCAAGAGTTGTGTATGTCATTTGTTCCAGTGTGTATGTATTTTTTGTAGTGTGTAAGCCATCAGTGAATGTATATGTGTTTTTAGAATTTGTATGTGTTTTTAGTATGTGTATGTATTTTAAGAATATGCATGTGTTTTTTTGAAATAACGGACGAAAATCCAAAAAACCAATAAACAAAGAACTCAAACTAGAAACGACGGAACAAATATCTAAAAACAACCAATAAAGCCAAAAGTCAAATTAGAAACGACGGAACAAATATCTAAATACAACCAATAAAGCCAAAAGTCATACTAGGAATTACTGGAATGTCAATCCCAATGTGAAATCGAACAAACACAAAAGTCAAAAGTCATACTACAAATTGCTAAAAACAACCAATAAAGCCAAAAGTCATACTACAAACTCTCCGTCTTACTATCTGATGACTCATCTAAATGTGGAGTAGAATCACTAGCCAAGGACACACCTACACCCGAATCCACGCCCGGTGCCCATACTGGAGGAACCATCGACGTCGGTTGAGACGCTGTCTGCCGAGCTGATGCCTGCTGAGCTGCTGCATGCTCTTCCGCCATCCTAGATGATTCGGCTCTATCAAATATAGTAGAGTCTGCACTATATGCATGGGAAAGCATCTGTGAAGCCCGTACAAGCGGTGGAGCTACAGGAATGACGTCACTGAAAAGGATGTCATGCATATGCTGAAAGTGCTCCCTATACCCTAAACAACCTCCAGACATAAGCTCCTGAAGATAGGCCTTGCTCATCGCCACACGCTGCAAATGAAAACAAACATTTTAATTTAAAAACATAGACTTTCATAAAATAATTTAAAAGAATAAAATGGGACAAAAAACATACCCTTTGCAAGTTGATAGCCGGAGGTGGTCCTCTACTGATACGAGGCTGCACTGGTGCACTCGGACTCACGTAAGGATGCGACACCTGTAGATACCAGTCCAGGTACGCGTCGTGGACATCCCAAGCCAACGTCGCAGGAGGACTCGTCAAGATGTGGGGGCAAAGATGATGCTCAAGCTGGTCCCACCTGTGCCAACGCGGGTCAAAGTGCAACTGGTATCGCCTCGTCCCCCTAAAATCATGAGGACGCACTGCAACCAGAGGCTCTATGATATCCATCGGCCTGCTCTGTCGATAACCGAACTGGCGTGTAAGCCGATCTGGCATGTATGGCTCCTCTACACCGAGAAAACGAATAGTCCCTCGATAAGTGGAGGACCTATGGGCACCTCGAAAATCAAGACCCTCGTACGGCATCCACCGTATCTGCAATTAACAAAACACGATGGAACATAAATTAATTCATTAAGCTATCTTACTGTAAATTAAAATTGAAAAAGAATACGTACATCTTCTGGCCTATACTCGTCCAGAATTCGTCTGTAGTGTGACTGGTCACGGAGGGACCGGAGAGGTGTCCGGCCAATGCAGTATCGTCCAGCGCGTCAGAGGTCGTCGTTCGCACCTTCCTTGAGGTTAGGGTTGCCCGGGAAGTATACGAAGTACGTCCAAATCCAAACCTGCGTACAGAGAAAGACAACCATTATTAAAAACACTTCAATAATGTATATTAATAATTTAAATTGTAAGTTAACTATATTAAAGGCCTACCTCCAAAAGACGTGCGCAGTCGGCGAACTGTGCAGCTCCGCGCCGAGAACCCTCTTTGAGGTTCCTATAAAGGAGAGCCAGAACCCCAGTACCCCAAGCAGTATGAACGACACGCTCCCAATCCACAAAAAGAGGTAGCAGTGTTGTCTTCAGTTCGTTCATTGACTTGTCAACGAAGATGCTAGCCGACATGGCGTGCCATAAGAAACCGGCTGCTATATCCTCTGGGTAGGCACCCTCCTCAATCATCCTCATCACATGCCTCCCAAGTTGGAATTGCTTGACCCAACCCTTCCTAAGGTCGCGGACCATGTCAGCATCATCCTCATCAAAGCTGTAGTCCAAATCTATCCCAAACAAATAGCCGAACAAAGCCTCACACTCCGCCAGCTCGCTATCATGACCGGTCCATGGTGACGTCACCTCAAATCCCTCGATCGGAAGCCTTAAAATCATCAGCACGTCATGTAGAGTAGGAGTTATCTCGCCCCAGGGAAAGTGGAAGGTGTTCATCTCTGGATGCCATCTCTCAACGAATGCTGAAATGAGGCTGTGATCAGCATTGCCGAACTGCAAATCAAGTAAACCGGTCAACCCCGTCTGCTGCGCAATCCAAAACCAGGACCCCTCCACAGGGACCCCTCTAGGAATACGATCCCTCCAAAATGCAAACTGCGTAGGGCGTGTCTGGACCCTCAAACTCCTAACAACGTCCTCGGGTGGGTCCAACGATGCCTTCCTCCATATCAGCTCTGCAATGTGCGTATCAAAGTTCCTCAACAAATAAGGAAGCTGCTCAGCTGGCTCATGCAGAGATGGGACCTGTGTGGCTGGCTCAGACTGAGACGGGGCCTGTTGAGATGGCTCATGATGTGGAGATGGGGCATGCTGAGATGGAGATGGGCCATACTGAGTCTCCTGATGTGGCTCAATCGGAGATAGGGCCTGTGTGGCTGGCTCAGACTGAGACGGGGCCTGCTGAGATGGCTCATGATGTGGAGATGGGGCATGCTGAGATGGAGATGGGCCATACTGAGTCTCCTGATGTGGCTCAATCAAAGATAGGGCCTGTGTGGCTGGCTCAGGCTGAGACGGGGCCTGCTGAGATGCCTCACGTGGAGATGGGGCATGCTGCTCATGTGACTCCTCCAGAGGTAGCCGCTGCTGAGGTGAGTCATCAAGATGTGGGTCCTCCTGATATGACTGTTGAGGTGGGTCCTCCATAATCACGTCCTCATCTGAGCGGACGGGACCAACATCGTCCTCACTAGCGCCCTCACTATCGGCCTCAATATGGCCCTGCGATACACCGCCAACCCTCCTCTTGCGAGCAAATGTAGTAGTAGGGCGACTATCTCGATCGGACAGTGCGATCTTACCCAAAACTTCCTATTTTTCCATAAAAAATATAGAAAATTGTTTTCTTACAAACAAAATCAATATATTAAAATTTGCATTACAATGACATATTTAATATTACAGTATAATTGAGCTTATTACCTATACTATTTTTTATAATGATTAAATACAATAAAAACCAAATTTACAAATATAACTATATTCATTTTACCCACTATAACATATTTACATATGCCCAAATATTGTTTTCTTACAAACAAAATCAATATATTAACATTTTCATTACAATGACATATTTAATATTATTTAACAGTATAATTGAGCCTATTACCTATACTATTTTTTATAAGATAATGATTAAATAATCTAAAATCAAAGTATATAAATCTACAAGTGCAGTAACAATTTAATTAAATAAATTAGATTTAACGATTACAAATTTAAAAAACATCATACCTTTTCAGTTGGCCTCCGTTCATATTTTCGCTTTTGGCGAACGGGAATTTCACCCAAGTCTAACATAGCCTGCTGAGCAACCGCGCACGCGACGTCGAAGGCATTCTCCGCCACGATGTCGCCCTCCTCGCCCAAAAAAGCCCCGATATCGCCCTCCTCGCCCTCGGTCCTGGGCGGCACCACGTGCAGCCCAGATTCCCCCATAGTGGGCGGCACGTAGTGCAGCCCAGCCTCGCCTCCCTCCTCGGCCTCGCCCAGCCTCGCTTCGCCTCCTTCCTCCGCCAGCCTCGCTTCCTCCGCCGCGTCGCCACCCCTCTCCCCCAGCCTCGCTTCCGCCGCATCCTCCGACGCCTCGTCGCTGCCCCCCGTGAAACAGAGATTGGCCGCCGCCCCCGCCGCCACCGTCGAATCTACCGTCGATTCTAGTACATCGCCGCCGTCTCCGCCAAGAACTCCCGCCGCCGCCATCTGATGGTCCCTCAGTTCTTCCTCCGCCAAGAACTCCCATATGTCGTCAACCGAATAATCGCCGCCGGGATCCATTTTCGCTCTCGAACTCTGCAAATCGCTCTCGGAGAAGACGACCCTGGGCGGCATTTAATAACGCCGAAGTTTCAATTTTTGGGCGGTTTGCACATGGGCGGCAATAGTTGCCACCCAAGTTTCAATTTCAAATTCGCCATTGGGCGGCATGTTTTGCCGCCCAGATTTTTGGGTTTAGACTCGGCGGCTTTCAGTGCCGCCGAATTTTAACCCGGTTTCCAGAAAATCATTTTTTAATTTTTAAAATAAATAAATTAAATTTCAAAACCGGGTTCTACAAAACCAAAAACACTGGGCGGCAATATGTGCCGCCCAGGTCCAAATCGGGTTATAAAAAACCGGTTTGCATGGGCTGCACCTAATGCCGCCCAGGTGCAAACCGGTTTTTTGGAAGGGTTTTCTGGGCGGCTCTAAGTGCCGCCCAGAGGAGAGTGCGAGGCGAAAAAAATCGGCGTGCGCGGTTTATCGGCCTTTATCTACTATTATTTCTTTCTACCAAAAAAATATCTACTATAATTTCTAATAAAGGAGAAATATGAAATTACATTTATATCATTTTCATAAAGTAAAAGTGTATGATATATTCTTGCACTGAGTTAAAGTGTAACTTTATCTTCCTTTTTAGTTCAAGAAGGCTAAGAATCATCTAACGGAAATATTGTAATTTTAAAATTGTTATAATGGATTTGAGAAAGACAAACACAAAATAGAAAAAACACAAAGAACGACACAAAGATTTACGTGGTTCACTAATAGGGTGTTAGCTACGTCCACGAACAGAAGGAGAACTGGTTTTATTGATGGAGGCAGAATTCAAATTACAACTAGGGTAGGAACAAAATAGACTATTTATAGTATTCATGTAAACCCTAACAGACTAGGCCCATAAAAACATGGCCCAACAGAGTTCATGTCATCCCAACAAATCTCCACCTTGACTTGAATCCTCCACATACAGATGGACTTGATCCTTGGCTAAACAAATTGCGCTCAAGCTATCACAGTGTACCGTAGCCTGATCAGGATGTAGACTAAGATCACTAATCAGTCATTTCAACCAGATTCATTCTTTGGCAGCTTCGGTCAATGACATGTACTCTGCTTACGTAGTAGACAATGTCATAGTAGGTTGCAGAGTTGTCTTCTAGCTAACAACAAAACCACTAAGGGTAAAAACATAACCAATCATAAACCTCCTACTATCAACATCTCAAGCATAATCAAAGTTAGAATACCCTGTAACTAAGCACTCCCATAAATGAAGACCAATATTAGACGTACCTCTAAGGAAACGAAGAATCCTCTTCACAGCTTGCCAATGTTCTTTTCCTGGTTAACCCATAAACTTGTTAACAACACTGACTGTATGTGCCAGATCAGGTCTTGTGCAGACATACATCAAACTTCTACAACGCTACGAGAAGGAACTCGGAATATAGCATACATCAACCTTATAATGCCCCTTCTCTTTGCAGTAGTTACAGACATCATCCGGCTTAAGACCCTTTGAAAACGACTATTTATCTTTCTTCTTCCCCTCGTTTTCTTGTCTCTACCGCCACTAGCGACTAACCTAGACGCCTGATTGTATGTACCTGTACCAATTGACTTATGGCGCAGCTATCTGGTATGAACAAATGATTTAACCTCTTCTAGAGACACGATCTCTCCCAACAATAAACGATAGCACAATGTTCTCGTATGATAGTGGTAAAGATACCAACAAAATCAAGAAGCATCCTCATCCTCAATTTTAACATCAATATCACACAGTTCTAATAATATTGTGTTTAGTTGATCTAGATGATCCCTGGGTTGTGTACCTTGTTGCATTCGCAGACCGAACAGACGTTGTTTCATTAGTAACTTGTTGGGTAAAGACTTCGTCATGTATAGACTCTCCAACTTCAACCACAAACCAGCGGCGGTCTTTTCGTTTGAGACCTCATTGATGACATCATCTGCGATACACAACATGATTGTTGAATGTTCCTTTTCCTCAAGAGTAGCATTCTCAGTGTCATCGACCTTCTTATCCTTCGACAACGGTGCCCACAAGCATTGTTGTCTCAACAAAGCTCGCATCTTGATCCACCATAGACTGGAATTGTTTCTCCTTGTCAATTTGTCAATCTTCACATTCATAGCATACATCTTTCCCACAAGATTACAAACCCTGATTAACCCGAAGCATTGATACCAGCTTGTTATAACGGATATGAGAAAGAAGGAGAACAACTTAAAAAACAGAAAACACAAAGAATGACACAGAGATTTATGTGGTTTACTAACAAGTGCTAGCTATGTCCATGGGCAGAAGGAAAACTTATTTTATTGATGGAGGCAAAATTTAGAGTACAACTAGGGTATGAAGAAAATAGACTATTTATAATACTCATATAAACCCTAAGAGACTAGACCCATAAAAATAGGTCTAACAGAATTCAAGGCATCCTAACAAAAACTTTTATAAACATAGTACCCTGCTCAAGAAACTACTACGTCAAACACTTCTAGATAAGCTAAATATTTTAATTGGCATTTAACAAATTTAGGATCATTAAAGCCACTTAGAATTTCATGTGGTAACGGATGTGACATGTGGTTAATTAATCACTTAGAATTTCATCCCATATTGTATAATCGTTTGGGAAGCCTTAGCCTATCTATTACTCCCCCGATGTTTATTAAGTGTCGTTTTAGCACTTGAATTTTGATCAATTTTATATGTCGTTTTAGGATTTCTAGGCAATTAATTAAGAGTGAGTTATAAGAATAGTTGTTGGAATTTGTTTTTTTTTACTTTTCTTGTCCATTCATTGGCTTAAGAGTATAGTGATTATTTATTATGAGAGAAGATTGAGAAAAAATGTAAGATTCTAGGTGTATTTAATACTTTTCTTAAATATCGTGTCTAAGGCGATCGGAGGGAGTAGGAGCTAAACTTAATTTATACATCAATTTAAATAACCATACCCAACCCATCCTTTTCTCTTTCTGAATTAGTACTCCATGTAGTAGTACACAAGCGCAAAATTATTTAAAGATGCATGCCCGTATTGCATCAAACATTGCACCATGGGGTCTAATACGCATGCAACATACACAGATTAGTTTATGTGCACACGCTTAGTCTCCCATCAGTATATGTGCATTCATCAAATTATGAGTTTATAATCTCAAAGCCTGGGATATTAGAATGAAAAAACAACACATTAGCAAGTCAGGGAACAACTTAGAAAAGATGAATCTGGGATTTGTGGCCAGTTAAGCTTAATTAGTGGAGTACCACATTAATCCTAGGGTACAGTTCCTGCAGTACAGAAGACACAAAAGTATTTTACAGTACTTGATGGAAAACATTGGGAGTTGTTTGGATGAGGTTGTTGTTGTTGAATTTGATTGGAAGGGCAATTAAGTCTAATTACAATCAATAACAGCATAGCATGCTTGTTGAATGAAGAATGGAGATGATAAACATGAAAATGTTTCCTCTGAAAACTACAAAACTCTTCATACAGCATAGGCTAGCTTATTCATTCCCCTACGGTTACTTGGTTCAATCATCTATGCACATTGCTCTGCATCACCTCCACTCAATTTTTATTTTGGTTTTAATTACTGGTTTTAAGAAGTTTACTGGTTATTATAAGTATAATTCTTGATGTTTGTATTTTTTCTTGTTTTTAGTTACGTACAGGCATGCACTTTTCTGAAATTTGAAGAACTATTCAAGTCATTGCTCTCTCTCTGCCCATGATACCTCCTTCTCTAGTCCTCTTCAATTCACTCATCCCCATGAATATTGTGGATTAGACTGAGCCCATCTCATATTGTCCCAACCAATTTTATTTATAATTATTTTATTTCTCCCCAGAGTAAATGTGTTTTGCACATCTGCTTGAGGAAAGTTTTGGGTAGGAAGAAAAGGTGGTTACGAACAGAGTCCTAACCTCCTACTTTACATGGACAAAAACAAATGCCATAAAAGGCAACCCTCTAATTTTTGCCTCTGATCAATATATATTGAAATACATATTTCACGTCGGAAGTTAGAGACTAACTAAGCATACTAAATAAAGTTGGTGGAGTACTTATAGTATTGTCGATTGTTTTAGAATGGAACCCCATCAGACTTATGTCTTAACTTTTTCGTGTATTGCGCTTGTGCGCACATACGGAAATCCCCATCTACAACCTCTCGAAGTTTCACATAGTATCAGAGTTGGTTCGGCCTTGGATCCGTTTCATGGTTTACTTAGATTGAGCTAGGCGAGCTCTACCCACCCGTTATCTATTATACCTTAACTTAATTTCCTTGAGGTGGCGTATTGAAATACCTATTCTACGTAGATCGGAAGTTCAGACTAAGCAAGCCTAATGTATAAGGTTGATGGGATACTACTCCTATTATCAATTAATTTTATGATAGAACTCTATCAAACCTATATATTGGGTCTATCACACTTGTGCTCAGATACTAACACCCCCATCTACCGACCCACGGCCTCGCTAAGTTTTATATTATATGTTGAACCTTTGCTCGCTTGAATGAGAAGATTATGCACTAAGAGTGTTATTGCTAGTAATTGGAAATCAGGTTGAGTTGAGCAGATAAGGATAAGATTGGGCACAATGACGGACGTAGGAAACCTTTTATTCGAGTGTATTACATGTGCCGTGCACGGGTATGATGAGAATAAGATATCACAAGACGTGTATTTTATATTTAATTAATTTAATTTTACATTGTAAAAATATTACATTTATTCCGCAAAAAAAAATTGTATATTTGTATGTTAAATAAAAATCACTTATCCTGAATAATATCGTAACCCATTAAATTTGAAAGTCTATATTATAAGTTTGTAAGTCAAGTGCTTATTGAAATATGTATTAAACTTAAAAATGTGTCTAATAATTATTTATAAAATTGATAACATTATTATATGTGATCAACAGGATAAATACATGATAAAGATTGGTCAAATAAAATATTTAATGATTAAAAATATAGATAAAATTACACATATGAAAACAAATTTTTAGTGTTTTTTAAAAATATTTGCACAATAGTTTTTCATATTTTTTTTAAATAAAACTTATTTACAATAAAATATGATCACATATAAAATTAGGCTAAATAGTTCTAAGTGACTGATTACACAATATTTCAAGTTGAGTTATGTTATGTTTTGAACATTCTAAGTTGTATTAAATTTAAATTATCTTATAAACAATAGTTCAAGTTTATTGGACATTGTTCAAATTTTAATGAATTATAGTTCATTTTTATATTTTCTAAAATTTAAACAATTTGAGTTATGTTATGTTTTGAACATTTTTAATTGTATTAAGTTTATATTATCTTATAAATAATAGTTCAAGTTTACTGGACATTGTTCAAATTGTAATGAATTATAGTTCATTTTTATATTTTCTAAAATTTAAACAATTTGAGTTATGTTATGTTTTGAACATTTTTAATTGTATTAAGTTTATACTCCCTCTGTCCCAAAATATAGTTCATATTTCTCAATATGCACACATATTAAGGAGGATGAGAGAGAATTACAGAAAGTACAATTACAGAAAGTACAAATCACATCAAAGGAATTTTCAGAAATTTCCACCATTTTTTATAAAAAGCTTAATCCACTAATTACATTACATCAACCAATAAGAATTCAGCATTAAGCTCACACAGATTGTGGCTTCATGGGATTACAGACTCCTCAATACCTCTCTGATTTAAATACAGCACATAGAGGCAGAATTGTAAAGCCATTAAAGCACTTAAGCTTCAAAAACCTCAAAAACATTCAATACAAAGTTGCATCACTGCCTAATCCTCATGGCTTCAGACTTCGACCTAAATGAAGTGAAAGCAGGTGGGTTCCAGTTTGATCTTAATCAGCCAGTGCTGGACATTGAAGAAGATGGCCATCTTTTCGACCTTAATGAGTCAGCTATGTCAATGGAAGAAGATCAACAGGAGCACCAACAACCAACAACAACACAACCAACCAATCATCATCAGCCTTCAAGGAAAAGGCTCAGCAATGATAACAGAATGAACATATTCATGTGGCTACTTGAGAGGACAAGAGATGGTAAACTTGAAAGAGGTTCAATAAGGGCAGCTGCACATGAGTTCAATGTCACACACAGGTGCATAAGCAAAATATGGAATACTGGTAGGAAACAGAAAGAAGCAGGACAACAATACAATGTCAGCACCAAATTCCACAACTCAGGCAGGAAGAGAACTGAAGTATCACATGGTGATATCATTGCACTACATATGGGGGATAGATCATGCATCAGAGACTTGGCATCCAATTTGAGCATTCCAAAGAGCAGAGTGCATATGATGGTCAAAAGGGGACTCATAAAACCACATTCTAATCCACTGCATCCTGGATTGAGGGATGCAAACTTAAAGACAAGACTGGAATGGATTTTAGGGCTACTATAAGGGGACACACCACAAACAAAGAGACAGTATTATCCAATGTATGACTTTGTGCATTTGGATGAAAAATAGTTTTATCTTAGCAAGAAGTCTCACAGAGTCTATCTAGCACAGAATGAGAGGGGCAAATACAGAACTGCATGTTCAAGTAAGTGGATTCCCAAAGTAATGTTCAATGCAGTAGTGGCTAGACCAAGATTCAACACAGAGGGACAATGCACATTCGATGGGAAGATTGGTATATTCCCATTTATTATCAAGAGGTAGCAAAAAGGGCATCCAAAAACAGAGAAAGAGGGACAATGGTTACTAAGCTTGTTGAATCAGTGAATAGGAAAGCAACAAGAAGCATGCTAATCAACCATGTCATCCAGCAATCAAGGCAAAATGGCCAGCACATGAAGGCCCCAAAGTTATATACATACAGCAGGATAATGCAAAGTCACACATAACTCAAGATGATGCAGAATGGCAGCAGGTATATCAACAAGATGATTTCACTTTTATCGTAATCCAACAACCACCAAATAGCCCTGATTTGAACATATTAGATCTAGGGTTTTTTAGAAGTATACAATCATTGATGCATAATAAAATGCCCAAGGATGTAGATAGAATGATAGATGCAGTAAATGAGGTCTTTTATGAGTTAGAGGCCAAAACTCTAAGTAATGTATGGATGTCCCTACAATATGTTATGAATGAGATACTTAAATGTCGAGGAAATGATTATGATTTGCCACATATAAACAAGAAAAGGCTAGAGGCAGAGGGACGCCTAGAAGGGGAAATAAGGGCACCTATGGGGGCAGTGATACAAGCTTGGGATATTGTTCATGGGACTGCAGAGAATGGTAAAGCAGCAGAAGACATTCAAGGAGCAACATTATCACAAGCAGATCTAGACACTCAATATTAGGGACTTTATCATACTGTAAGTAGACAATTAAGGGGACAATAACTTTTGTAAGCATACAATTTCTGTAAGAGAGCACAACTTTTTGTAAGGGGAAAACTTTTTATAAGGGGGCAGGCATGGATTTTTTGAATGAACATATAAGGCATTAGCACATAGCAAAGCACAATAGTGTTCTCAGATGTCCCCAAGCATCATTGACACAAGTCCATTCACAGAATGCACACACATATTAAGGAGTATGAGAGAGAATTACAGAAAGTACAAGTACAATCATTACAAATCACATCACCATTTGTTTCACAAATTTCCAGCATAAAGGATAAATCCCCTAATTATATTACATCAACCAATAAGAATTCAGCATTAAGATCATTGAGATTATAGCTTGCAATTGTATCTCAGATTAGAAGAACATCATAGATTACATAACATAACAAAGGTAAAAATCTCAGATGTCCTCAAACATTATTGACACAAGTCCATTATCACAACAGTAATACACCATAAGCATCATTGTGACTGGTTTCTTATGGCACATTACAGTTGTGAAAAACCAAAGGAATTGCATCTCAGACATAAAGACTTCATCATAGATTACAGAACATATAAAAGGTAAACATCTCTGATGTCCCCAAACATCATTGACACAAGTCCATTCTCACAACAGTAATACACCATAATTAAGCCTCATTCAGTCACATATGACTGGTTTCTTATGGCATATTATAGTTGTGAAAAACCAAAGGAATTGCATCTCAGACTTAAGGACTTCATCATAGATTACAGAACATAACATCCCAGTTGTATCTCAGATTGACACAACTCCACTAACACAACAAACCAAATTGTACTCTCTCTGTCCCAAAATATAGTTCATCTTAACTTATCTAAAAAATGCACAGGGGACAGAACATGCAAAGGGGACAGAACAACCAAAATGGAAAAGAGGAACTATATACTGGGCTGGAGGGAGCATAAGATCAAGCAGCAACAACATGCAAAGGAGACAGAACAACCAACAACAACATGCACCACCAAAATCAACAGATCCATTCACAAATCAACATGCAAATGGGACAGATCAAGAGGTCATCCAAAATCAACAGATCCGGTTACATGGACATGCAACACCAGTAAGAGGTCATCCAAAATCAACAGATCCAACAGAAATGTGACAGAACAACACCAGCAAGAGTTGAACATGCAAAGAGGACAGAGTAACCAAATTGAACATGCAAAGAGGACAAGAGATCAACAGATCCACAAACATCGACATACATCACCACCAATAGATCTTCAAAAACCAACAAATAAAAACGACAAATCAAAATTGAACATGGAAAGAGGACAGAGTTCAGAAGTCAACCATCAGATTCATCATCACTGATTATAATAATCTCAACCTCAGGTGGGAGTTATTTTCTGGATGTCCCTGCTTCTTTCTCCGGGGACTTGAAGGGCTAATCTACAGCTTCTTCATCAACCTTGGCTTCAGGAGCACATCCTCCCTCAACAGTATCTTCGGAGTAATGGCGACTGAAGCTATGAACTCCTTGGCACTGTTTTTCCCATTCACACTTAGGGTATTGAGAGCAGATCGACAGAAGGAGATTTCTTCTGATTCGGGGGCGCCATAGTACAAGAACTGGAATGACCAAGAAGGGGACCTTCTTCAGAGCTCGTTGTCCAATGGAAGATCATTCTCAGAAGAGAGATTAGCAAGAGAGCTTCAGAATAGAGGCTGATCTAGGGTTTGCAAAGAGCACATAGATTAGCAAGAGAGGTTCATATCAAAAGCGGATCTAGGGTTTGCAAAGATCACATAGAGCAAGAGATCAAGGGGACAGAGCGGCGAATCTAGGGTTTTTCATGTGGCACAGAGAGCAAGAGAGCTTCAGAAAGAGAAGAGAGATTTACCAAGAACAGAGAGCAAGAGATCTTCAGATCAGAGCGGCGAATCTGGGGTTTGCAAAGGCGACCACAGAGCTTAGCAAGAAAGGGGAACAGAGAGATGTAAACAAGGGGACAGAGCGGTTGATCTATGGGGGAGATGAACAGAGAGAGTAATTCAATCGGTGGGAGAGAGAGATGTAATCGGTGGGAGAGAGAGAGTGTAATTTACAGATGAGTGGGAGAGAGAGAGAGTAATTCAATCGGTGGGAGAGATAGAGATGTAATCGATGGGAAAGAGAGAGAGTTTAAGGGTTTCAGATGAGTGGGAGAGAGAGAGATAATCAATCGGTGGGAGAGAGAGAGATGTAATCGGTGGGAGAGAGAGAGTTTAATTTACAGATGAGTGAGAGAGAGAGAAATAATTAATGGATAGATTAGGGTAATGGAGTAGGTGGGAGTTGGTAGAATAATTAATGGAGGAGAGAGAATGATTTGGAATTTTATGGATAGAAGTGTAATATAAAGAAAAGGGTAGAGGGTGTTTTAGGGTAAATTTTTGGACTAAAATGAAAAGAGGAACAATTTTAGGGGACGCCCAAAATAGAAACAGGAATTATATTTTGGGACGGAGGGAGTATTATCTTATAAACAATTGTTCAAGTTTACTGGACATTGTTCAAATTTTAAGGAATTATAGTTCAACTTTATATTTTCTAAAATTTGAACAATTTTCATTTATGTTACAATTTGAGTTATGTTATGTTATGAACATTTTTAGTTGTATTAAGTTTAAATTATCTTATAAACAATAGTTCAAATTTATAAAATAACACGTAGGATTTGTGGGGCCAGAAACATTCTTATTGTTCGAAATTTAATAGTTTTAATATATATATATATGGATAATCAATATTTGAACATTTTAAAATATCTTCTACAACTTTACAAAATAATTAATAGATACATAAACCACACAACAATTGGAGAAACAAAAAATGATAGATATTAGATTTGAAAAGTTGTGAAGTTATACGTAGATATGAAAATTAAAATATTGAAGAAATTTCAATATTAGATATGATCTAAGAATTTTTTCATAAATAAAAAAAAAGATTTCCCAAATAAAAAATTGAAAGATAATTTAATGATTTTTTTCAATTGGCTAATGTTCTTTTGGTCATATGAATTGACTAAATTATGAATCAAAATTCAAACATCAAAATGTTTAGGCAAAAATAGATGAAAATCATGTAAAAATCAACATTTAAATACTTGAAACTATGTAGAAAGCTTACAATTTTTATGATATGAGCACAAATAAAATTTATACAATTGAGAGTTATTATTTAAATGGAGTCAATATACTTTAAGAAAATGATATAATTAAATGAAATTTGAATGTGACCTTAACGATACAAAAAATAAAAATAAAGAATACAATATTAAATAATATTTTTCTAGGATTTAAAGTGATAGTCTAAAATATTAAGTAGATATAAGAAAACCACAAACTCATATGTATATATTGTTAAGATCTCCCTTTTGATATTGTTACGTAAATCACATAACAAACAACAACAACAATAACAATAACAAAATTGATAATAATAGATTTGAATTGAGATACTAAAAATTAGGTAACAAACCACATAGTAAAAATATTATTTTTTTAGGATTTGTAGAAATAAAAAATAAATAATTTATTATATAGAATTATGACAAAATGACACATAAGATAGGTGGACCCATAATCAATATGGTGGCTCGAAAAGTGGCAGGTTTAATATATATATATATAGATATATAATTCGAGTTTCAAAATGAAAACCAATTGTACATAATAACCATGTTTATCTAGACAATTTTTAAAATGTGAAATTTATGGGTTTATAATCCGTTAGGTTTAACAAAATTTTATAGATATTGTATAATTATAATTTAACTAACTTTTGAAAATCATATCTAGTTGAAAAGTTGTTAGTGACAAATTTAAAAATGAAATATACTTGAAAAAATGAATAAAATTAATAATTGAGAATTAACTAGAATTTGACACGTTAGCATGGTGGGGCCAGAATCATTCTGGTGGCTCGAAATGTGGCAGCTTTAATATATATATATATATAGTGGGCTAGATTATAAAAGAACATGTACTATGAATTGGAAATTGTATATATTGTATGATTTTGGCCCATAAATTTATATAGGTCAAATTATATATGCAAACTCATGAAAATAATATTACTAATTATATAAATGAATATAATTTGTATTTTATATATAAGTTTAGTGGAAAATCTATCATATATTATTTTGACATATATTATAAGCTTATTGTATATGTAGTTTGTAGAAAACAAATTTTATAAAAAAGTTGTATATAGTTTTTATATATTTGAAGTTAGTTGTGATTAGATATTGTGATTTAAATTTTTAAATATTTGAAATTAGTTGTGATTAGATATTGTGATTTAAATTGAATATAATTATTAATATAAAAAAGTGGATTAATCACAAATTGATACATAGAATTTGTGGGGCCGGAAACAATATGGTGGCTCTAAATTTCTTTGTTTTAATATATATTAATAGATTTTTTAGGATTTGTAGAAATAATAAATAAATAATTTATTATATAGAATTAATGACAAAATGACACATAGGATAGGTGGACCCATAATCAATATTGTGGCTCGAAAAGTGGCAGGTTTAATATATATATATATATAATTCGAATTTCAAAATGAAAACCAATTGTACATAATAACCATGTTTATCAAGACAATTTTTAAAATGTGAAATTTATGGGTTGAAAATCTGTTAGGTTTAACAAAATTTTATAGATATTGTATAATTATAATTTTATAATTTAACTAACTTTTGAAAATCATATCTAGTTGAAAAGTTGTTAGTGACAAATTTAAAAATGAAGTATACTTGAAAAAATGAATAAAGTTAAGAATTAAGAATTAACCAAAATTTGACACGTCAGCATGGTGGGGCCAGAATCATTCCGGTGGCTCGAAATGTGGCAACTTTAATAAATATATATATATGTATAGTGGACTTGATCATAAAAGAACATGTACTATGAATTGGAAATTGTATATATTTTATGATTTTGGCCCATAAATTTATATAGGTCAAATTTTATATGCAAACTCATGAAAATAATATTACTAATTACATAAATGAATATAATATGTATTTTATATATAAGTCTATTGGAAAATATATCATATATTATTTTGACATATATTATAAGCTTATTGTATGTGTAGTTTGTAGAAATCAAGTTTTATAAAAAAGTTCTATATAGTTTTTTATATATTTGAAGTTAGTTGTGATTAGATATTGTGATTTAAATTTTTAAATATTTGAAGTTAGTTGTGATTAGATATTTGATTTAAATTTATAAATATTTGAAGTTAGTTGTGATTAGATATTGTGATTTAAATTGAATATAATTTCTAATATAAAAAAAGTGGATTAATCACAAATTGACACATAGAATTTGTGGGGCCAGAATCAATATGGTGGCTCTAAATTCTTTTGTTTTAATATATATTAATAGATTTTTCTAGCATTTGTAGAAAAAATAAATAAATAATTTATTATATAGAATTAATGACAAAATGACACATAGGATATGTGGACCCATAATCAATATGGTGGCACGAAAAGTGGCAGGTTTAATATATATATATATATAATTCGAATTTCAAAATCAAAACCAATTGTACATAATAACCACGTTTATCAAGACATATTCAAAATGTGAAATTTATGGGTTGAAAATCCGTTAGGTTTAAAAAAAATTTATAGATATTGTATAATTATAATTTTATAATTTAACTAACTTTTGAAAATCATATCTAGTTGAAAAGTTGTTAGTGACAAATTTAAAAATGAAGTATACTTGACAAAACAAATAAAATTAAAATTGAGAATTAACTAGAATTTGATACGTCAGCATGGTGGGGCTAGAATCATTCCGGTGGCTCGAAATTGGGCAGCTTTAATATATATATATAGTGGGCTTGATTATAAAAGAACATGTACTATGAATTGGAAATTGTATATATTGTATGATTTTGGCCCATAAACTTATATAGGTCAAATTATATATGCAAACTCATGAAAATAATATTACTAATAACATAAATGAATATAATATGTATTTTATATATAAGTTTAGTGGAAAATCTATCATATATTATTTTGACATATATGATAAGCTTATTGTTTGTGTAGTTTGTAGAAATCAAATTTTATCAAAAAGTTGTATATAGTTTTTATATATTTGAAGTTAGTTGTGATTAGATATTGAAACTTAAATTTTTAAATATTTGAAGTTAGTTGTGATTAGATATTTGATTTAAAATTTTAAATATTTGAAGTTAGTTGTGATTAGATATTGTGATTTAAATTGAATATAATTACTAATATAAAAAAAGTGGATTAATCACAAATTGACACATAGAATTTGTGGGGCCGGAATCAATATGGTGGCTCTAAATTCTTTTGTTTTAATATATATTAATAGATTTTTATATGATTTTTAGAAATAAAAAATAAATTATTTATTATATAGAATTAATGAAAAAATGACACATAGGATAGGTGCACCCATAATCAATATGGTGGCTCGAAAAGTGGCAGGTTTAATATATATATATATAATTCGAATTTCAAAATCAAAACCAATTGTACATAATAACCATGTTTATCAAGACATATTCAAAATGTGAAATTTATGGGTTGAAAATCCGTTAGGTTTAAAAAAAATTATAGATATTGTATAATTATAATTTTATAATTTAACTAACTTTTGAAAATCATATCTAGTTGAAAAGTTGTTGTAACAAATTTAAAAATGAAGTATACTTGAAAAAAGAATAAAATTAAAATTGAGAATTAACCAGAATTTGACACGTCAGCATGGTGGGGCCAGAATCATTCTGGTGGCTTGAAATGTGGCAGCTTTAATATATATATATATATATATATATATATAGTGGGCTTGATTATAAAAGAACATGTACTATGAATTGGAAATTGTATATATTGTGTGATTTTGGCCCATAAATTTATATAGGTCAAATTATATATGCAAACTCATGAAAATAATATTACTAATTACATAAATGATTGTAATATGTATTTTGTATATAAGTTTAGTGGAAAATCTATCATATATTATTTTGACATATATTATAAGCTTATTGTATGTGTAGTTTGTAGAAATCAAATTTTATAAAAAAGTTGTATATAGTTTTTATATATTTGAAGTTAGTTGTGATTAGATACTGTGATTTAAATTTTTAAATATTTGAAGTTAGTTGTGATTAGATATTTGATTTAAATTTTTAAATATTTGAAGTTAGTTGTGATTAGATATTGTGATTTAAAATGAATATAATTATTACTATAAAAAAGTGGATTAATCACAAATTGACACAAAGAATTTGTGGGGCCGGAATCAATATGGTGGCTCTAAATTCCTTTGTTTTAATATATATTAATAGATTTTTCTAGCATTTGTAGAAATAAAAAATAAATAATTTATTATATAGAATTAATGACAAAATGACACATAGGATAGGTGGACCCATAATCAATATGGTGGCTCGAAAAGTGGCAGGTTCAATATATATATATATAGATATATATAATTCGAATTTCAAAATCAAAACCAATTGTACATAATAACCATGTTTATCAAGACATATTCAAAATGTGAAATTTATGGGTTGAAAATCCGTTAGGTTTAAATTTTTTTTATAGATATTGTATAATTATAATTTAATAATTTAACTAACTTTTGAAAATCATATCTAGTTGAAAAGTTGTTGTAACAAATTTAAAAATGAAGTATACTTGAAAAAATGAATAAAATTAAAATTGAGAATTAACCAGAATTTGACACGTCAGCATGGTGGGGCCAGAATCATTCTGGTGGCTCGAAATGTGGCAGCTTTAATATATATATATTGGGCTTGATTATAAAAGAACATGTACTATGAATTGGAAATTGTATATATTGTGTGATTTTGGCCCATAAATTTATATAGGTCAAATTATATATGCAAACTCATGAAAATAATATTACTAATTACATAAATGATTGTAATATGTATTTTATATATAAGTTTAGTGGAAAATCTATCATATATTATTTTGACATATATTATAAGCTTATTGTATGTGTAGTTTGTAGAAATCAAATTTTATAAAAAAGTTGTATATAGTTTTTATATATTTGAAGTTAGTTGTGATTAGATATTGTGATTTAAAGTTTTTAAATATTTGAAGTTAGTTGTGATTAGATATTTGATTTAAATTTTTAAATATTTGAAGTTAGTTGTGATTAGATATTGTGATTTAAAATGAATATAATTATTACTATAAAAAAGTGGATTAATCACAAATTCACACAAAGAATTTGTGGGGCCGGAATCAATATGGTGACTCTAAATTCCTTTGTTTTAATATATATTAATAGATTTTTCTAGCATTTGTAGAAATAAAAAATAAATAATTTATTATATAGAATTAATGACAAAATGACACATAGGATAGGTGGACCCATAATCAATATGGTGGCTCGAAAAGTGACAGGTTGAATATATATATATAGATATATATAATTCCAATTTCAAAATGAAAACCAATTGTACATAATAACCATGTTTATCAAGACAATTTTCAAAATTTGAAATTTGTGGGTTGAAAATCCGTTAGGTTTACCAAAATTTTATAGATATTGTATAATTATACTTTTATAATTTAACTAACTTTTGAAAATCATATCTAGTTGAAAAGTTGTTAGTGTCAAATTTAAAAAAGAAGTATACTCTAAAAAATGAATAAAATTAAAATTGAGAATTAACCAGAATTTGACACGTCAGCATGGTAGGGCCAGAATCATTCTGGTGGCTCGAAATGTGGCAGCTTTAATATATATATAGTGGGCTTGATTATAAAAGAACATGTACTATGAATTGGAAATTGTATATATTGTATGATTTTGGCCCATAAATTTATATAGGTCAAATTATATATGCAAACTCATGAAAATAATATTACTAATTACATAAATGAATATAATATGTGTTTTATATATAAGTTTAGTGGAAAATCTATCATATATTATTTCGACATATATTATAAGCTTATTATATGTGTAGTTTGTAGAAATCAAATTTTATAAAAAAGTTGTATATAATTTTTATATATTTGAAGTTAGTTGTGATTAGATATTGTGATTTAAATTTTTAAATATTTAAAGTTAGTTGTGATTAGATATTTGATTTAAAATTTTAAATATTTGAAGTTAGTTGTGATTAGATATTGTGATTTAAATTAAATATAATTATTAATATAAAAAAAGTGTTTTAATCACAAATTGACACATAGAATTTGTGCAGCCGGAATCAATATGGTGGCTCTAAATTCCTTTGTTTTAATATATATTAATAGATTTTTCTAGCATTTGTAGAAATAAAAAGTAAATAATTTATTATATAGAATTAATGACAAAATGACAAATAGGATAGGTGGAAGTGGCTGGTTTAATATATATATTGTAATAACCCTCAATTCAGTAAGGGTATTTGGGTAATTTTCCCAACCCTCGTTCTGTAAGTGAGACGCGTTTGGCGTTTTCAGAATTTCTGTAACCCCTATAATCTCTGTAATAATCTTTTGGACGTTATTATATACGTTTGAGGTATTATCGGGCCTTAGAGTCTTTTTATGGGTACTGGCATTTAATTCTAGCTTGAGTCCGCGAGGGAGACCACGACCAGAGGTCACAGACGCGATCGCGGCATTTCCGCGACCGCGGAAACCTGTTCGTCGTCTTCTTCCAGAAGCTCGCGCGTGTCGCCGGTTCGGATGCCGCCATTACGCCGGGGGGAGGCCAATCGCTCCGTCTTCTCGGCGTTGGGCTTCCTTTGCTCTATAAAAGGGAGGTGGAGGCCTTGGAAATCTTCATCCACATCTCCCGATCTCGCTCTCTTTCTCTCATTCGTGCCCTCGCCGGAATTCGTGCTCGTCGGAGTTTTCGTCGGAGTTCTTCGTGGTCGTCAGTGGTGCTTTGGAAGCTTGGAGTGGTGGTGAGCCTCGTTCGAAGCTAGGGAGGTCGTCGTCTTCGTCCTAACCGGTGAGCCTCGAACCGATTTAGGGTCGCGACAGGGGGAGATCCGCGACCGGGCTATGAACACCGCGACCGCGGCTCTGCCCAGAAATCCGCGACCGCGGAAATCCAAACCGCGACCGCGGCTTGCTTTAGCAAGCGTGATCGTGGCTTGGAGGACCCCGGTCACTGCTTTGACCCTCGTTTCCTTTTGATTCTTTCGTTCGTATATTTTATCCGTTCATATCGTATCTAACTTAGGGTTCCGTCGTGGCTCGTCGTCATCGTAGAAATCCGTAACTAGATTCCAGTTCCCAGATACCCGGAACCCGACAACTACGTTCGTCTCAATTAAGGCAAGTGGCGGTTCGCTCTTGCTTATCATTCCATATTTTCTTTAGTTATCAATTATTTTTTATTGTTAGTTAAATTGGAATGAAGTGTTGTTTTTGATGGGAACAGATTTACTAAAATGATGTGATTAAAATATGATATTATAATAGGTTGTATATATTGCTAGAACAACGCTATTATACCTATTATTACTGTAATAAATTTTGGTGTGGATTTAAATGTAACTTAAATGCTAGATTAGCACGAGTATTCGTAGGAACGCTAATGCCTTATGAGGATTAGTCGTTTCTTTATAAGTTGGTATTAGTCAAAATAATAATCTAATACTTTTAAAGGTTATGACCATTGCTTCTTATCCAACCGTTAAGGATAAGAGGTGTTTAAACACCTTGCTAGTGCCATTGGATTGGGCGTAATGTCACCCTGTGTTATTCTCGTAGTCACTCGACATTGTATTAAAAGCTTAACGTGAATATACGTTTTGTAATTAAATAAGATAAGTGCGGTTATGCACCTAATTAATATACCATCGGGCGAGGAGTACAACGTGGAAACCGCCCGGACTCTTGTTAGAGTAAGTCTTCTTTCCAATCTGGATTCGCGTTACGCGGTGAGGTTGGTCGTGGACCCAAATAACTAAGGTCGTTTTTAAACTTGTGAGTAAACTTAACGTTCCCAAACATTTATCATACGTTTCCCATAAGACTCAATTCCTTTGGAGTCATCTTTTCAGTGCATGTCTAAACTTTAATCATTCCGTGAAAGTTCCGAGTTATGTATCGTTCCTTCGGTTGATATTCAAGGGACAATGATAGTAAATGGTTACGATCACTAGAACCATTATGTTTTCACCCTTGCATAGTCTTTCATTAGACTAACCAACCGGGTTTTATTCCTTGCATGGTTGGCTGGTGTCATCCGTCCTATACGGCACATCAGTGGTTGGTCCCCGAAGTCTTGAAGTAACTAATTGAAGAGAGGCTTACAGTTGAAGATTTAAGCGTCAGTGTTTTAAGGTTGTTGAGCATTACTTTAATATATTCTTATAACCAAGTCTTGTAATAGGGTTTATTATAAAAGTCTTCCGCTGTAAACTCACTCTGTTGTAAAATCGTCCTTCTCATTTTATGAGAAGTCTGTTAATAAAATGTTGAGTACGTTTTATTTAAATATGTCTTCCACTATTTAATCTTTCGTTATTTAATATACTTATTTAAGCTTAATTGTTCCGATTAAAGCCTAGGGTGACTTTGGACAGTAACGTCTGAGGTCACTAGCGTGTGACACGACCGACATAAGTCGGGGGTGTTACAATTATGGTATTAGAGCAATGATTTTAAAATTCTTAGCCTATTGTTAGGTTTGAGAATTTTTGAAAATTAATTTCAAAACTATTTTCAACCTATTTTCCATTAAAAGGAAATTCGAGAGTCTAAATGTTAAATTTAAAAGTTTTATCATTTCTTGGAATTTAATTTAAAATAATGGTTTAGCTATTTGAACTTAAAAAGTTAATTATAGTTGGTTTATAAATGGTGTGTTATAAGCAATTAAGATTAAAAGTTTACGATTATAACTTTAAAAGTGCGATTTTGGTCTTAGTAAGAGTTTTGTGATAATCGTATCACTAGTTTGAGAAACTAACTTTATAAATAATTATTTTATTAAGTTAAGTATATAAGGTTTAAAAGTATAAAGTATAAAGTAGAAAGTTTGAAAGTATAAGATTTAATAATAAGTGGTTTTCAAACTTCTGCAAGCTTTGAGTTGTTACTTATTCCTTAGATCCATTCTTAGGGATAGTGTCTCTCCTTAGGATTAATGCCATTTAAAAGTTGACATTTCTCCTAGTGTATCCATTCTCAAGTAAAGGGAAGAAGATCGTTTATGCGGTTAATGGTGGAGGGTCAGTCAGACTGATATAAAGTTATTAGTTTGGACCCTTATAAATCGTATCATAACATAATTGACTAAGTTTCATATCCCTCATTTTATAAGGATATTTTGGAATTTTTCCAACTCCCGTATTACTAGACGGATTAAATTCAAAGAAGATCGGACATTCTGTAATATGTTTGAGCTCTGTAAATTTTTCTGAGTAATATAAATACAGTTGAAGTGTTTTCGGGGTTAATTTGTCGTTAGTGTATGAATATATTTAACCCGGGTTTAAGGAAATTAACCCAAAAGTGATTTGGATAAGAATAGCCAAATCGGCCTTGATCGCACCCCGCGGCAAGTAGCCATCGCACCCGCGGCGAAGGCCAAAATCAGAGTCGTCGTCTTCGCGATAAGCTCCAGCTGCAAGTTGTGACAGCCGTTTGGGCAGCCAAGTGGACAGCCAAGTGGGCTTTTTCCTTGTCCCCTTACTTGTTCCCTTTGAGGAAACTCGAATTTGGACTATAAAAGGGAGTTGAATCCGAAGTCCCAAGCTTCATCTTCCTCCTTGCTCTGTTTTCTCTATTTTTCACCATTGTTGTGCAAGCTTTGAGCTTTGTGGTGAAGAGAATCGGATCCCTTTGAGTGTTGGAAAGGGTACTCCTAATTGGTATTAGAAGGTCTAAGGTGTTGGGAGATCGAACCATAGACAAATCGAAGCATACAAACGATTTGGGTAAGAAATTCTCCATTGATGCACTGTCGGAGCTTGCCTCTATGCAGTCACCGCACCCCGCGGCATGGACCTCACTGCACCCGCGGCGAGATAGGTTCGTGTTGTGGTTTTGTGTGTTGTGGTCTTGTACGAGGGTTGGTTCCTTCGATTCTTTTCGTATTCTTTTAGATTCATATATAAGTGTATTGAATCTAAGTTAGGATCTTGTTATGGGTCATTTCTTAGGGATTTATTATCCAAGATCTGCCCCAGTTTCAGATCCAGGAACCAGACGTTTCTAAGCCTTGTTCGAACTCGCCGGATCTAAGGCAAGTGGCGGTTCGCTCTTGCTCATCATTCCATACTTCAATTATTTATCAATCGTTTAGTTGTTAAATAAATTGGGATGATTCTTAATTATGTTGGGAACAGTTTTGATAACTATATGTGATTAAAATCTGATATTATAATAGGTTGTATATTCTGCTAGAATCGACGCTATTATAGATATATTGTATAGGTGTGAGCCATGATGGCTTTGTGTGATTTATTATTGTGTTTAACTGTTTAGTTAGCACGAGTATTGTGTGTAAATTACCGTGATGGTATTATTGTGAATTTAATGTTAACTGTAATGCTAGTATAGCACGTGAGTTTGCAGGAACGCTAAGTCCAAGTAAGGATTTGTCGTGTCTTTATAATCAATAATCGTGGGAACGCTAATCAGGTTAAGAGATTAGTGGCTTCTTTAAAACCTAATGTTCGTAGGAACACTAATCAGGTTAAGAGATTAGTCGTTTCTTTAATATAATACTTCCTACCACCCGTTAAGGTAGGAGGGGTTTAAGCGCCTAGCTAGCGCCACTGGGTGGACGTAATACCACCCGGGGTATTAATAATCTTCCGTTGTTACTCGGATTAATTTAAAGGCGGTAAATTAATTAAGCACCTCGCCAGTGTATCGGGGTGAACGTAAGGTCACCTAGTGTAATAATCTTCCGTTGTTACTTGGATTAATTTAAAGGCGGTAAATTAATTAAGCACCTCGCCAGTGTATCGGGGTGAACGTAAGGTCACCCAGTGTAATAATCTTCCGTTGTTACTCGGATTAATTTAAAGGCGGTAAATTAATTAAGCACCTCGCCAGTGTATCGGGGTGAACGTAAGGTCACCCAGTGTAATAATCTTCCGTTGTTACTCGGATTAATTTAAAGGTGGTAAATTAATTAAGCACCTCGCTAGTGTATCAGGGTGAACGTAAGGTCACCCAGTGTAATAATCTTCCGTTGTTACTCGGAATAATAATTAAAGGTCTTAAATGTGTGCAGTTGTGTGTGTTGTAATTTAATAAGATAAGTGTAGTTAAGCACATAATTAATAAGTTTAAGCACCTTGTAAGTGCAATCTGGATGGCGTAGGATCATCCTGTGTAATAACTGGTGTGTTGTAAATTAATAAGGGTACGATTAAGCTCATAACTTAATAAGTCTTAATGATAAGGTAAGTGTTTTAAGTGCAGTTGTGATCAAGTTAAGTACTGTTGTGATTAAGTGCCGTTGTGATTAAGTGCCGTTGTGTTTAAGTTAAGTGCCTTGTGTGATTTATTTAATGTTCCCCAACATTTGTCATATTTCTGTTAAGACTCACTTTCTTTGGAGTCTTCTTTTGGGATTGATTGCTGTGAGGCTCGGTCTCCAGAATCTTCTCTTGTGCATACCTCTTGTTTATTGCAGTAGGAGTATGGTGGTTGACTATCGTTATCGGTTGTGATTCGAGGAGCGATGAGTCTAACCTAATACGACTGCTTCGAACCACTCTGCTTTGTACCCTTGCGTAGTCTTTCGTTAGACTAACCAACCGATTATTCCCTTGCATGGTTGGCTGGTGTCATCCGTTCGATTCGGCACATCAGGTATGTTGCTGTTCCGTGAAGGCTAGAACGACTATGAAGATGAACGGTGTTTTGACAAGTTATTTTGTCGCTTTGTTTACAAGACTTCCGCTGTGTTAAATATGTTTTGCTTAAAGACTTCCGCTGTAATGATTCTGATTATGTATTTCTGATGTATTTGTTGTATTTGGAATTATGTTGAAATTCCGAGACTTTGGTTTTAATAAAAGTTGTAATATTTGGTATTATAACTGTTGGTTGATGGTTTTATCGTTTGGAAAAGCCTGGGGTGACTTCGGGATGTTATATCCGAGGTCACTGGCAGTAATACTTTCAAAGGTGGAAATTTGGGGGTGTTACAAGTAACGTCTGAGGTCACTGGCGTGTGACACGACCGACATAAGTCGGGGGGTGTTACAATTATGGTATCAGAACAATGATTTTAAAATTCTTAGCCTATTGTTAGGTTTGAGAATTTTCGAAAATTAATTTCGAAAATATTTTCAACCTATTTTCCATTAAAAGGAAATTGGAGAGTCTAAATGTTAAATTTAAAAGTTTTATCATTTCTTGGAATTTAATTTAAAATAATGGTTTAGTTATTTGAACTTCAAAAGTTAATTATAGTTGGTTTATAAATGGTGTGTTATAAGCAATTAAAATTAAAAGTTTACGATTATAACTTTAAAAGTGCGATTTTGGTCTTAGTAAGAGTTTTGTGATAATCGTATCACTAGTTTGAGAAACTAACTTTATAAATAATTATTTTATTAAGTTAAGTATATAAGGTTTAAAAGTATAAAGTATAAAGTAGAAAGTTTGAAAGTATAAGGTTTAATAATAAGTGGTTTTCAAACTTCTGCAAGCTTTGAGTTGTTACTTATTCCTTAGATCCATTCTTAGGGATAGTGTCTCTCCTTAGGATTAATGCCATTTAAAAGTTGACATTTCTCCTAGTGTATCCATTCTCAAGTAAAGGGAAGAAGATCGTTTCTGCGGTTAATGGTGGAGGGTCAGTCAGACTGATATAAAGTTATTAGTTTGGACCCTTATAAATCGTATCATAACATAATCCGTGCCCATATAAAGTTATTAGTTTTGACTAAGTTTCATATCCAAGTCGGAAAAATTCTAATCTGATGTCATGCTTCATCAACAGATGGTGAACACAAGAAACACAATCCGTGCCGGAGTTGGGCCGAGTAACAACCCAAGGCTGAATCTGAGGAACGCCGCTAATCAAGGGGACGAGAGCGAGTCTGTCTCTCACAATAACCCCGAAGGCAATGGCCAAGTTCAGACTAATCCTCGGGTGGTATTCGACGCTACGGCCATAGAGGCCATTCGTGGGATCGTCATGCAAGCGATCACTGATATAATGCGGCCAATTGCACCACAGGCACAAGGTGTGTCGGTTCCTCAGGTTATTCCTGAATTTGAGGAGCTAGTGGATCTGGTACCTCAGGTCGACGTCGTCAGGAACAGAGGGAATTACGGTCGAGCCTTGAAGGCCGTGAGCTCAATGAGGTCTGACAGTTATGATGGTACCGGAGAACCAGTCAGAGTGGCATATTGGTTCTCGCACATGGAACGGTTGTTCAGGAACGTGGATTGCACTGAGGCTGAGAAAGTGCACATCGCCTCCCTTCAACTTAAGGATGTGGCTAGCGAATGGTAGGAGAGCACTGGTTTAGCTAACCAAATTTTATAAAAAAAGTTATATATAGTTTTTATATATTTGAAGTTAGTTGTGATTAGATATTTGATTTAAATTTTTAAATATTTGAACTTAGTTGTTATTAGATATTGTGATTTAAATTCAATATAATTATTAATATAAAAAAAGTGAATTAATCACAAATTGACACATAGAATTTGTGGGGCCGGAATCAATATGGTGGCTCTAAATTCCTTTTTTTTAATATATATTAATAGATTTTTTTAGGATTTGTAGAAATAAAAAATAATTATCTATTTATTATATACAATTAATGACAAAATGACACATAGAATAGGTGGACCCATAATCAATATGGTGGCTCGAAAAGTGGCAGGTTTAATATATATATATATATAGATATATAATTCGAATTTCAAAATGAAAACCAATTGTACATAATAACCATGTTTATCAAGACAATTTTCAAAATGTGAAATTTATGGGTTGAAAATCCGTTAGGTTTAACAAAATTTTATGGATATTGTATAATTATAATTTTATAATTTAACTAACTTTTGAAAATCATATCTAGTTGAAAAGTTGTTAGTGACAAATTTAAAAATGAAGTATACTTTAAAAAATGAATAAAGTTAAAATTGAGAATTAACCAGAATTTGACACGTCATCATGGTGGGGCCAGAATCATTCTGGTGGCTCGAAATGTGGCAGCTTTAATATATATATATGTATATATATAGTGGGCTTGATTATACCAGAACATGTACTGAATTGGAAATTGTATATATTGTATGATTTTGGCCCATAAATTTATATAGGTCAAATTATATATGCAAACTCATTAAAATAATATTACTAATTACATAAATGAATATAACATGTATTTTATATATAAGTTTAGTGGAAAATCTATCATATATTATTTTGACATATATTACAAGCTTATTATATGTGTAGTTTGTAAAAATCAAATTTTATAAAAAAGTTGTATATAGTTTTTATATATTTGAAGTTAGTTGTGATTAGATATTGTGATTTAAATTTTTAAATATTTGAAGTTAGTTGTGATTAGATATTTGATTTAAAGTTTTAAATATTTGAAGTTAGTTGTGATTAGATATTGTGATTTAAATTGAATATAATTATTAATATAAAAAAGTGGATTAATCACAAATTGACACATAGAATTTGTGGGGCCGTAATCAATATGGTGGCTCTAAATTCCTTTGTTTTAATATATATTAATAGATTTTTTTAGCATTTGTAGAAATAAAAAATAAATTATTTATTATATAGAATTAATGACAAAATGACACATAGGATAGGTGAACCCATAATCAATATGGTGGCAAGAAAAGTGGCAGGTTTAATGTATATATATATATATATAATTCGAATTTCAAAATGAAAACCAATTGTACATAATAACCTTTTTTATCAAGACAATTTTCAAAATGTGAAATTTATGGGTTGAAAATCCGTTAGGTTTAAAAAAAATTATAGATATTGTATAATTATAATTTTATAATTTAACTAACTTTTTAAAATCATATCTAGTTGAAAAGTTATTAGTGACAAATTTAAAAATGAAGTATGCTTGAAAAAATGAATAAAATTAAAATTGAGAATTAACCAGAATTTGACACGTCAGCATGGTGGGGCCAGAACCATTCTGGTGGCTCGAAATGTGGCAGCTTTAATATATATATATATGTATATAGTGGGTTTGATTATAAAAGAACATGTACTATGAATTGGAAAGGGAAAAGATAAGGTGAGGATGGAAGCTTAGGAAAGGAGTGAGGACACCCCAAGACTGTCGGATCAAGAAAAAGACTGTCCAGATCAGCCAAGGAAAGAATTCGGAAACAATTCGGCACGACCGAATTTTTCGCAAAAAAAACGTGCACGCGCATTTTTGTCCGTATGCACACATACGTTGTTTCGCATGCATACACACATTGTTTTCTTGTGCACACACATGTCATTCCGTATGCACAAGTAGGCTATTTTTGTTGGTTTTTATACGTATGCACACATGTTATTTCGTACGCGATTTGAGTCATTTTCGCATGCACACATATGTTATTTTCATGTGTACACATGCACACCTATGTTGTTTCACATGCACACATGTCTATTTCACATACACATAGCACATAGTGCATTTCATATGCACAAATAGACCATTTTCACATGCACACAGTAGTATACTTCACATGCACTCGATAGTATACTTCGCATGCACACAGTCGTGTTTTCATGTGCACACATTTTGTCATTCCATATGAACGCACGCGTTTTATGCATACACACAAAAATAAATTTCACGTGCACACCGTAATGTATTTGGCATGCACACAACAATGTATTTGGTATGCACACAGATTTGCACTTCGTATGCAGCGAATCCGTCTTTTTCACTAATAATTCGGTTGTGTCGAATTTTTGTAGATATTTTCCCAAATTGTTGAAAAGTAATCTGGGCACTCCGTTTGCTTCCCATCCAACGGCTCTCATGCGTCCTCATTCCTCTCCTCCCTTCCCATCCTCACCGGATCTCAACCCGGAAACAATTGGAAATTGTATATATTATATGATTTTGGCCCATAAATTTATATAGGTCAAATTATATATGCAAACTCATGAAAATAATATTACTAATTACATAAATGAATATAATATGTATTTTATATATAAGTTTAATGAAAATAATATTACTCATGAAAATAATATTAAATGACATATATTATAAGCTTATTGTATGTGTTGTTTGTAGAAATCAAATTTTATAAAAAAGTTGTATATAGTATTTATATATTTGAAGTTAGTTGTGGTTAGATATTGTGATTTAAATTTTTAAATATTTGAAGTTAGTTGTTGTTATATATTTGATTTAAAATTTTAAATATTTGAAGTTAGTTGTGATTAGATATTGTGATTTAAATTGAATATAATTATTAATATAAAAAAGTGGATTAATCACAAATTGACACATACAATTTGTGGGGCCGGAATCAATATGGTGACTCTAAATTCCTTTGTTTTAATATATATTAATAGATTTTTTTAGGATTTGTAGAAATAAAAAATAAAAAATTTATTATATAGAATTAATGACAAAATCACACATAGAATAGGTGGACCCATAATCAATATAGTGGCTCAAAAAGTGGCAGATTTAATATATATATATATATATAGATATTTATAATTCGAATTTCAAAATGAAAACCAATTGTACATAATAACTAGGGGTGTTCATAATTATCCGATCCGGTCGATCCGATCCATCGATCCGATCCTAAAATATCCGAGTCCAGTGGAATACGATCCGAATCCGATCCGATCCGGGAAAATTTTCCGGATCACCGGATCGGATACAGATCGGGGCTAAATATCCGGCGGATATCCGGGGGTATGCCACTATTATAATATTTATATAAAAAATTATATATATTACTTGAAAATTAAATATGCCAATGGTTTTCCCATTTTTATAAATGTGTAAACATTAATATTTTCATTGTGAATGAAAGTATTGAAGTTTAGACATTTAAATATTATTTTTGAACTCGAATTAGTGGACTTTGAAAGTATTTTTGTTGTTTTTCGGTGGTTTGTTTGAAATTGTATATTGATTAAACTACTAAGTATTTTGTTTGAATTTATATATTTGAACTTGTAGCTAATATAGTTGATGAATTATAAATTTGTGATAATATTTTTAGAAATAATATAATTTTTATATTAATTTATATATAGATTGGATATTTAGGATATCCGATATGGATATCCGATCCGATCCGAGGTTTTCGGATCGGATATCCGGGATTTTCGGATACGGATATGGATAGCGATTTCGGGATTTTTCATTTGAGGATATCCGATCCGATAAGCCGGATCAGATCGGATATCCGGTAATGAACACCCCTAATAATAACCATGTTTATCAAGACAATTTTCAAAATGTGTAATTTATGGGTTGAAAATCCATTAGGTTTAACAAAATTTTATAGATATTGTATAATTATAATTTTATAATTTAACTAACTTTTGAAAATCATATCTAGTTGACAAGTTGTTAGTGACAAATTTAAAAATGAAGTATACTTGAAAAAATGAATAAAATTAAAATTTAGAATTAACCAGAATTTGACACGTCAACATGGTGGGGCCATAATCATTCTGGTGGCTCGAAATGTGGCAACTTTAATATATATATATAGTGGGCTTGATTATAAAAGAACATGTACTATGAATTGGAAATTGTGTATATTGTATGATTTCGGCTTATAAATTTATATAGGTCAAATGATAGGAATTTGATCATGTGAGGCTAATCATTATGGTGTAAAATTAGAATAATCCTATAGTCCTTGGATGGAGACAAATTCAAGGACTTGGATCAAACTTTCATTAAAGGGACATGTGTCATGCACATGACCCCTTGGTCAAACTTCCATTGCCGGTCAACGCCGAACTCCGATGGTCAACGCCGGTTATCGACGGTCAACGCCGGCATTGACCGGCCAATATATGTTAAAAACTAAATGAATTTCACATCTAGTACAAAAATATACGCACAAGTATACTATTCTATGTTCACGTACATGCAAAAACTCATGCACTTCAATAATCATCCACACACGGTCTAAAACTCATGCACATTTTCAATACAAACCCGATATATGCACACATAGTGCAAATTAGGTGCACAAACAAGCCATTATTCATGCACATACACGCATAGATGTATGCACTTCACACGTATTGCACTGGATGTGCATGCAAATTGGCTTGAATGTGCATAATGTTTGCATTGTATATGCTAGTACAAATCATGTGCACATACAAGCCATTATACATGCACATACATGTATAGACGTATAAACTTCACACATAATGGCTTGAATGTGCGTGCAAAATGGCTTGAATGTGCATAATGTTTGCACTGGATATGCGGAAAAAAACTGGACCCCGAAAATAAACATTTTAGGAGAAAAAAAGCTTGAATGGTTAGAAGTGCATGCAATCTTGCGTGAATATGCATAACTTATGCACTAAATGTGCATAGAAAATTTTGGACCGGATACAAAAAAATCGCCCAAAGAAAGAAAAAAAGTTGGCCCCGTAAAAAAAAGTTGGCCGATTTTACGTCGGTCAAAAGTGCATGAAATTATGTTGGAATGTGCATAGAAAATTTTGGCCTAGAAAATGAAAATTCCGCCCCACAAAAATATATTTTGGGCCCGAAAAATAAAAAATAAAAAATCCGGTCAACGCCGACGTTGACCGCCGGTGACCGGAGTTAACCGGAGGTCAATGCCAGAGACCGGCGGTCAATGCCGGAGTTGACCCACTTAAATGAAGCTTTTATCTCCATCCTTGGATGGAAGTCCATCCAAGAGTGGAGGTTCATTCTCATTTTACACTATAAGCCCCATTCTCACTTGATCAAGCCCCCAAATTATATATGCAAACTCATGAAAATAATATTACTAATTACATAAATGAATATAATATGTATTTTATATATAAGTTTAGTGGAAAATCTATCATATATTATTTTGACATATATTATAAGCTTATTGTATGTGTAGTTTGTAGAAATTAAATTTTATAAAACATTTGTATATAGTATTTATATTTTTGAAGTTAGTTGTGATTAGATATTGTGATTTAAATTTTTAAATATTTGAAGTTAGTTGTGATTAGATATTTGATTTAAATTTTTAAATATTTGAAGTTAGTTTTGATTAGATATTGTGATTTAAATTGAATATAATTAGTATTATAAAAAAAATGGATTAATCACAAATTAACACATAGAATTTGTAGGGCCGAAATCAATATGGTGGCTCTAAATTCGTTTGTTTTAACATATATTAATAGATTATGTAATATTTTTAATTTTCATTTATTAAAAAAATATGAATAGAAGAATAAAAAAAAATTAAAGGCGTAACAAGTTTAGTAAACCCATTAAAACTTAATTGTTTAACAAAAAAGGAAAAAAAACAAGAGTTCAAAGGACTAAACAGTCTAAACCCCATAATTTATGTCCCACGCAACAATCATTAATTAGCCAATATATATTTCATGTAATATCCTCAACATTATATACCAATGTTGTTTTAGTCTTAAACATAAAGTGGAATAGGCTTTTTTTTAAATCGACACACCCATTTTAAGTGCAATTGTCTGAACCAGTTGACACTTGATAACATGTATATATTAAGACCGGCAAACCAAACGAGCTACCCCCTAATCACGCCCTCACGACGGGCTAAGCTCAAACAATATCTTAAGGCCGACCTGCCCAACAAACTAGCCCATATCACACCTTCATGACGGGATAAAGTCCAAACATACCAGGAAATGAACCCAGACTCGAACCCACTCTAAGTAGATAGGTAGACTGATCAGGGTCAATCACGTAAGAGTGCACACGCGCATACAATCCAAATACATAAACCTAGTGCGGTCCCATCTTAAAACCAATTGTAAACGAGAGGAGTAGCCCACCAATCTTATATATTAGTCTTAGTTATATCCCAACTTCATATGTGAGATAGATATTCCAATATGCCCCCTCAAGTGCAGCTTGTCTGGCCTAACACTTTGACAAAGATAGATAGATTACAGATGTGTATCATTCGCCTAGCCGATCCCAAATAAACCAAAGAAAGGGACTCATGACTGAACCTCGCTCGGATACCATGTTAGAGTTCGTGCGCTGATAACGAAGGGAGGGGGCGTGTCAATCCATGCGCACATGCGCGATAAGGCCATCATATAAGCATAGTGGGATTCCATCCTGAAATCAATTTGCAATACGAAGAGTAGTCCATCAATCTTATATATAATTTACTCGTCTTGTTTTAGTCCCAATTTATTATGTGGGGTAGTTTTTTATTCCACCCCCCTTCAAGTGAAATTGTATGGACCATTTGACACTTGACAACATGCCTTAAAGCCGACAAGCCCAATGAACTATCACAAATCACGTCATAGTGGCATGTTAAGCACAAATAAACCAGGAAACAACCTGATACCATGTTAGAGTTCGATGGGCCCATAGGTACATAGGTAGATTGTGATTCGATCACGTAAGAGAACACATGCGCATATAAGACAAGTATATAAGTCGAGTAGAGTTCATCCTAAAATCAATTGGCAATAGAAGAAATAACTAACTAATTCTATACAATATACTTAGTTACCTGATAATATTCCAATAACATATTTCGAGCAAACATTGGTTGAAGTTAGAAGTTGAACAGGATTGATCTAGGTTTCATGTCCATGTGCCCAAGTGATGTGATCCCACCTCCCATGATGGCCACAGACGAGGAGAATGCCATGAGCCTACGCTCAGAGGGCCCAGTGACAAGGTCCAGGTCCAAGGCCATCGCCGACGCCGTGCACTCGCTAGTCACTCGCGTCATCGCTAGCCAAGGAAGCCCAGAGACCGAACCCAGACTCGTCGTCCTCACCACCATCGGCATCGGAGTATCAAGCCCATCACAGCCGACACCGGGTGCACCCACCGCCGAGTCAGTCGACTCCTCGTCACCGCCGCTCGCAGTGTCTGCGTCCATTGCCTCGCCGCCACCGGGTTTTGACACTTAGAGGTTTATTCGCCATGTGTTTGACATTGTTTTGAGACATTACTATCTTTAGTATTATGCTTGTTTTAGACACTTTCTATTTATAGTTATTTCCATATTTAAGGTGTGTGCCTATTGCATGTTGCATGGGCTAGCCCGCTAGGCTCGACTCGGCCCATCCGAGTTCTCGCCTCTAGTATTTTAAGTTAAACTTTGTTATTGTTTTTACTTACGTTCAATTTTAATCAAGGCTTTAGTAGAGTGTTTATCCTCCTACCCTTGATCGGACGTCACCCTCTATCTTTGCATCCCCTTCACCCGCGCCGACGCTACGGCAACCGCTTGAGCCTTCAAGCAAAGTCTTCCTTCGCATCTCCCTTCACTCCGCGCCGACGCTACGGCAAAGGACTTGTTTTTTCAAGTCATCTATCCCCAACTCACACACCAACACCCTCCATACAATCGCTTCCACCTTCGCCATCGCAATCGCATCCATTGAACCCACAATCGAACCCACACCCATCGTTGTCGCCGTCGCTAGCATCGCTTGTGACATCCACCCTCACCATCGCTATCGCCGTCGCCATCGAGCCCAGACTTGAACCCAGTCGATCGCTCGCCATCGCATCCGCCATCGCCATCGCTCATCTTGACATCCATCTTCGCCGCCACCGATACCATCCAGACACTCACCACCGGGTTCGCCATCGGCCACCACCGTGTCCGATAACCTCTAAAAGCACTATTCACTTTGCCACCAATCTTGTCAACCTTTCGTGCAAGACAACAAGGGTTTGCACCCAAGGATTCCACGACAGGTTTGACAAGGGAGGACTGTGACTTCTCGCCCAAGACTAGATCCAAGGTGCTACCTTTGACAAGTGTGCTCGTCATTGGAGGCAAGAACATATCAACTGGTATCAGAGCCCAACAGCCTTGTAAGTCACGAACTCAAGTTTGCATCTTGTTCACATTTTTTTTTCTTGCCCACCATCTTTGCTTTCGCATCATCATTCACAAGAAAATACCAAAAGTTTCCATATTTGCTAAGTCCAATCGGTTTCTACAAGGTAATTCCTTGGCCGAATTTTTTTTCCTTGCTCCCTAAGTTTTGGTGTGTTTGGTAACTTTGATATCTTGCATGCTAGAATAGGTTGTTTCCTTATTTCTTGCATTGATAGAGGCTCCGTTCGGCTGTTCCTGCAAAAGTACTTATTTGTGCTTCTTGTGATTTTTTCTCCAGAAAAGCACACTCCTAGCCTGTTCGGTTGTTCTCCCCTTAAATACGTCAACCTCTTCTTCTTTGCTTATACATGCTCAAAAATGGGTGAAAAAAAAGGATTGGCACCCCACTTTTCAATACTTATCACATACTTTTGGAGGATTGTTTCCAACAAATGCCCCCCGACATCTCTCCTCTTCTCCTCTTCGACTCTCGAACAGGGCTCGTGGTTTGTCTTCCATAGCTGCTCTGGAAGTTGAAGCTCGATGCGCTGCAGGTATGCCTCTTCTCTCCCCTCGCTCTTCTCATCTTCCTCTCCTCCCCTCGCTCTTCCAGCTTGACGACCCACCGACATCTGTCGAAGCATGAGAGTCGCGATTTTTCTTCCATCGCCACTTCCTTTCTCCGTTATCCTTCTTCCTCGATTTCAGACTCTTAGGGCCTTTGATTTTAGGGTTTCATGAGTCTCATGGATGTTGGATTGGATTTTTAGGGTTATTGATGAATTTAGGGCTTTTGATTTAGGGTTAGGTCTCATGGATTATGTTGCTTTGTGAAATCTTTATGCCCTAAATCGAGTATGGCTTGTTGATTTTAGGGCTTTTAGGTTTTCAAAATTGAAACTGCCAGTATTCATAAAACACAGTTACAAGAAATGAAATAGAGGACACATACTGAGCAACTATCGTGTAGCTTCAAGAAATTATTCTAGATCGAACATGATAAGCACTACTTTGTAGGGCTTAAGTAAGAGTCATTAGAGGGTTTATTGGTGCCATTCGGGTAGATTTAGACACATTCATGTGTATGGCGTTTGGGGGCGAAGTTTGGTGTTTATGGAGGTGTTTGAGTGATTTTGGATATCTAGGAGACACCAAGGAAAGACGCCAAAGGAGTGAAGAGACGAGTTGAGGAGCGGTGCGAGATATTGCAAGGAAGAGCCATAGACGAAGGGACGTTCTGGAGCCTTGCCGCACCCGCGCCGAAGGCCACCGCCGCCAGCGGTGGAAGGAGCAGAAAGAAGACAAGCTGTTGGATAATGGCCGCACCCAGCGGCAGCCTCACCGCACCCGCGGCGAGGTCGTCAGAGAATTGGACTGAAGACACTGGAGTTCCACCGCACCCAGCGGTGGAGCCACCGCACCCGCGGTGGCGACGCGCTGAAAGTCTTTTACGAGTTTTCTTATTTCCGTTTCATTTTATTTCGAGACTTAGTTTCCAAGTTTGTTATTTTTTTTCTTTTCTTTATTTCTGAATTATTTCCTTAGTATTTAAGCGAGGGTTAAGACTCTTTTGGAAGGAGGATTCTCTAACCCTAGTTGCCACCTTTCTACGTTTTTCTCTCACAAACCCTAATGGAGAACTAAACCTCCATTGTTGCACTTGACAGTTTGAAGCCAACAATTGATTGGTTGTGAGTTTTCTACTCTTGTTCGTTTTCCTATCTAGTTGGATTGATTCTCTTGTGCTTGATTGTTTATTGGTCTATGTTGATTTATCTAGATTGATCACCTAGGTTTATTGATATTTTTCTAATTGCTAGGACTTGTGATTCCGGGTTCGGGTTGCATATCTAGTAGCAAGCACGATTGTTGCGTATAGGGGATCCGAGCGCTTCATCGTGAGAGAGAGTTAATTGCATGCTTATAGTAACGGGTTGTTTCTATTGCATGTATCTTGTTGAATCCTTGTTTGATTGCTATTGCTTTATTGAGTCTTGAAGGTTTTCGGATTTGATTTGGTGATAAGTACTATTAGGGCTGGTAGAACTAATAGTTACCTATGATCGGGATAAGAACAACTATAGGAATATTAAGAACTTGAGATTGATAGAATTCCATGATCGACCTTTCTATTGTTGTGTGGATCTATGTTGAGTGTGGCGCTTTTTCCCATCATATTTACAACCTTTTCCTGCGAACTTATTTACTTGTTTCCTTATTGCTTGTTACGAGAAACACAAACAAACCCCCCCTAGTTCCTAGTTGGTGATAACAAATTGCATAAGTTGATAACCTGACTCCCTGTGGGATCGACCCTGACTTGCTTGCTATACTCTTTAGTAGGTATTTTGGGATTTATTTGATAGGCATCACGACTTTAGCCCTGTCAAATTTGGCGCCGTTGCCGGGGAGTCAACATTTCTGTTTTTGTGATTTGTTTGTTGCCTACCTTGGTGTGGACCTATCTTACGGTCCACACCCGTGCTACTGATTTTTGTATTTTCTTTTTTTGCTTTTGATACAGATATGGATTTTTGGGGAGAGCCGCGATATGACCCATACTCCTACGCATATACTCCAGGGTGGAGAGATCACCCCAATTCGAGTTATGGGTACCAACAATACCCTCCATATGGTCATGACTACCAGGAGTTCTACCCGGAGCCACAATCGTTCTACCAGCAGGGTGCTCCACAGCAGTACAATCCGGCCTATGAGCATAGCCCGCCAGTGTCTAATCCTAGCCCCTCCATGTCAACTGAAGATATGCTCCAAGCTCTGGATAAGCACTTCAGCACTCACGTTCACGCTACGACGTCGAGTATCAAGAACCTTGAGACGCAGATGAGCCAAATGGCTGAGGCGATTACAAGGATTGATCAGCGGACTTCGGGAAATCTACCATCTCAAACGGTAGTGAACCCGAGGGAAAACGTTAGCGCGATAACCCTTAGAAGTGGAAAGCAATTGTATGTCGATCCTAGTGCTGAAGAGGACGACTCAGGAAAATAGGGTATTCTGGAAAATGACCGCACCCAGCGGCAAGGTGACCGCACCCGCGGCGAGCATGATTTGGAAAAACAGAATGTTCTGTCAAGTTCACCGCACCCAGCGGTGGCAACCACCGCACCTGCGGCAAGCAGTACTGTTTCTCGAGAAAATTCTGGGGATCCACCGCACCCGGCGGTGACCTCTGGCCGCACCCGCGGCGAGACTTTTGGAGCTGTTGCTGAGCCTTATGTGGACACCTACGTTCGTCCATACTTTCCTCCTCTCGGTTCCGAGAAGCCACCCACCCCATTCCCAGAGGCGCTCAAGGAGTTGGGCCTTCCAGACGATATTTGGGACCGCAAGGTGCTTTCTGAGGAAGAATATTTTTTGGGACTTGAGGAATTCAGTGACCAAGAGGAGGAGAGTCGCGATTGCGGAAACGATCCTGCGACGCCCGCCCCTCTCGAAGATGCCCCGGCAGTCCCCGATCCTCTGGAGGCTGCCTATGATGAGTTTGTGCATCTAAACTCCTTCCCGCTTGTCTCGCTGCACCCCGCTACACCCTTCCCTGAGGCTCTGAAGGACACCAGAATGGTGGAGAACGACAAAAATTTATTTGAAACCTTCAGTGACTGCGCAGAAACCATTCCCTTGGTCACGCTGGCTGACAGCACCCCTCGCTGCAAGGAAATGTTAAAGGTGTCGGGCTTGATCAAAAAGAAACCGAAGGGAAAGCACAAGAAGGAGGCCTTGATTCAAGTGGTGAATCTTTATATGCTGGATACGGGGCAAGATAAGCATACAGGCCCTGAGATGCTGGGTAGACCGTTTTTGAAGATGGCAAGTGCATTCATAGATATGAACAACGGCCCAACCATCATGAAGTGCACAAGCATGGGGGTCACGCTCAATCGAGAGTATACAAAGAGGCATCCCCCTAATCCAGGCCCCAGGAGTTTAGTTGCTATGAGCAACCCAAGTTGAGATGGAGTAATATGTCAAGCCATGACAATAACTAAGGCGCTGTCCGGGAGGCAACCCGAGGTATGTTTTTCTTTCTTTGCTTTTCTTTCTTTGTTTTTGCATTTTCTTTAGTGTGTTTTTGCTTTGTTTTTGTTCTTGTCTTTGTTTCTAACTAACCTGCAGGGATGAGACCTATGCGAATTGAAGAAGGTGTTTCCCACACCATTGTAAGTCTTTTTTTTTTCTTGCACTAATAAACTTTCCGAAAAAACCTTAAACGGGGAGCAAAAAAAAAATTTTAAAAAAAAATCCGAAAAAAAAAGAAGAAGAATAATCGGAAATTATAAAAAAAAAAAAGTTTTACCGAAGGCCAGCTGTCCGGAGTTTCCCATGAAGAGACGATGCGCATCATGTTGTCAAAGGAGGAGACATTCACCCCACACAATATTTGGCAACGATGATGGCCCTATAGTCGACAGCTGAGGAGGAGGACCACTCATGGCCCACACCACGATCATATCTGGGCCCATTTTTAATGGCATTTGAAGGTCGTGCAGCCCCGAATTCTTTGATTACCACTATTCACCAAAGTGGCTTCGTATGGTTGCACGGTAGATGAAGATCATGGAGTAATAAAGATGCACGCTCAACACCCGAGACCTGTGCGTATATTGAAGACCGCCAGCAACAAAGGAAGTGTCCAAGCCAGCTCGGCGACGTTGTGAGTTATTTTTTTCTTTTCCTAGTGCTCTATTCTTTTGTCTTTCATTACATTGAGGACAATGCAACGTTTAAGCATGGGGGAGGGTTTTATACTTGCTACGTCGCTAAAGAGAAAAAGAATAAAGAAAAAAGGCAAAAATTGAAAAAAGGCATACATAAAAATCCTGAGATAGGTCGAAAACCCGAAAGGACGGCCTAGGTAAAAAACAGGTGGCTTGGACCAGCATTAGGCTGAGGTAATAATTGGTCAAGAGTGACGTGAGCTTATGTGAGCACATCTATTGGAAAATGAAATGAGTGGCTTGGTGAAAACCCGAAAGGGCGCCTTGGCAAAATGAGCGAAAAAGAAGAAGAGTGATTTTAGGATTTCTCATTATTCTTGGCGAGGCGTCATAAGAAGAGGAGTCAAAGAAGGATTGTCGGAAAGGTCACTCTGGGAGACATAAGGAGTCATAGATGGAGGCTAGGATTAGAGGTTACTCACACTATTGGATGTCCGGGTTATGCTTGGGGGAAGTACTATGCTTGCCCCTTAAGCTTGTTGAGTTATGGATGTGTTGTAGATGAGATTGGCGCCAGGAGCTTTGGCATGGGGTAGGTGACTCTTAGTTGGAGGATATGCTTCCTGAGACCTTGTGTGCTACATTGGAGGAGTGGACTTTATTTTATTTTACTCGAGGACGAGCAAAGGTCTAAGCATGGGGGAGTTTGATAAGCACTACTTTGTAGGGCTTAAGTAAGAGTCATTAGAGGGTTTGTTGGTGCCATTCGGGTAGATTTAGACACATTCATGTGTATGGCGTTTGGGGGCGAAGTTTGGTGTTTATGGAGGTGTTTGAGTGATTTTGGATATTTAGGAGACACCAAGGAAAGACGCCAAAGGAGTGCAGAGACGAGTTGAGGAGCGGTGCGAGAGATTGCAAGGAAGAGCCATAGACGAAGGGACGTTCTGGAGCCTTGCCGCACCCGCACCGAAGGCCACCGCCGCCAGCGGTGGAAGGAGCAGAAAGAAGACAAGCTGCTGGATAATGGTCGCACCCAGCGGCAGCCTCACCGCACCCGCGGCGAGGTCGTCAGAGAATTGGACTGAAGACACTGGAGTTCCACCGCACCTAGCGGTGGAGCCACCGCACCCGCGGTGGCGACGCGCTGAAAGTCTTTTACGAGTTTTCTTATTTCCGTTTCATTTTATTTCGAGACTTAGTTTCCAAGTTTGTTATTTTTTCTTTTCTTTATTTCTGAATTATTTCCTTAGTATTTAAGTGAGGGTTAAGACTCTTTTGGAAGGAGGATTCTCTAACCCTAGTTGCCATATTTCTACGTTTTTCTCTCACAAACCCTAATGGAGAACTAAACCTCCATTGTTGCACTTGACAGTTGATTGGTTGTGAGTTTTCTACTCTTGTTCGTTTTCCTATATAGTTGGATTGATTCTCTTGTGCTTGATTGTTTATTGGTCTATGTTGATTTATCTAGATTGATCACCTAGGTTTATTGATATCTTCCTAATTGCTAGGACTTGTGATTCCGGGTTCGGGTTGCATATCTAGTAGCAAGCACGATTGTTGCGTATAGGGGATCCGAGCGCTTCATCGTGAGAGAGAGTTAATTGCATGCTTATAGTAACGGGTTGTTTCTATTGCATGTATCTTGTTGAATCCTTGTTTGATTGCTATTGCTTTATTGAGTCTTGAAGGTTTTCGGATTTGATTTGGTGATAAGTACTATTAGGGCTGGTAGAACTAATAGTTACCTATGATCGGGATAAGAACAACTATAGGAATATTAAGAACTTGAGATTGATAGAATTCCGTGATCGACCTTTCTATTGTTGTGTGGATCTCTGTTGAGTGTGGCGCTTTTTCCCATCATATTTACAACATTTTCCTACGAACTTATTTACTTGTTTCCTTATTGCTTGTTACGAGAAACACAAACAAACCCCCCCTAGTTCCTAGTTGGTGATAACAAATTGCATAAGTTGATAACCCGACTCCCTGTGGGATCGACCCTGACTTGCTTGCTATACTCTTTAGTAGGTATTTTGGGATTTATTTGATAGGCATCACGACTTTAGCCCTGTCAGAACACCTCTGTAATCCTCTGTCTTGATTTGGGGAAACTTGCATATGCAATGTGGCTTTTTGTTTGTTTCCAATGTCAGAGTTTTCAACCTTTCCATTACAAGTATACTTCTCAGAACAAATACTCTGTACTTTCAAGAAAAATAAGGTAATTGGTGATCTGTAGTGTAGGAATAAAATTGCACAGTTGAACCTAAGAAATACATTTATGTACCAATTGCTGGAAACGAATATCTCAGTCTCAGATTCTTAGTATAGCTTGAAAATACCATTTCTACTTTCCTACCAACCACAATGAATTGATTTCTTACACACCATCATAGATTTCTAAGGATGCATTTTAGGGGCCATTAGTATTTAATATGTGATGAAAAACAAATTGGTCATGTTTGTTATTGTCTACTCTAATAAAACAAGACCTTATACATTTCATTATGTAGTGTCATCATCATTGTTTTTGTGTACTCGAATTCTCAGTTTTAACTCATTGATCATTTCATTATGTGGGGAATAAAATTTTGGAAGTCAGTTTGACTAATTGATTCTGTAAGATGCAATCTTATGAGTTCAGAACACAAAGATAAACAGAGAGAGAAATTGTCTGGTTGACCAAGAAGCTAGCTCTTATGGATTAGTTCTTCTGAACATTATAAAATATAATTTAGGAGATCTTCACAGGCTAGCCACCAATCTTAAGGTAAAAAAATTTATCATCTAAAAGGACATACCAGTTGTGCATTCATGGAATGTGGCAAAAATCTATTCTTAGAGTAATTAATTGGAGTTGGGTCCAACCTTTATTGTGAAGATTAACTACTGCCTGATTAACTAGTTGTGCATTCATAGTCATGTTTAATTGGTAGGCACAATATTGTTTGCCTGATTAACTAGCTTTCAAAATGCTATATAGGTTGTCAGATTTTAGTTCAGATCGATCGAGTGCGTAGTGGTGTATGCTTTGCAATCAAGTTTGGTGGGCTACTTGCACTACACTCTTGTTTTTTTTTCTGTCTGAGTGCACTATATTATGTTTATAGATTCATTTATTATCTAACTGTAGGTCAGAAAACAAGGAATATTTTCCACCACCGCCATCCATTCTGTTTAACCTGCAATGACTTGCCTCATTGCGTTTAGAAGAATCATCAGCAATGCTCCTATCATGCTTAACAATAACTTTCTGCACCGAATCATAAGCTATAACTGAAGCATCAATTTCTGCATCAGGTAGCCAACTCATATCAAGAGAAGGGACACTTTCTAAGACTTGCTTGAATTTATAATACGCCTACTCATCAATTGGTTCAATATCTTTATGAAATTGCAGGAGTCTAGTGCATCGAGTTAATATGTAAAGCATGTGAGTCACACAGTTCAGGGTGATGAACAAATTCAAGAAAGTAGCTCTTCGGGTATGCTCGTTTTGAGACACAAAGAAGGCGCAGGTCTGTGCTGGATAGAGGCTTGTAAATTGTAATGTACATCAAAAGAAAAGTCAGTAAAGAAGCAAATAATTTGGGTCATGTGAAAGATTTATGGCTTTGTAGAGCACTTTGTACCTGTGCTAGGAGGAACTGCTTACATGTAACTAATTATTAGGAATCATATTAGTACATAGTAATCAGCATTGTTTGTGAAGGATAATGGATGGCAGATGCACACTAGTACTCTCCCTTTAGATAATATTTACGTTTATATATTAAAAAAAGTATAGTTAGGGATACATTTTCAAACATTGTTTCTTTCTTGTCCTGTAGGCATTTCCATCTAATGATGTTCTTGATATTTTCGCTGCAAATGTGGGTCAGGGGATAACCCACATTTCATCAATATAAATTTTACAATGAGAAGAAAGAGTGAAATGAGTGTTGTGCATAATCTATAGACTGTCAGCTCAATTTGTAAAAAGGAAATTAAATAATGAAATCACGTGATAGTTGAACATAAATAATATGAAGAAAATGAATCACGTGCAGATCACAACATGAAGAAAATGAAGTCACGTGATTGTTGAACATAAATAATATTGAAGGGTATTTTGGTAACTTTGATATAAAAAATATAATTAATAAGTATTATTTACCAAACATACCTAAAAAAATAAGTACATAATTTCAGCATTAAATTTAAGCATCAGCATAAGCATCAGCATAAGCATAAGCATCAGTTACCGAACAGAGCCAAAGTTTCCTTATTTGCTTGCTTTACTTTTTTGGGTTTGTTAGCCAAAATTTCCATATAAGATATCATCAAATCTTATCTTCTTTCTCTCTCCAATCTCTAAGATCACGCGCGTGGTCATTCTTGTTACTTGGATGCCGAACTATGGGTCTGATGGCTATGCGTCCATGACACCCACAGTCCAAGAAAACTTCGACGAGTTCGACGACGAAGAAATCGAGGACTCAGGTATGGTCAATCCCAACTTTTTCCATCCACCTCTTGGAGATCCTATTGAATTGCAGGATCGCCCATCAGATTAGATCCCCCCTCCGCGTCTCCAAGACCAAGGAGTCCGTGATCGTGACATTGGCGGCAAGCGCCGCGATGCCATGCCCAGAGACGTTCGCTGAGCCGACTACGACGCCCAGCCGCGACAGCGCTGACGCGCCGACGCCTACGCGCCCAGGGACGAGTTCGCTCACGGCCATGACCACCCAGCTCGCAAAAGGCGCCAACTTGGACGCGTTCAACCCCATGGTTTACGTGCCTACGAGAACCCACTCTATGCAGCCGCGCCCAACAATGCGCCCATGCACGTGCCTCCACAACCTCGATACCAACGACATGAAGTCAAGGTAAAAATCGAGCACTTCTTTGGTGAATACAATCCCTCTGTTTTTCTTGAATGGGTACAGGCAACCGAGTACACCCTTTGCTATTGTCGAGTGCCACCTGAGGACCATGTCGACGCCGCGACGCTCCACTTCTGAGGCGCCGCCCGTGTGTGGTAGCATAGGTTTGTTGATGACATCGTCCGACGCCGCCTCCCACTCATCACCGAATGGCACCAATTGGTGTACGTCATGACAAAGAAGTACATGCCCCCGGACTATCGCAACCAAATGCGCATGGAGATAGCCATGGCTCGCCAAGGCTCCAAAACTCCACTCGAGTTCTTCTCCGCCTTAGAGGACATGTACTACAAGGCCAATATCAGTGTTGCACCATCGACTTTGAGAACTAAGTTCTTGAGTGGCTTGAACACTCCCATCCGTGATCAACTCAAAATATTTCCAATCAAGGACTTGAACACATTGACGCATACGGCGATGCAAATACATGCCCAACTCAATCGCCGAAAGTCATACACTTGGCAAAGTGGCCAAACAAGGTATTCTTCTAACCCTAGTTCATTGCCTTCTACTAATGTGTGTTCCAGTTCCCAGGCCACAGCCGCGTCGAACCAAGGCTCCAAGCCGAAGCCAACGACGCCAAGCGCAGCGCCGCGCGCAAACGCGTTCAGACAAGCTCCAGTGGGCACAGACCGCACGCGCGATCTCGAATGCTACAAATGTGGTGGCCGTGGACACTACAAGAAGGACTGTCCCAATGCTAGGAAAGTGCTCTTCTCCAATGCCGCCGCCGGATATGAGAGCTTTGAAGAAGAAGAGCCCACTCTAGCGCCTATCGATGAAGGCCACGATGAAGATGATGAGGACGCCTATGACTGTGAGCCTGCTTCACTGCACGCGGGCACGCCACTAAGCTTAGTGACACGGCGACTCCTCACGGTCAAGGAAGCAAGCCTCAACGACCAACGAGAGAACTTGTTCCACACTCGGGCTCTCGTCCAGACGGCTTCCTTGAGTGTTATTATTGATGGAGGATCATGTGCAAACATTGTGAATGAGAAGGTCGTGAAGCACTTCAATTTGCCAACAACGCCTCACCCACAACCCTATGCCCTCCAATGGATTTCTTCTAGTCCCGGTAACACAGTATCTCGACAATGCTTAATTTCTTTTTCCATAGGTCAATATTGTGATTCCATATTATGTGATGTCATTGCAATGAACGCCACCCATATTTTGATTGGGCGCCCTAGGCAATTCGATAGGCGCGTGCTTCATGATGGCTATTTGAACACTTATGTGTTCAATTACCAAGGGAAGCGCGTCACTTTGCATCCCATGTCTCCCCATGAGATCTTGCAGGACCAGGTTGAGTGAGACCGCCAGAAGGCCATAGAGGTCGCCGCTACAAGGCCAAACGAGTCCCTTGAGGCCCTCCAGAGGCAAACCTCCTCCAATTCTGGCAAAATTTTGTCTCCACCAGGAATTGCCCAGAAGAAGATGAACGCAACAGGTAGGCCACCCAGTTCCCATCTGGATCGTGCTGGCACCGCTGCTGATGCCGTTGGAAAGGCCAAGAGAGGCACACCAGAGGCTTGGCCAGGTTCTCCACATTCTGGCTCAAGCACATGTGTCCATACACCCAGTGCATCACGCAAGTCGCCCAGCGCCGCTCCGTCGACCCAGTTGGCCGTTCGATCGCCGCAGACGCCCCCTTTGCAAGGACGTTGTGAGCACCGTTTGCTTTTGGCCAGGCCCAGCGAGCTCATTGCTGCTTTGACTGGGAAGGTTCCTTGTTTTCTGCTTGTGCCAACTCCATGCATCCCAGAGTCGTCGCGCACCGCGTCCTTGCCGCCTACCGTCGCCGCGTTGCTCGCCGCCTTCGACGACGTCTTCCTCGATGAGTTGCCACAAGGGCTACCTCCACTGCGGGGCATTGAACACCAAATCGACTTGGTGCCTGGTGCCTCCTTGCCCAATCGCGTTGCTTACCGTGTTGGCCCAAAAGAGACCCAGGAGCTACAGCGCCAGGTCCAAGAGTTGTTGGATCACGGCTATGTTAGGGAATCTTTGAGCCCTTGTGATGTGCCCGTGATCCTTGTGCCCAAGAAAGATGAAACATGGAGAATGTGTATTGATTGTCGTGTTATTAACCAGATTAATGTGAAGTATAGGCATCCAATTCCACGCCTGGACGACATGCTTGATGAGCTCTATGGCGCCACACTTTTCTCCAAGATTGATTTGAAGAGTGGTTATCACCAAATTCGGATGAAAGAAGGTGATGAGTAGAAGACCACCTTCAAGACCAAGTATGGGCTCTATGAGTGGCTTGTCATGCCTTTTGGGCTCACCAACGCGCCCAGCACCTTCATGCGCTTGATGAACCACGTCTTGAGAGCATTTTTTGGCAAGTTTGTTGTCGTTTATTTCGATGACATTCTTGTATACTCACGCAGCCTTGAGGAACACATCGATCACCTACAACTTGTGCTTGATTGACTTCGATGTGAGAGCTTATTCGCCAACCTTGGCAAGTGTCATTTCTACAGTGACACTACAAACTTCCTTGGCTATGTTGTAAGTAAAGATGGCTTGCGCGTCGACGAAGACAAGGTCAGGGCCATCAAGGATTGGCCGACGCCGACGACACCAACCCAAGTGCGAAGCTTCCTCGGCCTCGCAGGATTATATAGGCGATTTGTGCGAGATTTCTCCTCCATTGTCGCGCCTTTGCACGAGCTCACGAAGAAGGAAGCCACTGTCCTTTGGCTTGAGGCACACGAGAAGGCTTTCTCGGCTTTGAAACATGCCTTGTGCCATGCGCCTTTGCTCCAGCTCCCCGACTTCGCCAAGCATTTTGAGGTGGAGTGTGATGCCTCAGACGTAGGCATTGGTGGTGTGCTACACCAAGAGAAGAGGCCCATTGCATTTTTTAGTGAGAAGCTCAAGGGGGCCACACTCAACTACCCCACCTATGACAAGGAGTTGTATGCCCTAGTACGTGTGCTAAAGACTTGGCAACATTATCTTTGGCCACATGAATTTGTCATCCACAGCGACCACGCCGCCTTGAGCTATTTGAAGAGCCAAGCCCACCTCAACCAACGCCATGCTCGTTGGGTGGAGTTCCTTAAGACATTTCCCTATGTCGTGGTCCACAAGAAGGGAAAGGAGAACGTTGTGGCCGATGCTCTCTCTCGCGGGTACGTTCTCTTGACTCATGTGCAAACCACGATTCTAGGCTTTGCTTTGATTAAGGAATTATATGCTATTGATCCTTTCTTTGCCCCTATATTCGAGCATTGCATTAGACTACGTGCGTTTGAGTCATATTTTATTTCTAAGGGTTATTTGTACAAGGCTGGCCGCCTATGCATCCCTAGGTCCTCCATTAGACTCATTTTGATCCAAGAAGCACATGACACTCGTGGACATTTTGGGATTAGCAAGACCTTGGCCGCGCTTAGAGAACACTTCTTTTGACCTCGTATGACCCACCAGGTGACCCGCTACTGTAGAAGCTGTGTGGCATGCCAAAGGGCCAAAGCCAAGTCTAGCCCACATGGCCTCTACACGCCCTTACCCATTCCGAGTGCCCCCTGGGAAGACCTTTCTATGGATTTCATCACGGGTTTACTCCTCTCTTGGTAAAGACTCTATTTTTGTGGTTGTAGATAGGTTTTCTAAGATGACACATTTTATAGCTTGTAAGACAACCCATAGTGCTAGTGAGATTGCAGATTTATTCTTTAAGCATGTGGTGCGTCTTCATGGAGTCCCTCGTACCACTGTTAGTGATAGGGATTCCAAGTTTGTTGGTCATTTTTGGAGAACACTTTGGGGTAAGTTAGGAACTAAGCTTCTATTTTCCACTAGCTACCACCCCCAGACCGATGGCCAAACTGAGGTCACGAATAGAACCCTAGGAGCCCTCCTTCGCACCATGCTTAAAGCCAACCCTAGGCGTTGGGAGGACTTACTATCTCTTGTCGAGTTTTGTTATAATAGATGCAGGCACACGACGACCAAGTTGACACCGTTCGAAGTGGTCTATGGAAGGAACCCCTTGACGCCACTGGATTTGTCGCCGCCCCCATTGAGAGACCCAGTGCACATCTCCGCCGCCAATCGCGCCGAGCAAGTGCAAGAGCTCCATCGCAAGACACGCGAACAATTGGAGAGGAGGGCCTCGCAATATGCCTCGCAAAAGAATTTTGGCCGCCGCTGCGTCATTTTCGCACACGGAGACCTTGTCTGGGTGCATATGCGAAAAGAGAGATTCCCCTCGCGGCTCAAGCACAAACTGTCACCACGTGGAGATGGCCCCTTCCGCGTGATCAAGGCCATAGGGGACAATGCCTATCAACTCGAGCTCCCACCAGATTTTGGAGTCCACGCGTCCTTCAATGTCGCGGACTTGACACCATATGTTGAGCCTAAGTTTGATGATGGTGAAGCAGGGACGCTTCACAGCCAAGTGGGGGAGGGTGATGTGATCCCACCTCCCATGACGGCCACAGAAGAGGAGAATGCCATGAGCCTACGCTCAGAGGGCCCAGTGACAAGGTCCAGGTCCAAGGCCATCGCTGATGTCGTGCACTCGCTAGTCACTCGCGTCATCGCTAGCCAAGGAAGCCCAGAGACCGAACCCAGACTAGTCATCCTCGCCACCATCGGCATCAGAGTATCGAGCCCATCGCAGCCGGCACCGGGTGCATCCACCGTTGAGTCAGTCGACTCCTCGTCGCCGCCGCTCACAGTGTCTGCGTCTATTGCCTCGCCGCCACCGGGTTTTGACACTTAGAGGTTTATTCGCCATGTGTTTGGCATTGTTTTGAGACATTACTATCTTTAGTATTATGCTTGTTTTAGACACTTTCTATTTATAGTTATTTCCATATTTAGGGTGTGTGCTTATTGCATGTTGCATGGGCTAGCTCGCTAGGCTCGACTCGGCCCATCCGAGTTCTCGCCTCTAGTATTTAAGTCAAACTTTGTTATTGGTTTTACTTACGTTCAATTTTAATCAAGGCTTTACTAGAGTGTTTATCCTCCTACCCTTGATCGGACGTCACCCTCTATCTTCGCATCCCCTTCACCCGCGCCGACGCTACGGCAACCGCTTGAGCCTTCAAGAAAAGTCTTCCTTCGCATCTCCCTTCACTCCGCGCCGACGCTACGGCAAAAGACTTGTCTTTTCAAGTCATCAATCCCCAACTCACACACCAACACCCTCCATACAATCTCTTCCGCCTTCGCCATCACAATCGCATCCATCGAACCCACAATCGAACCCACACCCATCGTTGTCACCGTCGCTAGCATCGCTTGTGACATCCACCCTCGCCATCGCTATTGTCGTCACCATCAAGCCCAGACTTGAACCTAGTCGATCACTCGCCATCGCAGTCGCCATCACCTTCACCATCGCCGTCGTCGCCACTGTCTTGACACTCATCTTGACATCCATCGTCGCCGCCGCCGATACCACCCAAACACTCACCACTGGGTTCGCCATCGGCCACCACTGTGTCCGATAACCTCTAAAAGCACTATTCACTTCACCACCAATCTTGTCAACCTTTCGTGCAAGACAACAAGGGTTTGAACCCAAGGATTCCACGACAAGTTTGACAAGGGAGGACTGTGACTTCTCCCCCAAGACTAGATCCAAGGTGATACCTTTGACAAGTGTGCTCGTCATCGAAGGCAAGAACACATCACCAAGCCCGTAGAAAAGCTAGTTTAAGTGAACCGACAGAACAAGGCTCCATATTTTCAGGACCCAATATATATTAAAACGTTATATTTATGTTACAATAACTGAACAAATCATATGGTAAGCTACTCCTCATTTTACATAAAGACTTGTGATCCAAATACCGTTTTTCTTACACTAAGAAGTCCAAACAATCTTGGCAATTCTCTAGACTTCTTCATAACTGGAACACTTTTAAACAAGAACTGACTTGGGAATTAGGTAATGGTCATACCATTAATTTTTTGATAGACTCTTGGATTCCTAATTGTGACCTTCAACCTTACTTCAACTCTACTTTTGATATTACTTTGTAAGTCTCCAATTTCATTACTTCTATGCATCAATGAGAAATACACAAGTTACAAACTATTCTTCCACCTTTTATTGTCTCTAAAATATTAGGCATTTACTGTGAAATCAACTAAAACTATAATTGAATCGCAACCTTCAAATTCTCACCGCCACTTCTTCTCTTGGATCTGGAAATTGAAGATTCCTCCTAAGATTCAACATTTTTGTTAGAAAGTAGTCACTGATTGTCTTCTTACTACAGAAATATTAAATATGCACTTTTCCAAGGTTCCATCACAATGCAGTTTATGTAATTCATATGATGAAGATATCAACCATTGTTTTTTGAATGACCATATACCCAACAAATAATCTATAATCTTCAAACTTGACTCAATTGAACTTTTTCTATCCAATCAACCTTACACTTCCTCACATATATCAACTTTTTTGTAACTTCAAATGAATCTACTTAACCCATGGTTTTCCTTTGGTGGGAAGTTTGGAATCATCAAAACTCAATCATTTTTGGTAGAAACAACAACAATCAAAATATTTTACCGTCTAACCAAGCTTTTTTCCAATTTCAATCATGGTTCAGTTCGACCTCTGTATCAACAGCCGCTTCTACACCGACCTTTAGACGTAATAGAAATCGCAGAGCTAATTGTATATGGAGAAAACCGCCTCCTGACTAGGCTAAGTTAAACTTTGATGGATCCAAAAAGCAGTTTCAATCCTCTAATATTGGCTATAGTTTACAAAACTCCAACCAGAAGATCTTGTCCATTTTTCGTGACAAAATTCTTGATACCATTGTAATACAAACTGAAGATTTTGCAACTTTGTTTGGTATTCGGAATAATTTAAATATTAAACACTTAATCATAGAAGGTGATAATTAAACAATCATAATCATCATAAAAGGTTCATGGAAAATACCATGGGAAATCCACTAAATTATTATTGACATTACTACTCTATTATCATTTTTTTTATCTATACGGGTGCACCATTGCTTTAGGGAAGCAAATTACACGGCTGATTTCCTAGCTACGCATGACATTGATTCCACTGGCCTTGCAAGACTCCATCACATTCTTTCTTCCACCATCCTTTCTGAGTATCGGTTTCGTTCTCCTCGATATGAGTTCTACTGTTTGAACTCCATGTATGATAATTTTTGTAACAACTTTGTAAAGATCATCCATTGCGATGATTCAGGATTGCCATTCTATTAGTGAATGGGCCCTATTGTTTGTCTTGTATAAAAAAAAGACATGTGTTCGACGCCTCATGCATACAACGCCTGATTCATAACTAAACCCTTGGGGTGGGGCCACCCTCCATTTGTTAATTCCTCTTTTCCATTGGACATCCCATAGTGGGCCCCTTTTCTTTTCTCCATATGTTTTTTTATACAAGGTAAGAACTAGGACCCTTTCCAATTTGAAAGGCAACCCTAAATCATCGTAGTGAATGATCTTTAAGAATTTTTTATAGAACGTATCATAGAAAGAGTTCAGTCTAGCGAACTCATATCTAATAGCAGGGAGATTTTGTCCAATGGTTACAGATCTTGTAGTAGAAAGAAGATGCTGTAATCTCTTAAGTGTCGATGATGTAATGTCATGGGTAGCAAGGAAATTAGCCGCATGGTTGGCTTCTCTAACGCAGTGGTGAACCTGAATAGCAGCAAGGGAAGAGAGTAACATAGTAATGTCTACTAGAATGGAGTGTATTCCCATGGAATTTTCCAAGTGCCTCGAATTGAATTAATAATAACCACATTATCACGTTCTATAATTAAATTTTTAATATGTAAATTAGCAGCATGGAGAATGCCACATAGTGTTGTGTAAGCTTTAGTTCGTAAGACATACGTATTGGGTAAAGTTTCACGATGAAAGGAAAGATTGGTTCCATTATTGTCATGTAGTAGGTAACTGAAATGTGATGTACTGTCATGTTTCTTAGAGCCATCAAAATTTAACTTGACCCAATCAGCCGCTGGTTTTTTCCAAATTTTGTTTCTTGCATGCAATCTGTTGCGTTTCATAGTTGATGGTTGAGTTTTAGGAAGAGAAGCGGTCGATGTGATCCACTTTTGAAATTGAAAGAACCTTGAACTGAAGGTATGGTCGTTTGCTTGGTGTTATTCTTTCTAAAAATTAACGTATTATGAAAGTTCCAAATTGCCCACCAAAGGAAGAACATTGGTAACGGTGAGCTATTTGACGTTCTAAAAAAGTCTAGATTAAATAAAAAATCTGAGCTAGTTTAAATTCCTACATATTTTCCCGAGCTAGTTTTATGTTGAGCTTGAAGCGGTTTTGTCAATATATAACACAATCAACCAAAAAAATGATTATTGGTGAAAATAAAAGGCTATACCCATGTAAATATTGTAAAATTTTGAAATGTACATGAAATTGGCCTAAATTGTGTCTACATGATCTTAAATATTTCCATTTAGAAAAAAATATATTTTTACAGTACCAAGGAGATTAAGATTAATTTTCCTATAAAAGTATTATATATTTAATTATTATCTATCAATTAAGTGAATAGTTAATTAATACATTACTTTCCATGCTAAATCTGGCTCTTTGATGTCTCTAAATAATTATATAGATCAATTCCTAATAAGTAAAATAAGTTAAAATTTATTTTGTCGCAGAGAAATGTCAAATTTTGAAAATAGGGACAAATATCATTTTGTTATTGTTTTTTTTTTATAGTTAGCAATATGCTTCTAAATATAATACAATCCCCTAACTAGTTAATATTTCCGTAAAACGCTTAAAAACATTTTACACAGGACATCCGAAAACTTTGGGTACGCCCTGCATGTGTCATGTATGTGGTATCTTTTGTTCCAGCCCTTTCATGTTTTGGGGACAAAACTACGTTTACACAAGGTGTAAGATGATTCCTATACTTTTAATAAAGTAAAAAGGGTATAATAATAATTTTATAGTCTGCTGTTTTCAGTAAAGTAAACTAAACAGTAAGTTTACCTTTCCCAAAAATAATTACTTCATTCTTTATTTTTCTCTTGTTCCTCGTTATTCATCTTTCTCATCCTTTCTCAAATCAGAAATTTTCGTTCTCCGTTCTCAAATACTTCGTATGATACTTGCAATTCATATGATTGTATATAGGTGACATCTGGCACTGACTGAAGGACTAAAAAGACCAAAATAGACATAATATTAAATAATGTATTTTTATTATTTTAGTACTATTTAATGTCAAGTGTCAGATGTCACCTATATACAGGACCAAAATTTTACACAAGTTTACACTCCATGTAAAGTGCCAGATCTCATATGATTGTTTCATTGGAACATTAATTAAATAGTCAGGCGATCTGTACTCAAACTGGACTAACATCCGGATTGATGAGATCGAGGGTACAAGAATGTGAACCAATTAGCATATGTTTGGCATGCCATTTCAAGTATATTAATTGGTGCAACTTTAGTATGCGGCCAACGGCGTACGTCATCCCCCAAAATTAGTTTGATAATCACAAAAAGTAAAAAGAGGTTAGGGCCTGATTTGTGGTGCCTTCCTCATAAAGGCTGGTCAGAAAAAGGATGATTTCAATGACTTTGGACAGTTCTTAATAATATTTGAGATGTATTTGAACTTTTTATTCAATTGACTATGGTTGGATATTCTTAATTAGCTTGGTGTTTAAATTATCATTACCAGACTTCATGATCCATTTAAAGTGTGCTTATAAGCATTCAAATTTCATAATCATGTCCTTATTCAGAAGAATGAAGAAAGGTGGTCAGCAGAACTACAACTCTGAAATTGGAGTTGTTAAGCCACCTATCCGTATTGGAGAAATCCTTTTAGGGGATATATATTTAACATTGTTATAGGAATAAAATATAAAATTTACACCTAGTTAACTGAAACTCAACTTAAAACGATTTGAAGACAAAATATTATTTACGGACAATAGAGATGCAGTAACGCTTTAATTATAGTTTCTACATGAGCTTACGTTAACCGTTCTTTGAAATTTTTTGTTTTGTTAAAGATGGGTTAATGTAAGTTAGACCACTCTGCGCTAAAGTCATTTTTCACCATGATTCCTATCATTTGTATCTTATTTTCCATCCCAAAAAATCAAAGGCAAATTAGCTAAAAATGCATACTTTCACTAATGAGTTTGTAAGAATGGCTAGCTTTTAAAAAAAAATTGCACTACATATATTGAGATGAAACATATGCCTAATTTGTTAGTAAAAATAACAATTTTTAATGGATAATGTAATATGAAAAAAAGGTAAAATAAATTTATATTAAATCTTTTTCTTTTGCTGGAAATCTGATTTGTGAAACTTACTAATGACACTTAAGAAAACTACTCTTAACCACCTACTAATTAACTGCTGAACCAAAAGAAATCATTGCCTGAAAATTTCACTATTCATAAATTTCCTCCAAAAGCTTTCTGTTGTCGCCGCTTCTTCTTCCCCAAAACTCTGTCAATTTTCTTGTTTACACAAACACAAAACAAAAACATAACAAATCTCTCTAGCGATTCCATCAAATCTCTCTGTAATCCAGTTTGAAAACAGAGAAATCACGCAACCCAAACAAACCTTAAAAAGCCTAATTGAAGAGATGGCAAAGACTAGAGCATGGAAGAGTTCTACATGAAATGACAATAGGGTTCATGCAAAGGATAAGAGGAAAACCGACTCTTTAGATGAAGAAGAAACAACGAAAGCCTAACAACAGTGACCTATATGAACGAGCAACTCCAAAACCAAGGAAATTGAAGAAACCAAGAACGAAGATATCCCACAACTCTGAAGATGAGGATAAAGGACCCAATCCAGGGGGTTCCATGCATGAGAAGAAGAAATAGAAAAGTGGGCCGGAGGCGGAACAATCAAAGTCCAGAAGCTCTTCGAAAGCACTTGGCGAGGTTAGTTCATATTGAAATTCTTCTTCTTTAGTGGAGAAAATCTAGACAATATGTTGTTGCATGATAGGTTTGAAGTTTTTGGTTGAAACTTGTTGCTTGAGTAATGTGCTGATGTTTTTGGTTGAAAATTTTGTTTGTTGATTTTGTAACAAGTTCTAGTCTTCTCAAATTTGTCGATCTAAATCACATTTTGTCAAACTCAATAGATGTGTAATCAAGTTAATTAATGAAAACAGATGATGAATTACCCTATAAAACGTTATTTGAAGTTCTTCCCTATTGAAGTGTGATCACCACATGTGTTAAAGATGTAATTCGCCTAGTTGCGTTGACTGTATGAGGAATCGGGAAATTTTAATGTTTGATTAAGCTGTGTTTAAGATGTGGTTTGTATACTTGCTTAGACTATATGAGAAAAATGACCTGAAAGACTTTGTGCTAGCCTGAAAAAATTCATACTAGCTTGAAAAACAATCTTTTGTAGGGAAAACATATTTTTGATATGTAGATATTATTCTTGATTATTTCTTTGTGGGTTTGATTTGATGTCATGTATATGTGAATGAATGCAACCTTTTTTACAAATAAAGTACAAGTGGGATAAAGAGGATATATTTTATGGGAAAATTAATCAGAATTCAAGGTTTGCTTATCTACAAACGATAGAAAACACGCTTAGTTTTGGAGACTGGCAAAGGAATCTAGAGGGGCCTTTTGGGGGGACTGTAAAGATCATGAAGGACTTGATATTGTCAGCACAACTTGTGCACCATGTGTTGTTTAGGCAAATGGAGACAAATAAGAAGTGGGAGACATGGTATGATATGGGAGGATAATCATGTTGATTTTCAGTAAAAGAGTTTAGGTATATAACTGGATTGAATTGCAACATCCTAGATGAGGAGGACACAGTAGATGATAAGACTACAATGTACCAGTTATTCAATGTGAAGAGTTTACAATATCTCAGCTTTTAAACAGATTCATCTCATGTCCTGAGGACACCATATTCCAACAGAAGATGGTATTGTTGCTAATAGTTGAGGGTGTGGTATTGGGTGGTGATAAGAAGAGAATGGTCAAACCTTCACATGTGAAGTTGATTCAAGACTTGGATTGTTTCAATAATCTCCCATGGGGTAGGAGTGCTTATATGGAACTCCATGAGAGTTTGTCTACTGCTTTGGATTCAAGATTAGAGTCAGTGCAGTTTGCACTTGCAATTTCAAAACAAGCTAGAGTAGGTTACACTATAAAGGGTTTCCTAATGGTGTTTCATGTAAGTTGTAAGTAGTTAAATCAGTACATTTGCAGTTTAATTTTTTGTTTATACTTGTGGTCTAATTGTAGCTTTATTTTGTTTCATATTTGGTTATATGAGGAAGTGCCACACCTTGGCATCAAGTTTGCACAAAGGTTTAGGAATCCTATTCTTCAATGAGGTTTGATGTGCCTCAAAATAAGTAGATCGGACTTCAATTTGGTTGTGGATGCCTTAAAGGGGAGGTATGATGTGAAACAAATCCTTGTGGATGAGGAGGGAGAGGACTTGGAAGAAAGGTGTTACTTTCCAGGGGAGTACAAAGAAAAATTCCTTGATGACATTACAAAGTGTTTAAATCCCAACTGAATGAGGGGTCCTGGTGGTAAGATGGAAAAGAAAGGTGGTAATAGGCAAGATGTGAAGATTGATGTATTGGAACCAAGGCAAGTGATGACTTGCTTGAATGTATTGGTGGAAAGGATGTAGAGAATGGAGGATGGCTTCATGCAATTAAGGGAGGAATGCCTTAAGTCCAGGAAAAGAAGGAAAGGAAAAGCTAGTTCGAAAAAAGAATCTTCATCCAGTGATAGAGAGGATAGAAGTGAGGTATTTCATTTCAGAAGTGCTTATGTGCATGTGTTTGGACTTATCATTTGCACAATGAATGCTAACTGTTTATATATATATATATGTTTATAGGAGTCAGAGGGTGAGGATGATGAAATTGTGGAGACGGGTGATCATCCTATCATATTGCGTCAGTGTCTGAGGTTATTCCATTATATGTCAAGCAGTACGAGCATCTGGCAAAGAGATGTGCTTCACTTTATTCCAACCCAATGTCAGTGACAAGGCCGAAGGACAGTAAGACAAACAAGTGTGGGTAAGTACCCTTGACATGCAATGTAAAGTCCTATATTAAACCATATATATGCTAAGTCTTGTTTTTTGTATTTTACAGAGGAGATTATGGGGTATATACCCTCAAGTACATAGAATTGCTGGCTTAGGGAATGTCAAATATCGATCTTGTGGCCGACAAGTTCATAGATGGACTCAGAAACCAAATGGCGCATAGCATTTTAGATGTACTTGGGAGAGTGCGTGAAAGAGTGTCTGAAAGGCATAATAGATGGATTGTGGTCGTGTTTTTAAGGTGGTGTATGTATTAACTTAAGACAATGTTTTTTATGATACTAAATGAACTGTTAATGGGTACCGTTCATTTCATCTTTTTGTGGCCAAAGTTATGTATATTTTTTAAGACATGGTTGTGGTAATTCATTAATACATGTCTTTATGATACTTTATGATCATTTTGTTAGATAGTTTGTCACCATACTTCATCTTTTTGTGGCCAAAGTTATGTATATTTTTTAAATAAGTCATCTTTAGTCTTTGAACATATTCGGCCTATCTGCTTTGTCAAGGCAGATTCAGTCTGGAACATGTAGATTTTTTTAGCAAGTCATATTTCCCGATTTGACCACTGCAAAGTATATTGTCTTCATTTTCACTAATTATTTTTTTTCACTTCCCAACTACCAACCATTAACAATGAAAATACGTCTATAATACGACCCTTGTGTTGGGAGAAACACTCACCTCTGCCTCGAACTCTCTCTTCTTACTATCCTTTCGCTCCTCCTCACCCAAACCCATTTTCTATCATTTTCCCCACTCCCCCAGAAATGGCTGATGATTTGTATACCAAAGTGCATTTGCAAGTATACACAAACGACACCATGGTCCCAAGCTTTGGGACACGGCACTGTTGACCACTCACGTATACACGGGTGGAAGAACGAGGCTTTGAAAGGTCCCCAGGAATAAAATGGGCATATGGTATCTAGATGGGATGCTCCGGGACATGGATAATATGAGAGGAGTCAATCCTTGTTCTTTGAACATGTTCCAGAAAATGGGCTTCGTTACCTTCAGCCGCTGCAGACCGAGGACGACGTGGAGGATCTGGCTTGTCTGGGCGAGAAGGTCGTCGGCATCAAGGTGTTCGTAGTTCGCGATGGCCTTTTGTGATGAACCCTCAAATGCCTCATCTTGCATGTCGGCCAGAAGCTCTACAATATTTTTTTCTTCTTTAGGAAGCCAGTGTGTGTATGAAGATATACAATATATCTTGTTTTGCTATTCAGTTAATATCAATGTTTTTTTTCATGGTTTGTGATGTATGGAGATGGGACAATCCTGCCATAAGATGTAATGCTTTTTCAGAACTTCGTCTTTATTTTAATGGAACGACATATGTTTTAACTTTTTCAGAGGTGTATTTACCTTTTCAGAACATATAAATGCTCAATCAGGTCAATACTTTGTTATAATGTTAAAAATTAAGTAAACAAGGTTTGGTTCCATAATGAATATAAACAAGGTTTGGTTCCATAATTAATATAAACATGGTTTGATTCCATAATGAATATAAACAACATTTTGTTCCATAAACAACATTTTCTATAAACCACCATCAACTAACCGTTATTTTAACATTTTGATGTAAAACGTCAGGGTGCATGTCAACAATGTCATTCCGAACTTAATAGTTATTAGTTTGATTTCGTGAACAAAGTCAGACTACAGTTACTCGTTGCCATGTCTTGTTTTGATATAGTCGGGTCACTATTTCCAACATGCACATATACAAAAGGGTAAATGCACATATAGCCACCCACTTATATGAAAGGGCAAAATGCACATATAAATCCATCCACTTATACGAAAGGGAAAAATACCGTAAACAACTCATTATATAAGGCGACCTTCTAAGCGATTTTAATCCACAAAAGTTTCCGCAGCTGAAGCACACCTGAAAGCCCGAAGTAACCAAGTTTGTCAGATATAATTGATATGATATCTTGAATGAGTGTGCATGTGGTTGATGTTGGTTCTGTGTTGTGCTTGTTTTTTATTATGTGCAGAAGAAACAAGTTTGTCATGTAAAATTGAAATCTCATAATTTTATGTTGTACTTGAGTGTTGTGGTTGTTAGTTTTGGGTTGTGCTTGCCTTTATTTACATTTCTTACCATTACAAGGCTCATTTTTTTTGTCAATTCCTGGCTTGATGCTTCTTGGACGAATGTAGGATGGCAGACGCTTCTTGGATGGATGCTGACTCTCAAGCTTTGCTTGAAGTTTTTGTACAATATAATCATATATTCAGTCCATATACTGCTATCCGTTGCCATGTCATAGAAGATCGTTTTGGTGCTGCTACTGGCAAAAGTTTTCAGTTGTTGAATCCTAAAACCTTCACTACAATTATCAAGAACGAAACGTTGTCAGGTCAAGTAACTTACCCATGGCATGATGGAGATGATCTGAAAAAACATAGAATGAACCCTTCGTTATAGAGGATTTTCAAGCTAGAAATGTTGTGAGGTTGTAACTATGGAGAAGGTGACAAAATCCTTACCTGTAACTTTCCTTCACTAAGAAGGTGAAAAGTTGGAGGGAAAACCTATGCACATTACCTGCCAAAATAGTTGTACTAACGTTGACATGCATATATTTTAGGCTTATGGTTTCTTAATTACAAAGCTTAATGAAGTCAGCTTCTTTACTTTTCATATTTGGATTTTCTTTTAGCTTCTTCTATAAGGGATTAAAATTTTGGGTACCTTTGCAAATGCGCCAAATTCAGATTTATAAATAAAATGGGAATTCCTTTTATATATATATATATAAACAAACATTAGGTCTCTTGCTAACAACATGACACACCTAAATCATTACATTGGATCAATCCTTATTAATTATCGGAAAACAATAAGATTAGAGATCTCTAAATGTTGCTCGAATCTAGATCTTCAGGGCACAATAGAAGATTCATCTTAAATGAAATCAATATCAAAGTCAGTCGAAGCCAATAAACCAACAACTGAATTATATTTCTTGTAACGATAAAAAATAATAAATTAATTAAATTAATTCATCATGAAAATAATATCAAGAATAATGGTTATTATTTCCCAAGGAACTTTCCACACTTGTTAATGTTAATTAGTTTTGTTCTTTTTCCTTTTCCAACTTTCTTCTTTGTTAATTCTTACTAATAAACTTTAAGAGATGCACTCACATGCTTATAATGCTTACAATGTACAATTTGGACCGTCGGATGGGATAAATCAACGGACAAGAGTTCGAGCTCAAGATTCACTAAAATAAGAGCGCGGAGCCTCACAAATTTGTGGTGGCATTCTTGTAAATTTCAAAAAACACAAGGACAAATTGACCACAAGACCCTCCGACTTTTCTTCCCAGATCGATGCTTCATCCCAACTTCCTTCCTTGCTTAAACAAAAATCACTATTTAACCCTCAATATAATCTCTTCCATTTTGTTTCACATATGAAAGCGCTAACGTACAAACTTTTTGAACCCCTAGCACACTCCCACGCCAAATGCAAGGTATTTTGTTGCTCTCTATCCCTATGTATTTTTTTCTAAAGAGAGCATTTAGGTTATTCTTAGTCTTCCCTTAAAATTTTCCCCATCCTAATTTGTCATGGTCATTAGGCCTGAATTCATCTTAGTTCGATCTTGCTTGTTGTCAAAAGGCATGAATATCAACTCAATTCAGACTTATTTGGGCATGTAAGTTCATGTCACTACCACAAAAAATGATATTTTAACCCTTGATATAAAAATCCGGATGTATGTGCGTAAAGTCGGTGTTCCGCTCCCGGAGAAGTTCGTTAGGGCGATTTCGTGCTGCTGAAGCTAGCTCGTTGATCGGTGGTTCCGGCGGCGATCGACTGCGATGAGTTCTCCGAAGGGCGTGACGACGAGATTCATGAAGAAGACTAGGCGTGGTGGTGGCAAAAGTGGAGATCGGAGCTCTCCGACTCCTCCATTGCCGACGAGGTCAGATTTCTCAGTTTCGCGTGTAAATCCTGTTTTGACTAACAATTTCGGTGTGGATTTGGTTGATCCTCCCAATTCAAAGTCTCAGCCTATGAATTGTGCTAGAAATCCATCTTCCTCACCTGTTCTTGTGGATTGCGAGACTGATTGTGCCGAAATTCTGGAGAATCCTAATTCTGTGATTGTTGAGCCTGAGGAGAATCCTTGCGATGTGGTTGAGTCAGAATCGGTCCTTGATCTTCAGACTAAGGACTCGGGGAAGGTTTTGGAGAAAGGAATGGATCGTAAGCGATCACTTATTCATAAATTGGAGAAAATTGTGATAGAGGATAAGGAAGTGTATTCTTTCTCTGAGGAGGAAGTAAAAACTGAAGTTGACAAATGGAAATTTTCTCTTATTGGAGGTGTTCTGGGGAATCAAGTATCTTTGGATGATATGCTTAAGTTTGTTACTGTGAATTGGGGAGAAGCAAAACCGGATGTTCAGAAGAGGAGGAACGAGATTTGGATCTTTCGATTTGGCTGTAAGGAACACATTGACTGGGTGCTTGAGAATGGTCCTTGGATTGTAGACGATGTCAAACCATTGGCTTTGAAAATCTGGTCTCCAGGAGTGGCTGCAGCTTGGTCAAGCTTTGATTGTATTCCTGCCTGGGTTCAGATTAGGAATTTGGACCCCATTTTCTTCTCGAAGCATATGTTGAGTGTCATTGGGAGTATTATTGGTATACCTGTGTGTATGGATGAATTCACTTCTAAGGGGAGGAAGATGTCATTTGCTAGACTTTTCATTATGGTTAATGTCCAGGATATCCAAAGAAAAGCTGTTGTTCTTCGAGGACCTGATGGGAAGGTATTTCGATATAAGATTTGGTATGAGTGGCTTCCTTGGTGTTGTACTAGGTGTAAGGTGTTTGGTCATGATGACAAGGGTTGTTGGTATCAAAAACCTCAGCCTGGGGCTCCAAAGGATGGTTCTAAAAATGAAGAAGCTCGAGGTAGGAAGATCTGGATCAAGAAAGGGAGTTCTGTTCAGGATAATGTCAATCTGTCACTAGACAAGGAAAAGATTGTCCATGACATTATTGAAAATGAAAGTACATCTTGTCATGGTGAGCAAGAGATAGCTGTTAGTGATTCAGTTGGTGGATTACTTCAAAAGAATAAGAAGGTGGTAGGTGATCCTAAGTTGCCCCTCAAACAAGGTAACAAAGGAAACACTAAAGCTAAAGCTCAAACCTATAATTCTGTCCTTCAGAACTCAAAACCTGCTGGTCATTCAAGCTCTACTGGGAATAGGAGTGGTAGCAGCTCCAGGAGTATTCCTTATGACTGAAATCAGAATTGGAGCATGGAATACTATGGGATGTTGCTCATCTCCTAGAATAAAGTTGGTTAGAGATTTTGTTAGAAAGAATAAGATGTGTGTGGTAGCATTCCTGGAAACTAAAATCCCTATGAATAGAGAGCTGGATGTTGCTGGTAGACTCATGCCTCAGTGGTCATATAAGACTAATAGTTCTCTTGTGGATAGAGGTAGAATTTGGTTAACTTGGAACTCTGTTGTGGTTGATGTGTCTGTGTTGAGCACTTCTAGACAGTTGATCCATTGTTTGGTCTCTAGTAGGGATGGGCAAATCTCATTCCTTGCTTCTTTTGTTTATGCTTTTAATGCCCTCACTGGTAGATTGGATCTCTGGAGAGAGCTAGAAACCATTGCTAGTTCTATTGTTGGGCCTTGGACTATAATTGGTGACTTCAATTGTATTCTTTGCTCTGCTGAAAAGATCTCTTTCCGACAGACTGTGAGAGCTAGTAGTGAGTTGGCTGATTTTATTGATAAAGTACAGTTGCATGATCACTCTTATTCAGGGGCCAAGTTTACTTGGAGTAATCAACAAGAAGGGATGGATAGGATTGCTTGTAAATTGGATAGGATGATGATCAATAATCCTAGTATTTCAGATCATTCTCCATGTGTGGTTATGCTAAATCCTTCTGATGGGATCAAGAAGATTCCTTTTAAATTTAGAAATTTCTGGACTGAGGAGGATGATTATGAGTTGTTGATTAGGAACATTTGGATGAGGCCTATTAATGGGACAGCTCAGTTTGTTGTAGCAGAAAAACTTAAGAGAGTGAAGGCTGAACTGAAGAAATGGCAGAGAGGGAGATTCAGGAAGCTTGAGATCATGGTTGAAGAGTGTGTTGATAGATTGAAGGCTGCAAATGATGCTTTACAACATGATTTTTCTTGCCTTAGTAAACAACAGGAGGTATTTGAGGCTAAGAATGATCTGAATCTGAGATTGGTGCAACTTCAGAGTTTTACTGCTCAGAGAGCTAAAGTAGATTGGATAAAACTTGGGGAGGAAACTTCTCCTATTTTCTATAATGGAATTAAAGCTCGAAGGGCTAGATGCACAATTTTTACTTTGAAAGATAATGCTGGGAGAGCCTTGGAGAAGAATGTAGAGATTGAGAAGGAAATCCTGGATTTCTTTATTAGTCTATTTGGTATTGCTGGTGTTCATTATCCTATCTGTTTTGATGGATATGATGGTGCTAAGGTTAGTAATGCTAATCATAGCAATTTATGTGAGATTCCTACTGCTCAGTTGGTAAGAATTGTGGTGTTTGGTTTGGGTAATTTGAAGTCCCATGGTCCTGATGGATTTGGAGGTTGGTTTTTCAAGAATAGTTGGGATATTATTAATCATGAAATTGTGGCTGCCATTGTGGAGTTTTTCAGTAGAGGGAGAATCTTGAGGCAAACAAATGCTACCTTTGTTTGCCTTATCCCTAAAGTGGACCTCCCTTTTTCTGTGAAGGAATTTAGACCCATCTCTTGTTGCAATACAATGTTGAAGATCATTTCTAAAATCCTTGTCCAGAAGATCATACCTTTCCTGGATGATATTATATCTATTAATCAGGGAGCTTTTGTGCCAGGGAGATCTATCACTCACAACATGATTGTGGCACAAGAGTTGGTCAGGGGCTATGACAGTAACAATACTTCTCCTAGATGCATGATCCAGATTGACTTACAAAAGGCATATGATTGTGTATCTTGGGATTATCTGGAAGAGTGTTTATTTTTTCTGAATTTCCCTCAACAGCTTATTCTATGGATCATGGAATGTGTAAGGACCCCTTGTTTCTCTATTATCATCAATGGTGAAACAAAGGGATTCTTTGAAGGAAAAAGAGGACTTAGGCAAGGTGATCCTCTCTCTCCTTTTTTGTTTGTGATTGTTATGGAATTGTTTGCCAGGAAAATGAGGAAGGTGAGTGCAAATAAGGACTTCAGGTTTCATCCTAAATGCAAGCAGTTGCAACTAACAAACATAGCTTTTGCTGATGACCTATTGATTTTCTATAAGCCTACCTCTCACTCTCTTTTGTTGATAAAGCAATGCCTTGATGAATTTGGTAGAGAATCTGGATTGGTTGCTAATTCTAATAAAACTCAAGTGTTTTTTGGTGGATTGTGTATTGAAAGAAAGAATGAGTTTTCTGCAATGCTAGGCTTTAGTCAAGGGAACTTCCCTGTAAGATACCTTGGCACACCTTTGCATTCTCGAAGACTGAAAATTTGTGAGATGGCTCCCTTGTTGAATAAAATTAGGACTGTGGTCCATGACAGAAGTGTTAGAAAGCTCTCTTATGCTGGTAGAGCTCAGGTTGTTAGAGCTATCATTGAAGGTGTTCTTTCCTTTTGGATGAAAGTATTATTCATCCCTAAGAGAGTTATAAGGAAGATTGAAGCTGTTTGTAGATCCTTCTTATGGTCTGGAGTTGTGGAGAGCAAGAGAAGCTTGGTTGCTTGGGAGAATGTTTGTAGACCTTTCTCTGAAGGGGGTCTCAGCTTCAAAGAGTTACTGTCCTGGAATGATACCCTTATGTTCCATTTTGTGTTTGACCTTCATAGGGAGAAGAGTAACCTTTGGACTTTGTGGGCCAATAAGCATCTCACAAAGGGGCAATCCATTTGGTCTGTGCATGCTTCTCCATGTAGTTCCTCACTGTGGAAGAACCTGTTGTTGGTGAGAGATAGAGTGCTGGATAATAGAAATGGCAGTGACCTTAATGATCAGCTCTTAGCTAGAAGCTCTGGCAAGTTGGACAGTTTTGCTCTCTACAATATGCTTAGGAGTTGGTCTGTGGAAAAGGAGTGGTGCAGTGTTATATGGAATGGGTTGCAGTCTAAGAAGTGGAGCTTCATTTGCTGGTTGGCTTCCTTGGGGCGCCTTCCTACTACTAGCAAGCTTCACCATTGGGGCTTGGTTCCTTCTGCTGGTTGTGCTCTTTGTCATTCTGCAGCCGAGGATGATGCTCACCTTTGGTTCAATTGTTCAGCTATTCAAGATGTTGCTGGAAGAGTTCTACAGTGGCAAGGGATTAACATTAGAAAGAATTCTCTAATGGATTGGTGGGGGTGGTTTGCTCAGTGTAGGAGGAGGAATAACAATATCTATAAATGTAAACTGCTTGTTGTGACTGATATTGTCTATCATTCCTGGAAAATGAGAAATGAAGTCATCTTCCAAGACAAAGCTGTTGATGCTTCTCAGTGTGCTGCTTGTGTCATTGATGAGTGCAAATTCAGAATCCTTCAAAAGGTGCAGCTGAGAGGTAGAAGAGGGAGAGCTATGAGGAGAAGATTGAGAGCTTGATTGTTGTCTTACTCCTCTTCATTGTTGCTTGTATTCTGTTTTTGTTGGTTTTCTGCTGGTTTGTTCCTTGTTTTTTGCTTGTGCAGGTCTGTTGTTCTCTAGTTTGATGCTGCTCAGTGTGCTGCTGGTGTCATTGATGAGTGCAAATTCAGAATCTTCAGAAGGTGCAGTTGAGAGGTAGAAGAGAGAGAGCTATGAGGAGAAGATTGAGAGCTGATTGTTGTCTTGCTCCTCTTCATTGTTGCTTGTATTCTGTTTTTGCTGATTTTCTGCTGTTTTGTTCCTTGTTTTTGCTTGTGCAGGTCTGTTTTAGGTCTATTTGATTTGTTTGTTTTGCTTTGTTTGGTTTGTTTGTTGTTTGCATTGGTGTTTGTAAATAGGACGTTGGGCCTTCTTCCCAACCATCTATACAATTTTACCTTCTGGCCAAAAAAAAATAATAATAATAATCCGGATGTCATATATCTGATATAATAGGGGTTAAAACACTAGATTTTTTTTTTTAATTCTTGTAAATAAAACAAAACAAATAACCAGACATAAGGCAACACGCTCGGGTTATTTAAGTACAAAGGTGAATGTTGTTTTATATCATATTCGTATTCTAACTTCCTGCAGACTAAAGTTGCTAAATCAATGGTAGGAGTGTCACTGGTTGTAGATAACTCTCAATCATTGACAGTTGTTGAATACATCAAGCAAAAGGGTACTTATTTTATAATACCCAAGCACCCCTTCCTTGTAGTCTCTTTCATATTTCTATTTCATATTCTTTCCATACATACCTTCCTAAAAAATGCTTAAAAATTGCAGCTAAAGAGGCAGTTAGAGCTGATGAAACTCCTCTAGCTCATGGACCAACAGACCTTCCGACTTTAAGTTTGGATATTGGGCCAAAAGGAGAGCTTGGAGAGCATGGTGATGAGTATCCCATCAATTAATTCTAACTAAAGTGTCTCTTTTTGAGAAGTCAAGAGAACTATGAGGTATATGTTCTTTTGCTCTCAACTGATGATAACATGCGTGGAAAATATTCATACTTAACTTTCATCTTTTTTTGAAGGTCGTCATAATCCGTTCATTATCTTCGCCCTTGTTCGATTTGGTATGAGCCACATATTTTTGCAATTGAATTTAATGATGGATGTCCAATTCAGGTAATTTCTGGTGACTTAGTGAGATGTAAAGGTTTTTTATAACTTGTTCATGGGTGACATTAACTAAACATAAAACATGCATAGTTAATAACTATAGTTTGAGGTTCACAATTAGTATACTAGAAGTTCACATGTAGTAAACTAAATGTTCATACTTAATATACTTAATGTTCACATTTGAGAGACAAAGTAAAGATGCATTTTATATAGTAAATGTAAAATATGCAAGTTTGAGGTTCATATGTTGTTCACTAAAGGTTCGTGCTTAATATACTAAAGGTTCACATTTAATTAACATGAATACTAAACGTAATAATGCAAGTTTGATGTTCATAATTAGTACACTAGAGGTTATTATGTAGTTCACTAAAGGTTCATGTTTAATATACTAAAGGTTCACATTTAATAAACGTGAATACTAAATAAAATAGATGTAAGTTTGAGGTTCATAATTAGTACACTACAGGTTCGTATGTAGTACACAAAAGGTTCATACTTTTTTGAAGTGTACAAAAGGTACGTTCATACTAAAAATACTAAAGGTTCACATTTAATAAACATAGTAATCACGCATTTTAATAACACATTGTGAGCCCAAGTATAATTTTGTGAGCCTCTAGTATAAGGTCAATTTGTAAACCTCTAATATTAATTTTATGAACCTATAATATAAGCCCGAGCTACTATTCTTCAATCTCTGAGACATGCAGTGAAACACCAACTATCTTTTGTTTCATCAAATTCGATATGCTTCCTCATATGTGATGTGACCCTGCCCTCCATATCAGCTACAGAGGAGGAAGACGCCATGAGACATCCGCTTTGAGACTCCTCTACAGCTACATCTACCCCGACCTAGATTTAGGAGACTTTCTATCTCTAGTTCTTACGGTTTTGAGACATTACTTCCTTAATACTTTTTATTTACAGTATTTCTATTTTTAGTAGCTGCTATGTCTGGCTGGTTTCCATTTATGTTAAATGGGCCGCCAAATTTAGTAACTAGAGAGTCTGACCCATTAGGCCCACTCTCTAGTATAAATAGGAACTATTGTATTTCATTTCAGGGCACGTCAAAATAGAGCTTTTCTTTCCAATCGAGTAATCTCCTGAAAACCCGGGCCCTGACGTCACAAAAATTAATGCGTTCCTAGTCGAACTATCCTGGCGCGCTAATTCGGTTACCGAACTATCCAGTCACTTATCCGCAATCCCGCAACAAGAACTAACCCTAGTTCTTGTCTCCTCACAAACCCTAGACAGCCGCCGCACGCACCACCTCCTCTTCCGCCGCTTCTCCACCATCACCACTTGTCTTCCGCCGCATCTCCGATCACCACCGTCTTCCGCCTCTAGTCCACAGTGTTTTCCGAACACCCCTAGTCCACCGAACACCTCCATTCCCTTTTCCGAAGAGTTGCTTCGCCCTACTACGCATTCAACGGATCCTTGACAACGAATTGTGGTCTTTCCATCGTACAAGGTCACATCAATATGGCTCCTCCTAAGGTATTTACCTAATTTGGTACACGTCCTTTGAGATGGATAGCACAACTACAACAAAGGATATGACCAAATCTTCATTTTTCTAGGATCTCCCTTTTTTATTAGAAAACGGATATTTGTTAACTGGAAGAAAATTTTGGAAAGAGTTGCTTATTACTTCTCGAACACCAGGGAGGTGCTAGAGGAGAACTAGTTCTCTTCTTGCTGAATTGCCCAAAATAATCTGACCCAAATGGACTCTGATCCAAAGCAATCCATTATGAGTTCTCATATGAATCATCTTCATTGAAAACGGACTAACCAATATTACTCTCATACAAAATGAAAGATACTTCTTTATTTGAAGAATACCATTTTTTAATTTAAGATGAATGCAATGAAAAATAGTCTAGTTTATGATAAATCACATGCATGCTTCAGTAAAACAAATACACTACATATGATGACATAGAATTAAATAAACCTATCCAAAAAATCAATAGTAATGATTATTATATAGAAATACTAGAAAATATTTTAGATTTAACTTCAAAGATAATAACAATAACATCAATTCTCATTTTTAATCAAAATATGCAAACAACGCAATATCTTTTTTTATCAAAAACAATTTAGTTATCTACATCAATCAACAGATATATCACCAATCAAGTTGTAGATCCAAACCTTTTAGCTAAGGCAGTTCTACAACAACTCAAAATAACAAATCATAATCAAAGTTGGGAAAAGAAAACAATGAAAGTGGGAATACACACTACCACAAAATTGACTTTTTACCCCAAACGTAAAACGAGATATAATTCGAATATGGTACAAAATAGGTTCGGGCTTCAGAGTAAGGGTATGATAGGTTATATAACCCAGACATCTTTCGACACGCCCAAGTTAAATGCATGATTATTGACTGCAAAGAGAATAGACTATATAACTCGGACTTGAAAAACATGCCCGAGTTAAATTCTGGTTATATAAACCTGAATCCTATGAAGTCGGGATTATAATATCATGTTCCAAATATCATAGTAGCCAGAGTTTATATCCCGGTGCTAAAATGGTTCGGGTTTAAAACTGTCGCCAACATCACATTTCAAGGCACTCTTAATACCCCGATATTCTTACATTTGTGTTATATTGTCCTGCTCCCATTTTAACATGTAGCTCAGTTGGTTTTAGGTCCGATTTATATAAGTTTTTTTAATAAAAAAGCACGGTTTGTTTTTGCATATTTTCACCTGTAATTATAATGCGCCAACAATGCCTCTTTTCAACGCATTAACCATCCATTAATCCATATAAAAAGATGTTATAGCCATGAAAAATCTAATTTCATATCACATTTCAACACATAAGACTTTAATATTACAAAAAGGTCAACATTCCTTACCTAATTTGACAAAGTACTAGAGTAAATCAACTCAAGAAAAACAACACAAAAATCTTAGTAAGGTAAAACAACATTCCCTTTTAACGATTCATATACTGTAGAAAGTAATTAACCAGTATACCCTCTTTCAAAAGTACACGTTACTGATAAATCTAATTGGTACTCAAAAATAAAAACATAAACTTACTGTAGTCTGTAATGCATTGCGAACTACACCGAGTAATTATTATACTAATTATGAACCTTAGTATATTAAATATAAACCTTAGTGTACTATTATTCATATATTGCTCTTTCGTAGCCTACGTAAGATTCAAACTCACATTATGTGTAATAAAACACATTGTTTTTTCTTTTGAGCTAATAGACTAAAATATTTTTCAACTTTGTGCAACATCGAACACCTACAATAAAACACATTTGTATTAGAAAAAGGAGAACTTTGTATGATTTTCAACCAATTTAAGGCTTGTACGCATATGATCCGATCTCTAAACTTTACATATTATGGTTATACGTTCCAAAAGTTGGAAAAAGGAAAAGGAAAAAAGAACAATTAAGGACGTAGTACGTAGGCGGTAGGCGTGCTTGTAGGCGCGTGTGAGGAGGAAATGCTAAAGCGTGCCAAAACGGTCACGTGACTCACGTGCCTTGTGGTTGTTATAAAACCCCATGGGATCCTACTCAAACCACTCAAAAGTGTGAAGCGTCATCTAGCATTAGCAAAGAGTTGTGCTAATTTACTCACAGCAGTAGAAACAGAAGAAGAGAAAATAGTTGATACGAAAATGGAGGGAGGAAATGAGATGAAGGTGATGTCATCAAGATTCAAGAAGATATGTGTGTTCTGTGGGAGTAGCCCTGGCAAGAAGATTACTTATCAGGAAGCTGCCATTCAACTTGCCCAGGAACTGGTATATATACCTCTTCAATTTTCCCTCTTTGAAGCTTTGTTTTTCTTTCTTTTCCAAATTTAACATTTTCATCTAATTTTGTAGTATTTGTTATGAGTTTATTTATGAATCTTTGGCCTGTTGTTGAAAAGCAATCTTTACCCATAATCCAATCCCCTTTTATTAATGTCAAGATAGTGTCTCTAATTTTCCTGCATTGATTGTGGTGACTGAATTAAAATTGGTTGTGTGAATATAATTGAAGGTATCAAGAGACATTGATTTAGTGTATGGAGGAGGAAGCATTGGGTTAATGGGATTGGTGTCTCAAGCTGTTCATAGTGGAGGTCGCCATGTTCTTGGGTAATTCTTCTAAATTCCTTAATCAGTACTAATCGTACCCGCTATGATACTAATATACCATAGAAACATAATGAGTAGCTTAATTAAGCATGCTGTTTGGCTCTTCTAAAATTTCAATATATTTTTTGACAGTGTTATTCCCAAGACACTCATGCCCCGAGAGGTATGTAAAGTTATTTTCTCTCTTTCTTATGATTTCATCTTCTTTTACCAAAAGAAGTTGTTGTTTTTTGGGTACTGTAGTGTAATTGTTGTAAAATGGTAATTGCAGATAACAGGGGAAACGGTAGGAGAAGTGAAGGCTGTAGCTAACATGCACCAGAGGAAGGCAGAGATGGCCAAGCACTCGGATGCTTTCATCGCACTTCCAGGTTTGTTTTTGTGAATGATAGATTGCCAAATTAGCGATATAACAAATTCTGAAGAAAGAGACAAAGCAGGCCGGGCACACGTTTTGAAAAGTGTTCACGGGCTTAGACTAATGAAGGGATGTTGTTACGTTTACAAAACGCAGGAGGGTATGGGACACTGGAGGAGCTGCTTGAGGTCATAACTTGGGCTCAACTCGGCATCCACGACAAGCCCGTAGGGCTACTGAATGTGGACGGGTTCTACAACTCGTTGCTGTCGTTCATCGACCAAGCCGTGGAAGAAGGGTTCATCAGTCCCATGGCCAGACGCATCATCGTCTCTGCTCCTACCGCAAAAGAGCTGGTCAAGAAATTAGAGGTAGTTTGACCTCGTTAATAAGATCAATTAAATTCCAATTCAATTTTGCCTGAACATAGATACAAACTTGGTTGATCTATGCGCGCAGGAATATGTTCCACATCTTGAGGAAGCAGTGACCAAACTGTGCTGGGAAGTGGACCACATAAGCTATCCTCATGATTACGATATCTAGCTCTTAATTAAATAAATTTAACTTATAATATATATACACGAGTATGATAGATTGATATACAACACACCAAGAACCAGCTACTTTGAATTTGGAATCCACAAGCTGTAAGTTGTGTACTCGATGGAGTGGTCTGAATATTTGTAGCTTTCTTGCTGTAACTTCAAACTTCTCCTGTACTGTGAGATTTTCTCTTGGTGTAAGTATATTACTCCTACTACTACACAATACTATAAATACAAGGTAGTCAAAAGTTCCACTCAAATTGGTGACTAGCTTGATGCATTTTTAGATGAAAATGAGGGTTGTTTGATTTGGATCGATGGTGATAAAGTTATTTTCTCTTACTTTTTTAACCATATAAAAATGCCTTCAAGGCTTCAATGCGGTTCAGTCACTTACATTTTAAACTATATGAAATTCCGATTTTGCGTAGAGATATTTCCCCTCCATATACATTTTCCTGTGTCTCATGTTATAAGATGGTATTTGATATACATTTGGCCCCCTAATATACAATATAAAAAGCATTATAAATTCTTGGATGAATGGGAAGGAAGGAGTGAGACTAAAAGTGACGTGGTGGTATTTTCATAGATATTGCAAACTTTTTTTTTTGTCAACGGTTTTTTTCCCTTAATCGTTCTAAACTGTTATCTTTACGTTCACATATAAACACTAGATATTCATATATTTGTACTATAAGGTTCACATATTAATACTAAATGTTCATAAAGTTTGTACATAAAGTTTACAAATTTAAGTGAACTAGAGATATACAAACATACTTTATATTAGAGAGATCAAGTATATCAAGTTTGGACTTATATTGTGTTGAACCCTAAACCCCTAAACGCTAAACCCTAAACCCCTAAACTATAAACCCTTAAGCCCTAAGCACACTAGCATAGTGTATAGCTATTAACTCATCACCCTTTACGTTTATTTCTTTTTACTTGGTCATTGAGGTTCATATGTAACAAGCAAACATTCATATATTAGTACTGTAAAGTTTATGGGTAACATGCACATGTTCATGTTTGAAATTATTTTTACTTGGTTTTTGAGGTTCATGTAACATGCACAAGTTATATATATATATATATATTATGTAAGGTTAATATGTAACATGCACATGTTCATATGTTTGAAATTGTTCTTACCTGGTCGCTGTGTGTTGATGTTCATGTCTGATAATGTCAAGATTCATATGTAGCAGGCACATGTTCATATAGTATTAATTATCTCAGGTTCATAAGCTAGAGGTGCATATGTTGTGTGTTGATATTCATATGTTGTCACTTAATGTTCATATATAGACACTTAATATTCATATATGATAACGTATATTTTCGCCCATATTTAATTTAATACAATTTAAAAGAAAATTATGGTTTACAAAATAAGAAAAAAATGGAAAAAACAATACAAAAGAGTGTTGGTGGGGGAAATTGAACCAAAGACCTCATGGTACTCCTCACACTTGGGGGTGTAAATGGGTCGGGTGATGGATGAGTGAAGCCATTTTATCACCCGACCAGTGAAGTTAAATCCTCCACCCGACCCATCTGTCACCCGCGAAACTTTTCACCCACATCCGTCCATCCATCATCCAACGGGTGATTCAGGCGGGTCGCGTCATCCGCGTAATATTTTTATTAATATATTTATAATTATTTAAATGTAATAAAATACATGATTAAGTGAAAAAATTAATTAATTTTCTTCAATATAGGAAATAGTTGTTCTAAATACAAGATTTGGTGGATGTTAATAGAAAATATCTGTAAAATATTCAACTTTTAAACATAAAAAACTAAAATTGAAGTGATACATTTAAATAATATAGAATTAGAACTACAATCATTGACGGGTGAATGAATGGATGGGTGAAGTGCGGGTGATGGATCGGGTAATGGGTGAGATTTACATCACCCATCACCCACCCGTCATCAGCTTCACCCGACCCATCAACCATCCATCACACGATTTACTTAGGGTGATCATCCATATATTCAGGTCGGGGTTTCCGAGTGGGTCGGCCACCCACGAGTGATTTCCAGCCCTACTCACACTCCACTACCAATTGAACCATGAGCCTTTTTGTGATTTATGAATGAAAAAATAAATATAACATCGCGCATATCATAGGAATGAGTGTGTGCGAGATGAATGGCTTACATTGTGTCGCATTTTGCACGGGAAAGTCGCATTTTGCGCGAACCCAAATTCAAGTTATAAATATGGTTACACATGTCGTAATGATATAGGATAAAAATATATACGCTCACCACCAAAAGTTGTCCGCGTGCCACTTTTTTTTCAAACCTTGTCCTGTAATAACCCTCATTTTTATATAAGGGCATAAACGTAATTTTACTTCTAATAAAGGGGATGCATTTTTGTTTCATTATTCCAAGTGACTAAATTGAAATGTATATTTTTCTTACATATGTTAATGATAATCTTGTTAGTCATATCAATTTTAACCAAGACTATTTAAATTAAGATTAACAAAAATGTTAATTGAGATTTAAATAAGGCTAAGTTATAAGGATATGCAACTTAGGCTTGAATTAATTCAAAATAAAATTTCACTCTTCATAAATTTGGTTTAGAATGCATTATATAAACTTTGGGTAAGTTTATATATAAGATTGGGCAAATTTTATAATTTTTGAAAAGTGAAATAAGGACATTTTTGCCACAACTTGCAAGGTTGGGCAAAATTGTGCAAATTATGCAAAAACATGTGCTGACTGTGAGCTTCTTCTTCCCCATAGAAAATGTGAGATGCAAGCTCCATTTTAATGGAGTTTGGCCCGGTTTTTCGTCCCATTTTCTTCAATTGGCCCATGGGATTTAAAGATATACTTATCCTAAACCAAATCATATCAAAATCGGGATGTATAACCGCTTAGACTAATAGAATTTTATCTTCTAAGGTAAACACATTGGTAACATCAAAAGTTAGGTAAAATTTAAAATTTGATCTCGATTGAGATCGTATTTGGCCGAAATTTGTGGGGTTGGAAATATATCTCTAAGAGCTTCAAAATTCTTATAAATACCCCCTCACCCATTGAAGGAATTTACCCAATTTCAAGCCTTAGGTATTCGGTAGTTCAAAAAAGTTTCGAGCACTTGCAGAAGGAAAATCTCCTTCAATTGGGCACCTCTAGTTACGAGTTAGGTACGAAAATCTTCGTCTTGAAGTTTAGCTTCCAGAGACACCAACCACGCACCATTTGGAGTTCGGACGAGGGAGAATCGAAGCAAACAACGAGAGGGTGTCTGCACGAACCACACGAACAAATTCGGTAATGGCCAATTCGTACCACAATTCGGTTTTTGTCCAATTAATCACGATTATGTATGCTAATTACGATTAATTAGATACATATTGGGTTAATTTAATTTTAGAAGTATTAAAGTTAAATTAAACATGTTTTATGATATTATCTTAGATTGAAATTTGTTAAGGTATAACATTACAATTGGATAATGTGTTTGGTTATATGAGCTGATAAATAAATTGAGCAATTTATTTATTTATGCTATGGTTATTTAGAATATACGACTAACTGATTGTCTGTATATAGATAATCGTTATGTTGAAAAGCCTTGAAATTGATTTATATAGAGTTAAATAATTTTAATTGAAAAAAGAGACTTGTATCCTTCAAATGTCGTTATTGAATAAATTATCTAATCATAATTTATTTATGTTGTGTGACTTGGGTACAACTCGAAATCGTTTATGGAATAGAAATAAAGCAGGGAGCCAATTTGCTTCTCGAAAGCAACCATCTCCATTATGTCATTCAAGCTCTTCGTAATACAAGGCCAATGGCAGTTCGCTCTTGCAATTTATTACATATTCATCTTAACTGACAATGAATCGATTGTGCTATTAAGTTGGGATAAATATCATTGATAATTTTTGTTTGGGAACTTGTGTGTAAAATTGACGTGTAAATAAACCTTAATATTAGGTTGTATATATGCTAGCAACTACCCTCATATATATATATATATATATATTATTGTAGGGTGCTAGATGAACTTTGGTGTGCATTTGGTGTGGACTTATATGTTAGTTAGCACGAGTATTCGTAGGAACGCTATTTACCTTGCGAGGTTTAACTGTTTCTTTATAACTTGGTATTAGGAGGATTATTGCCCTAATACTTTTTGGTCATGACTTACCCTTATTCGAATATAAGTGGTGGTGCACTTAGCTAGTGCCAATATTCGGGATTCGTCCCATTCTATATCTCGTTTCGAGATCAGTTTTGGAATTAAAAGTCTTAACGTTAATGCACGTTTTGAAATAAAATAAGATAAATGTCGTTTTGGACATAATTAATATACCATCGGGAGAGAAGTACAACGTAGAACCCGGCCGAACTCTTGTTTAAAGTAAGTCCCTTTCTAATATGGATTCGCATTATGCGGTGAGGTTGGTCGAGGACCCAAATATTCAACACCGAATTGCAAAAATACCCCAAATGCATTAGTGAGTTGCATATATATCACTTTGACTTTTTTTTTGCATATATACACCAAATGGGGTATTTTTGCAAAATATTTAATTTTTTCTTTTAATTCAGAAATGAAATAAAATAAAAAAAAAAGCATGAAAAGAAAAAGGAAACAAAAAGCCCAAAATAGTAAAATAATAATTTTTAGGATTTCCCTCTAAAACCCCAAAATATTTCCCGCTCCCTTCCCTCCCACTTCCCGCCCACTTCCCTCCCACTTCCCGCCCACTTCCCGGCCATCCCGGCTTCCTCCATCCCGCCGGCCGGTGCATCAACAATTGAAAGTGAAAGATTTAAACCCATCCTCCCTCCCCTCCCCTCCCCTCCCTCTCCCTTCCATTCTGCATACGTCCTTGTAACTGTTAAAGTGAAAGATTTGAACTGGTAGGTAGTTATATTCAGAGGTTTTTTTTCATGGCGAACTGTGCAACTGTAAAAAAGGAATGGCGATGTATCTCCATGGCGATGTAAACAGGAATGACGATGTATCTCCATGGCGAACTGTGCAGCTGTTAAAAAGGAATGGCGATGGGCGAGAGAAGGGTTGAACCTCAGCATATGAACCCGAAGAACTGTTGAACTCAACAGATTGATTAAGAAGCAGTTTTCAAAGGTGAACTGGTAGTTATATTGACAAGGTTTTTTTCTGAAGTAAAGAAATAATTCTAGTCTTGATGAACTGGTAGTTAAAGAAATAATTCTAGGGCTAAAGTATGTAATAACAAATATTCAGAAGGGAGCAAATGTAAAACCCAAGTGAAGAGATGAAGTGGAAATTTTCTGAAGTAAAGAAATGATTCTAGTCTGGATGAACTGATAGTTATATTGAAAAGATTTTTTTCCTGCTATAATAGAAAGTTCTTGTCGGACTTAGGAAAACAATTGTCATACTTAGAAATAAAAATGTCATAACTACAACGTTGAAATTGGATATATGTCTACTACGAAGGTGGATAGTTCATCTCACTAATCTAAATACAAGATGTCTTAATTAGATCTCCCGTTCCTGATGCTATACTTCTTTGGCAATTTTACTTTACATAGATATTAACTACACTTCATCTCACCAATCTACTTTAAAGATATATTAATTAGAAAATGCTCCATGTTTGAGTATTTTTAGGTACAGAGGAGGCACTTGTAGTGCTGGTGATTTCCAAAGCGTGCCATTTTAAATCGTTATTGTGACATACTATTTATACTATTTTCACAGTGTAATAATGTATGATTGACAAATGTGACCGTATTCAGACTGATTTACTTCGCAGAGGTCTTACTTTATGGAGATAGTAATGGCACTTCATCTACCCCATCTCATTGGAGTGTGTGTTGTTTGACTATCCTAACTGTACATACTTCCAATTCTACTCTCTCTTTGTTTCACTTCATCTTACCCATCTCTTTCCTCTCCTTAGAGCAGCTCGTGTGGTTGTTGGTGTTTTTTCCTGGGGAGTCACAAACTTCAGTTGGATTTTAATTGAGTGGCAAATAGGTATGGACGATGAATACTCCACCATTGGAGACAAGGGAGAGGTTGGCTTCATCGATGTTCCTTCAGTCACAACATCATCGCCAACTGAGGAGGGTCCTGTCATGGTGTTTGTGCCGTTTCCATTTGCTGGAGGAAAGCCTCAATCGGTTCCTGTGAACGAGGTTGTCGTGGCGTCATTCACCATAGAAAACACCACAGATGAATATATTTTACTTTGGGGTGTGAAGATTTATGCTTCAATTCCTGAAGATTCATTTGTGTTGTCATTGATGAAACCTCCATCTGGCCAGCCAGATGACATACCCGAGGAAGATTTTGTCCCTTGTTTTGATATGGCAGAACGAAATTTGAACCCACATGGTAGCCTGACTATATGGATGTCTTGTGTGCCCAAGGAGATTGGCCTTTTAACATCTATACTGCATATCCAAACTGGTCAGGGGATTATTGAACGACTTGTCTTCCTCTTGACTGAAGATGAGGTATCCAAAGCTTTGGCACCTCAGAGACCATATAACATACCAACACAGATCAGGAAAGCGATAGAGTTTGAGGAAATCCCTGAAGTGGTCTTACAAGGCTTAACAGAGGAAAATTATGTGTCGTATTTCATTGAGTTGTTAGGGGTGAAGGAACTTTTGATTATGGTAAGTGTTATGTTTTCTATGTATGGGGGTTGGGGGACTGAGGGGATAGCTAAATGGCATCGTTCTGCCGTAGTACCAAGTTGTTGAATGACTTTTTTTATATATTTGTTTACAGGAGTATGTCAAAGCTTATAATATGAAGTTTGTTACTTTGAGACAAAGGTATAATGTCAGGCTTGTATCAATTAAAGTGCCAGGACTAGGTGAAAGAAGGCCCTCAGTTGTCAGTGGAGATGTGGTGAATGTTTATGGAGAATATTCTGTCCATCAGGTATGTCAATAATGTTAGGTATCTTATGTTTTTTGTCAAAGTGTTATATACTATTGTCGGTATGAATTATGAAATTGCACGAATTATCATTGTCAAAGCTATGTTCTCATGTTGAACTTGCTAATGTTCTTTGAACAGGGCGTGATCGACCGTGTTGAAGCTGATGAATTAGTATTGCAATTTAATGATGAATTTTACCAAAGGCATATAGATAGCAATGTGTATGAAATCTGTTTTGTGTTCAACGGGACAAATTTCCGTAAGCTTCATGAAGCCATTCTATCTGCAGAGGCATTACATGAAAACTTCCTCTTTCCCCATGAGTATCAGTCAAAATGGAGGATTACAACCAACAATTTTGTGCCTATCTCACTTCTTCTTGATGAGGAACAACAAAATGCTGTTCGGTTAATTTTAGGCTGCAGAGGAGGAGCTCCTTATGTGATTTATGGACCCCCGGGAACAGGAAATACAAAAACACTGGTGGAGGTGATCCTACTGAAATACCCCAATAAAGTTGATGATGGCAAATTGGTAAATTAATTAAGGTTTTGCTTAAAAGGGGAGAAATGGAAATTTTGGGGATAAAATCCCTAAACACATTCGGTGGTCTCTCTCTCTCCCGCGTGGTTCTTCAGCCGAGCAGCTCAACCAAGCTTCTCCTCCGACGAACTCCTCCTCCTGTGCCCAGCCGAGTTGTTCTTCTCCGGCGAGCCGACTTGGACGCCGCCGCTCCTCCTCCTCCTTCCCTGCTCGTGCTGTCGTCCGTGATTGCTATTATTGTTGAGCTACAGCTGCTATTCGTTGTCGTTGTTGTCGTCTCCGGCGACGAGGAGCCCTTTCCGGTGGCGACTGTGTGTTCAACGTCGAGGTAAAGGTTGGTTTGTGTTGTTGAATTAATTTGTGGCTGATTGTTGTTGTTGTCCTGCGTGGACTGAATTTCTTTGCTGAATTTGTGAGTGACCGAATTTATGTGTGTGTACTGCGTGGACTGGTGCAGCAGATTCGTGGTGGAGCTGTTGTCCCGCCGTGTTCGGTGGCTACCTTTTGGTTGTCGACAAGGTAAGCTTATGGGTTAAGGGTTAATTCGAATTGGCTGAATTTTTGTGTGCGTTCGAATTGATATTGTGTTAGTTCGAATTGATGTTGTGTGTGATCGAATTGATGTTGAATTGTTCTTCGTGGACAGTGGAAGAGGAAAGTGTGTGACCGTATTGTTTAATTTGAGCTTTGGTTGAATTGTGTGGGGTTTGCTTGATTGGAATTTTTAAGGAATGATTTTTGGGTTTGAAATTGGGGGTTTGTTAATAGTGGCTTGGTATGAGTATTTAACGCCAGGGTTTTGCTCGGATTGATTTCGCAAGATCATTCGAGTTGGATTTGAATCTGGGGTCATCGTGGTCGCGCTTGAGGCAAGATAAATCTTGCTAACCCTTCGTATATTTTATAAAATTACTTTTGTTCCTATATTGATTCAGTAATTGATTTAGCCTTGTCTGAGTAATTAATTTGGATTATTAGTTGTGAAATTTCTTGGTTGAATATGTGTGTGAAATTGTGTGCATAATTATTGGTCGTGCATCGGATACCAGTTGTGTGTTTTGTTATTGGTCTTGTGCTGGGTATTGATTGTTTGCTTGGTTGTTGGCAGATATTGGTATGTGATTGGTTACCGTTTTGTGTAGAATATTGGTTGTTGCTTGATTGTTGGCAGATATTGGTTATGTGCTGGATTATTGGATGTAGAATTACGTAGTTGAATATGTGTGTGTGTGTGTGTGTGTGTGTGAATGTGTGGGTATGTTAGTAATTGTCTCGTGTTGTGTTTGATTGAATGTGATGTGGTAGTTGGTCATAACTAGATGTGGATTGATGGTTATGAATTGATTGTTGTGGATTGATGGTTATGAGTTGATTGTTGTGGATTGATGGTTATGAATTGATTGTTGTGGATTGATGGTTATGAATTGATTGTTGTGGATTGATGGTTATGAATTGATTGTTGTGGATTGATTGGATTATTGAATTTAAAGTTGCTTGGTTGATTATATATATGTGTGAATATGTATTAATCATTGTCGTGTGTAATAATTGATTGGGTGTCGGTGTGGTGATGGTTGGTTATGGAGCCGGGGTGAGGGTGTGACCTCATCCGACCGCGTGAGGGTGTGACCTCCGTTGGTTAAGGCTAGGGTGGATGGTTGAAAGTCTCATCCGGTGGTGGGTTGGATTGGAGGTGTTGGTTGGTTGCCTTGTGTCGTGTTTGATTGGATGTTGGTGTGTTAGTTGTTAGTAACTAATTGTGAGTTTGGTTTCCCACTTTAAGGGTGCGGGCCAACATGGAATAGGTTGGGACTGGGCGGCACCGGAAGGGGTGACTGGTCCAGGTCCTCCATGGTTGGTTTCCCACTTTAAGGGTGCGGGCCAACACGGGATAGGTTGGGACTGGGCGGCGTCGGTTGCTTTCCCACCTTGAGGGTACGGGGCACGGGGTGGCTGGTCCAGGTCCTCCATGGTTGTTTTCCCACCTTGCGGGTGCGGGGCAACATGGGATAGGCCGGGGCATTGATCGTCTCACCCGTTTGCTTGATAATTGTGTATGTGTTGGTAATTGTGTGTGTTGGTAATTGTGTATGTGTTGGATTATGTGTGTTGACTTTTGTGTGTATTGACAGTTGTGTTTGTTGGATGGTGTGTGTTGACAGTTGTGTGTGATTGGCTGTTGTGTGTGTGTTGACAGTTGTGTGTATTGACCTTTGTTGTGTTGGTAATTGTGTATGTGTTGGATTGTGTGTGTTGACTTTTGTGTGTATTGACAGTTGTGTGTGTTGGATGGTGTGTGTTGACAGTTGTGTGTGATTGGCTGTTGTGTGTGATTGGTTGTGTGTGTGATTGGCTGTTGTGTGTGATTGGTTGTGTGTGTGATTGGCTGTTGTGTGAGTTGGATTGTGTGTTGACAGTTGTGGGCGTTGACAGTTGTGTGTGTTGAATTTTGTGTTAGTACAGTAGGGAGTTCAGTATGATTGGTTAGCCTTGGTTGTAAGTCAGTAGTAAGATATGTGCTTATGTTTCATAGGGTTGATGATTGGGGTATTAGTATTGGAGAGAAAGTTGGATTGGATCGTTTGATTCGTTTATGCTTGTGATGAGTTTGAGGATGTATTGATTGCGGTTAGTATAGTGAAGAGTTGGATAAGGATGAGTAATGAATGGTATGTGATAGTGTGTGTATATGTTTTGACGTGTGGTTGGTATTGGTTGGTTGATATGATTAAGTATAGTTATGATATTATATATATGTATATATATTGTGTGGCGTGTTGTCGTTGTTGTGAGTTGATTGGTGATATATGTATGTGTTTTGAACTGTTTTGGCTTGAGGAGTTTTGCCAGTCTTTCGTAAGACTGACCAACTTCGGTTTACGTGCCACGGTTGGCTGGGGTATCGGGTCCCCTAGTCAATCAGGCTTTGCAGGTTTGCAGCAACAAGCGGGTTCTGGATCACAGATGTGTCTTCACAGTGAAAAAATTAGTTGTGCATCAGATTTGAAAATATTGTATTCACTTTCGTTGTTTTAGATTTAAATTGATGCATTTAAACTGGATGACAGGTTTAAGTATTGTTTAAAATCTTGAGCAGGGATTTTAATGTTGATGATTTTATGTATTAGAAGAGTTTTGGATTTCTTTCTTGTAGAAACCGCCTTATAGTCCTTCGGGACTATGGCACTGTAGCACCTCTGGCCCGGGGTGTTACACCTACAACTCTATACAACTAGACGTGATTCTCATATACTGGTATGTGCTTATTCAAATTGTGCGGCAAATCACATATTAGAGAAAATCCTTTGTGAGTGTCCTTCACTTAGGGAGGAAGATATTTATAGGTTGAATGCCACACATCGTCCCTTACAAAGAATAAACGCTTCATTGTTGAGGTTCTGCACCTACAGTGCTGGTTTCTTCACTTGCCCTTCTCGAGATGCACTCCGCATGTACAAGATAATAATAACGACATAAACGAGTGCATCTTACCTCTATCATGCTGAAAGGGTTAACCGTGGCCACTTCTCCCACATCATCTTAGATGATGCAAGCCAAGTTTCAGAGCCAGAGACAATGATCCCCATATCAACCCTCATAGAAAAGAACACAATTATTGTTCTTTGTGGTGATCCCAAACAACTTGGGCCTGATATTTTTTCAAAGCAAGCTGGGGCTTATGGTTTGGGAAGATCTTTTCTAGAGAGGATGTTGGACTTTGAAGTTTACAGATCAGGGGATCCTAATTATGTCACAATGTTGTTGAACAATTACCGGAGCCACCCTGCTATTGTCAATGTTCCTTCAAGACTATTTTATAGTGGAGCATTGAGGCCAAATCGAGAAGACAGTAAGACATGTTTCTTACCTTGGGCTGATATGCTTCCCAATAGGAACTTCCCTTTCATGTTCTGTGGCATCCAAGGCTTTGATGAGAGGGAAAAGGGCAGCCCATCATGGTTTAATAGGATTGAAGCTAGCAAGGTGGTTGAGCTCGTACAGAGGCTAATAAGAAGGAATGTGCCTGAGCAAGACATCGGGATTATTACCCCTTTCCCACAACAAGTACTAAAGATAAGGAAGGCTCTCATGTCTCTACGTATGAGGCATATTGAGATTGGCGGGGTTGAGCAGTTTCTGGGTGAAGAAAAGGAAGTGATCATCCTGTCAACAGTGAGATCGACCGCTAACCACGATGAATATGACAAGACTTTCCGCATGGGATATCTGAGCAACCCGAAGAGGTTAAATTTTTCCCTGACTCGTGCCCGATCATTGCTTATTATAGTTGGAAACCCTTACATTTTAGAAAAGGTAATTCCCGATAAAAAAAAAGTAGAGTTGGTCATTGTTGTTGGTCATTGACAGGATTAACAAGGTTGATTAACTACGGTGTTTTTGGTCTTTGACAGGATTGGCACTGGCAAGAAATCCTAAAGGATTGTGTATTACGTAGCGCCTATGAAGGCTGTGCATTCCGCGTGCATGAGTAGTTTGACAGTAGGTAGTTGTGATTCTAGTAATGTAATGATAGCATCCAGTTGACAACTATCCTTTTTGTAGAAATGTAATGGTAGCCCATGCTACAATATTGTAGGAATGTAATGATAGTATCCAGTTGACAACTATTCTAGTAAGGTAATTGTCGGTGTGTGTAGTGTCGACATTAATGTTTTGGCAATCTGACATGTAGATTACAAATGCTGAAACCATGCTTTCTAAAACTATTCGAAAATAAAATTCAGCCTCTTACATAAAAAACCAAAGTCATGAGGTACATACTTTATAGTCAATTCATCCTCAACCATGCCTACATGCTCGATTACAAATGCTGAAAGCACTAATCCCTAGAATCACACCAGCACCAAAAGCAAAAATAGGAAATATTACATGGTTTCTGAAGTTTGCCTGGAAGTGTAGTGCCTTGTTTTCAGCTTCAAGTTCTGCCACCCTTGCATTTAGTCGCCAAATTGCATGTTCGAATTGCATCTCAGTTGTATTGAGTTCCATGATTCTCTGTCCAAGTTCATGTATCTCAGTACGTAGGCGTGTGATTATTTCACCCAACATGTTGGAACGTGGGCTATTCGTTAGCAACATGTCTAACTCTTCTTGCAACTTCTCCTCTAATTGAGAAGGTGTAGGAGATGAAGGTGGATGTTCATATTTGCGGGGGTCCCTGCTTTGAAAACTTGAGGTGTCGCTGGATGACATTGTACTCGAGTATTGCAGAAACAAAGAAAGATTTACAACAAAAAATAAGTGATACGTGCTTACTGATCCAGTATGAAAACCACACAATAAACAAAGAGGGTTACCTTCAAGTTCGGCGCGGAGAGGGTTTAGGGATTGTTGAGGAAAAATGAGAAGGAATGGTCGGGGGTCCCCGCTGAGGTTTATTTAGCTGTTTTTGTTGGAGAAATATTGCTTCATAACTATTCACCTGATATGACTTCTGAAAATGTAGTACACACTTAGAGGAAAAACCTCTGTTTTCCCTCTAAAATTTCCCTCCAATTTCTACCCCTTTACCCACGTGTTAGGGATTGTTATCCAAGCATAACCCAACCTGTAAACCTGCACAAAGCTTCCGTAACACCACAATACCTTAAATCCACAAAGCTTCAAAATAGATTATGCAGCGTCTTCAATGTCTTTGGAATAGAAGAAGTTTAATAATGGGTGAGTTCTGACTTTCACGTTCTTATTCCTATTCTTCTTTACAATAAAATCTTTTGTGGTCTTGCTTACTCTTTCATGTCGGTGTTAGGGCATTGTCATACGGGGGTCCCCGTTTGGCCCTAATAAAGTATTGAACTTGTGTTTGCTTTTTGTTTGTGTAACAGGTTCAACATCATACTACTTGACTCTGAAAACAGGTGGTGAATGGACATGTAAGGGAAACAAGTGGGTTTTTGATGGGATCACAACGACAACATGACTTCTTTTGTATGCAGATATGAATTACTCAAATCTCAGGAAAAAGTTAGCTGAGAAGATTAAATGCATCGACGAGATAGATGAAATGGAGATAAAATATCTGTCATCGTAGAAACCACTGGCACAACCAATCGATGTCAAAGATGACGAGGACCTTGGTGCGTTAAAGTTTTTGAACGCACACTCGCACGATAACATTTGGCCTATCGAGTTATATGCGAGTATGAAAAAGAAGGGAAACAAAGAGCCAGAGGTTGTGGTAGGTTGCCATCCAAGTAGAAGTGATGACGAGGACATCACAGTGTGTCTGACTCTGCCACCGTTAACACAAACTCAAGAGGCAGAGCCCGAGGCTATGGTAGATCGCCATCCTGTCACTGATCGTCCCAAATCCGACAAGAACAATAAGGTAAGCAACAATTATCCCACTGACGAAATACGGAATATCGTTGATTGTGACATGTATGAACTTAAACCAAAAATTTGGCGTGTAAACAATGGGGAAGTTCAAATAGTTGACTTGGTGAGCCAATATGAGGCAGACTCGGAAACTGATGGGAGAGAAAAAAGGTCTTCCATAGGAACGAAAAGAATACAGGACTGTATTGACATTGAGAGTGATTATGGGGAAGACGTTGGGCGAGATTTTGATTGGGATGACCTTGAGGAGGATGTTGAAGAAGGGACATTATTGGATGACACTAATGAAGTCGAAAACTTATTCATAGACATTGATGAGGAAGTTCTACAACAGATTGAAGCCGAGTACTATCGTAGCAAACAGTTGTGTAAAAGGAAATTGGATGAGCCAATGGAGGATAATGGGGTGAGCGGCAATAATTTGGAAATAAAAGTTGGAGAGCACTTCAATTGCAAGAAGGATCTTAAGGATCGTTTATCCTTGATGGCATTACAGAGGCGCTTCCTGATGCACGTCCAAAAGTCTGATAAGAAGTTATATGTGGTAAGGTGCATTGATCCTAGTTGCACATTTTTTTGTCATGGGACCGCTCTTGGCAGCACAAGATTGTTTCAAGTAAGGAAGTATTGTGGACAACATACATGTGGCATGAAGCTAAAGCATAATTACCACAGACATGCAAGTTCAAGCGTAATTGCTGACCATATTATGTCAAGGTAAGTAAACTATCCTGTCAGTACGATCATATATGAGCATGTCTATGAACTAACCTTAGCATATTACATATACAATCCTGTTACAGATTTAACACAGTCGGTTCATGTCCCAGACCTCGTACTGCTGAAATTCAAGACATCATGAAGAAAATGGGAGTGGCAGTTGGTTACGACAAGGCAAACAAAGCATGTTTAACCGCCATTGACAGGATAAGAGGCACAGCTGAAGAAAGCTACAATAGGATTCATGGATACATGTACATGCTCAAAAGGATGAATACAGGGACAGTCACACATGTTAAAGTAGACTCTAATCGTCGATTCAAGTATTGTTTCATCAGCTTGGGTGCTTGGCGCAATTGAATGAAGTTTTTAAGAAAGGTATATTTCCATCTTGTCACGTTCTGTGATACTATTGTCAAGTCGATACATGACATTGTAGAGCTGATTGAAAACTACTGCAGGTCATAACTGTGGATGGTACCCATCTAGGATCAAAGTACAGAGGCACACTTCTAGTTGCAGTGGCACAAGACGGAAACAGACAAATATATCCAGTGGCTTTTGCTGTTGTTGACAGCGAGAATGATAGTTCATGGTCGTATTTCTTCCGACACCTACGCTCTGTTGTTGCCGATGATCATGACCTCGTATTTGTGTCTGACCGTCATGGAAGTATATACAAAGGTTTAAGAGAGCGCTATATCTTCGCAAAGCATGGTTGTTGCACACTTCACCTATGGGGTAACGTGAAGACGAGGTTTAAAAGAAATGACTTATGGATTATGTACCAAAAGGCAAATCAAGCGTACACCAAACAGGACTTTAATCGTGAATTTGCAAGACTTTGCAACCAGTCTCCTGAAGTCGGTACGTACCTCAGGGGTGTTGGATTTGAAGCGTGGACAAGAAGTCATATGCCCGCAAACAGATTCAACATTATGATGTCCAACAAAGCAGAATCCGTGAATAGTCACTTACTGGGCCCGCGTCGACTGCCGTTGATTGGGTTGCTTGATGGTATACTGAATGTCATGAGTAATTGGTTTTGTGACAGGCGATTTAAGGGAGAACGACATTTGGATATTCTGACCCCGACTGTTTCTACTGTGCTAGAAGGTAATTATTTGAAATTGTTGACAATGGTTATGAGTAGGCTAAATCAATATGAGTTTCAAGTGCATGCCAATGGAACTACACTCTTGGTAAATCTGCATGCTCGGACCTGAAATACCCCAAATAAGTTGATAATGGAATTTTGGTAAATTAATTATGAGTTTACTTAAAAGGGGAAAAATGGGAAATTTGGGAAAAAATCCCTCAAAGTGTCGGTTGCCTCTTCCTCGCGTGAATCCTTCAGCCGAGCAGCCAACAGCCTCCTTCTCCGACGAACTCCCCTTGTGCCCAGCCGAACGGTTCTTCTCCGGCGAGCCAACTTGGACCGCGCCGCTCTTCCTCCTCCCCTCCCCTGCTGTTGTTGTGCGATTCCAGCGATGAGGGAGTTGCTTTGCTGCTGTGCTGTTCGTTGTGTTCGCTGCTGTTCGCCGCTGCTGTTGCTGTGCCGCCGTTGTAGTCTCCGCCGACGAGGAGGCATTTCCGGCAACAACCGCGTGTTTGACGACGAGCTGAGCCACCTTTGCTCCTCTGTTTTCCGCTCTGCTGTTGTGTGCTGGTGTCGTCGTCTTCTTCGCTGGTGGCTGGTGCTGCGGAGCCGCTACTGGTGTCATTGTTGTGTTGTCGTTGTTGTGCTGCTGAAGGGGGATATCGACGAGGTAAGATCGGTCCTCGTTCGGTATAAATTTTGGGCTTCATACGGATGAATATATATGCTGAATTTTTGGACATATTTGGATTAATTTGGAGTTTGTATATATATGAGTGCAGAAGGCATGAGTTGATTTTTTAGTTGGATTAATTTGGGTTGATTTTGGAGGTGATTAGCTTAATTAATTAAGGAATGATTTTAGGGTTTGAAATTTGGGGTTTGTTGGTTATGGATTGGTATGAGTTAATTAACGCCAGGGTTTTACTCGGATTGATTTCGCAGGTTCATTCGGGTTGATTGGAGATCTCTGAGGTCGTTGTGGTTCGACTTGAGGCAAGAGGATCCTTGCTAACTTATATATTTTTATAAACTGATTATGTTTAATTTTACCGTTGCTTGAGCTATTATTTTAATTGGTTTGTTTGACTATATAATGGCTTGGATGAGATGTGTGATAATGTGTGATGAGATGTGATAATGTGTTGGATTGAATGTGTGTGTGTGTGTGTGTGTGTTGGATCGTGTGTGTGTGTTGGATTGAATGTGTGTGTGTGTGCGTATGTTGGATCGTGTGTGTGCGTGTGTTGGATTGAATGTGTGTGTGTGTGTTGGATTGAGTTTGTGTGTGTGTGTTGGATTGTGTGTGTGTATGTGATTATGTGATTTTGATTGTCGTTGTGTTGTTGATTGGTTGGTTTGGTGATGGATAGTTGGTTTGGATGTTGTGAATTGTCTCACCTTGGTGATGTGGGGGTAGAGACGAAGATGTTGTGAATTGTCTCACCTTGGTGATGTGGGGGTGGAGATGGAGATGTTGTGAATTGTCTCACCTTGGTGATGTGGGGGTGGAGACGGAGATGTTGTGAATTGTCTCACCTTGGTGATGTGGGGGTGGAGACGGAGATGTTGTGAATTGTCTCACCCGGTGATGTGGTGGTGGAGACGGAGGTTGGATTGGAGGTGTTGGTGGTTGTGTGTGTTGATTGTCTCACCCGGTGATGTGGTGGTGGAGACGGAGGTTGGATTGGAGGTATTGGTGGTTGTGTGTGTTGATTGTCTCACCCGGTGATGTGGTGGTGGAGATGGAGGTTGGATTAGAGGTGTTGGTGGTTGTGTGTGTTGATTGTCTCACCCGGTGATGTGGTGGTGGAGACGGAGGTTGGATTGGAGGTGTTGATGGTTGTGTGTGTTGATTGTCTCACCCGGTGATGTGGTGGTGGAGACAGAGGTTGGATTGGAGGTGTTGGTGGTTGTGTGTGTTGATTGTCTCACCTGGTGATGTGGTGGTAGAGACGGAGGTTGGATTGGAGGTGTTGGTGGTTGTGTGTGTTGGTTATGTGTTGAATGTTGGTTGTGTACTTGATTAAGTGGTTGTGTTAATGATATTGGTTGTGTACCTGAATACGTGGATTTGCGATGAATGTTGATTATGTACTTGACTAAGTGGTTGTGTTGGTAATTTGGTTGTATGTTTGATAATTGGTTTATGTTGGACGTTGATTGTTATTAGTTGTGGTTGTGGGTCATTGTTGGCCATTGGTTGTGGTTGTGAATTTACGTGTGTTATAGTTGTTGATTGTAACTGGTAAAGGTTATGAATTTCTGTTGGTATGGTTATTGTTGGTAGCTGGTGGATTATGAATGTTGGTTATGTTGTTTGAGTGTATAGATTGGTTTCCATCTTGAGGGTGTGGGCCAATACGAGTTGAGTTTGAAGGTATGAGTTGCAGTCGTGGTTAACGAACAGGCGGCACCAGAAGGGTGGCTGGCCTGGATCGTTATTTTGTTATGTTTATATGTGATGATTATCTCGTTGATGCTTATGTGTTTGTTGATGTGAAGGTTAATTGATTTTGTTGTGTTAGTGCAGTAGTGAGTTCAGTATAATTGGTTAGCTTTGGTTGTAAGTCAGTAGTAAGAGATGTGTATGTGCATAGAGTTGTTGATTGAGGTATTAGTAATAGAGAGAAGGATGGATTGGACGTGTCAGTGAAGTTGGATTGGATCATTTTATTCGTTTATGCTTGTGATGAGTTTGAGGATGGATTGATTGAGGTTAGTATAGTGAAGAGTTGGATAAGGATGTGTAATGAATGGTATGTGATAGTGTGTGTATATGTTTTGACGTGTGGTTGGCATTGGTTGGTTGATATGATTAAGTATAGTTATGATATTATATATTGTGTGGCGTGTTGTCGTTGTTGTGAGTTGATTGGTGATATATGTATGTGTTTTGAACTGTTTTGGCTCGAGGAATCTTGCCATAGTCTTTCATGAGACTGACCAACCTCAGTTTACGTGCCGCGGTTGGCTGGAGTATCGGGTCCCCCAGTCAATCAGGCTTTGCAGATTTAGCGCCAGCAAGGAGGATTCTGATCACCGTCGGTTTTGGAGTCGAGAACTCTACTCTTTTGGTTTGGACTTGACTTGTTGCACGTGTCGTTTTGGTTTTGGACCTTGTATGGGTCGAACTTGTTGTATTGGTTTTTGGTTTGTAAAGTGTTGTATTTTCTGTAGGTTAAGTTTGATTGTGGTTTCAAACTCTGGACAGGTTTTACAGGTTGTACAGGTTTTCCGCTGTGCTGCTTTTGATATATTATGTATATATGGGTTATGTTTTGCATTTTTTCTTTCACCCGCCTTATAATCCTTCTGGATTATGGCACTGTAGCACCACTGGCATGGGGGTGTTACAGAAGTTGGTATCAGAGCTCTTTTCAAAAAAATGTGTTCTTTCCGAGTTTTCAACTTGAGAATTTTTATACGTTGTTGTTATGAACTATCGGGTGATCAGGAATCCTTGCTGTCAACCGTAGTGAATTGTGTTGGTAAGTATTGGTTGTTTGTGATGTTTTGTGCTAATGTTTGATATATTTATATGTGATGTTGAGTATTGATGATTAATTTCATATGCGATGTTTAATGTTGTTAAGTAAATTTTATGGTGCGTTCCCTGATAAGTGGGACGTGCTAGAGGTTTAAAGAGTATGAGTATGGTAGAGGATGGGGCCGTTAGGCTTATCGTCAAGAGGTTGATGCAGGTAGTTTAGTGGTGATGATTCTGTATGAATTATTGTGCTACTGTTATTGTTAGGGTTGAGCAGGACAGATTAAGCGCATTCAGATATGGTTGTGTTCTGAGATAAACTTTGATGGTAAGGCATAGCTTGACAATCCTTGAGTATACTGATGAGTGCTGATCAGGGAGACTGCTACAGTTGATTTTGATCAGGCTATTGATGTTGGAAGTAGTAAGGAACAGAGAACTCAGTTGCATCTGAAAAAGTAGAATTTCGCGACTATGGGATTCGGCTGAGCTGAGAAGTAGAATGCGCAGGTCACAACTAGTGTGTCAGTGTTGGTTATTCCGCAGGGAACAGAAAGGTTTGTCATCTACAGTGATGTGTCTAAGCAGGGTCAGGGTTACATCTTGATGCAGAATGGGAAAGTCATTGCGTATGTCTTTTCGTCAGCTCAATTGTATAAGAGATAGTTGAACATGAGACAAGATGGTTGCAAGAATTGATTGAAGATTGTGGAAAAGATATTGTGTATCAATCAGAAAGGGCTAATGTGGTAGTTGATGTTTTGAGTAGGAAGTTGACTCTCGAGTATACGGTTGCGTGCTTATCAGTTCTGCCGGAGTTGCAACAAGAATGGTGCGGGGTGAGATTGAGATTGTTCTAAGAAGGAAATGATGCTCAATGTGATGGAAATTCAACCGACATTAGTAGAGTTGATCCAAGAGAAACAATCGCAAGATTCTGTGAGGAACAAGTTATGCAGTGGAGTTTCTCAAGGAAGGGCACCCGAAATTCTCATTCATGAGGATGGAGTTTTGTGACTTCATAATCGGTTATATGTGACAGCTGATAAGAGATTAGAATATTGATTCTCAAGGAAAGTCATTCTTCGGCAACAGTAGTTGATATGCGTTGATTCAGATGACACCTTATGAGGCTTTGTATGATAGTCGCGGTAAATCGCCTTTGTGTTGGGATGATTTGACTGATGCTGTGTTAGTTGCTCCTGAGCTTCTGCAGAAAACTAAGGATGACCTTGATGTGATTCGTCAGAGGTTGTTGACATCTCAGAGCAGACATAAATCGTATGCGGATGTTCGTAGACGTCCTTTGGAGTTCAGTGTGGGAGATCGTGTATTTATTAAAGTTTCGTCGACCAAAGGAGTATTCAGAATTGGGAAACGAGGCAAGTTGAGTCCTAGGTACGTTGATCCCTTTGAGATTCTGAAAAGAGTTGGTGTCGTAGCTTACCAAGTGGCATTGCCGCCAGAGATGAGTGGAATGCATGACGTATTTCGTGTGTCTCGACTGAGGAAATATGTGTATCATCCGTTATGGGCTAGGCATGGAACCGAGGAAGAGACTTCGGAACTGGAATCAGTTATGCGAGGCAGTTATCCGAACCTGTTTGATCTTAGTTTCAAGGACGAAACTGTTGTAAGGGGGGAGAATGAAATACCCCAAATAAGTTGATAATGGCATTTTGGTAAATTAATTATGAGTTTACTTAAAAGGGGAGAAATGGGAAATTTGGGGAAAAATCCCTCAAAGTGTCGGTTGCCTCTTCCTCGCGTGAATCCTTCAGCCGAGCAGCCAACAACCTCCTTCTCTGGCGAACTCCCCCTGTGCCCAGCCGAACGGTTCTTCTCCGGCGAGCCGACTTGGACCGCGCCGCTCTTCCTCCTCCCCTCCCCTGCTGTTGCTGTGCGATTCCAGCGACGCGGGAGTTGCTTTGCTGCTGTGCTGTTCGTTGTGTTCGCTGCTGTTCGCCGCTGCTGTTGCTATGCCGCCGTTGTAGTCTCCGCCGACGAGGAGCCATTTCCGGCAACAACCGCGTGTTTGACGACGAACTGAGCCACCTTTGCTCCTCTGTTTTCCGCTCTGCTGTTGTGTGCTGGTGTCGTCGTCTTCATCGCTGGTGGCTGGTGCTGCGGAGCCGCTACTGGTGTCGTTGTTGTGTTGTCGTTGTTGTTCTGCTGAAGGGGGATATCGACGAGGTAAGATCGGTCCTCGTTCGGTATAAATTTTGGGCTTCATACGGATGAATATATATGCTGAATTTTTGGACAGATTTGGATTAATTTGGAGTTTGTATATATATGAATGCAGAAGGCATGAGTTGATTTTTGAGTTGGATTAATTTGGGTTGATTTTGGAGGTGATTAGCTTAATTAATTAAGGAATGATTTTAGGGTTTGAAATTTGGGGTTTGTTGGTTGTGGATTGGTATGAGTTAATTAACGCCAGGGTTTTGCTTGGACTGATTTCACAGGTTCATTCGGGTTGATTGGAGATCTCTGAGGTCGTTGTGGTTTGACTTGAGGCAAGAGGATCCTTGCTAACTTATATATTTTTATAAACTGATTATGTTTAATTTTACCGTTGCTTGAGCTATTATTTTAATTGGTTTGTTTGACTATATAATGGCTTGGATAAGATGTGTGATAATGTGTGATGAGGTGTGATAATGTGTTAGATTGAATGTGTGTATGTGTGTGTTGGATCGTGTGTGTGTGTTGGATTGAATGTGTGTGTGTGTGCGTGTGTTGGATCGTGTGTGTGCGTGTGTTGGATTGAATGTGTGTGTGTGTGTTGGATTGAGTTTGTGTGTGTGTGTTGGATTGTGTGTGTGTATGTGATTATGTGATTTTGATTGTCGTTGTGTTGTTGATTGGTTGGTTTGGTGATGGATAGTTGGTTTGGATGTTGTGAATTGTCTCACCTTGGTGATGTGGGGGTGGAGACGGAGATGTTGTGAATTGTCTCACCTTGGTGATGTGGGGGTGGATAAGGAGATGTAGTGAATTGTCTCACCTTGGTGATGTGGGGGTGGATACGGAGATGTTGTGAATTGTCTCACCTTGGTGATGTGGGGGTAGAGACGGAGATGTTGTGAATTGTCTCACCTTGGTGATGTGGGGGTGGAGACGGAGATGTTGTGAATTGTCTCACCCGGTGATGTGGTGGTGGAGACGGAGGTTGGATTGGAGGTGTTGGTGGTTGTGTGTGTTGATTGTCTCACCCGGTGATGTGGTGGTGGAGACGGAGGTTGGATTGGAGGAGTTGGTGGTTGTGTGTGTTGATTGTCTCACCCGGTGATGTGGTGGTGGGGACGGAGGTTGGATTGGAGGTGTTGGTGGTTGTGTGTGTTGATTGTCTCACCCGGTGATGTGGTGGTGGAGACGGAGGTTGGATTGGAGGTGTTGATGGTTGTGTGTGTTGATTGTCTCACCCGGTGATATGGTGGTGGAGACGGAGGTTGGATTGGAGGTGTTGGTGGTTGTGTGTGTTAATTGTCTCACCCGGTGATGTGGTGGTGGAGACGGAGGTTGGATTGGAGGTGTTGGTGGTTGTGTGTGTTGGTTATGTGTTGAATGTTGGTTGTGTACTTGATTAAGTGGTTGTGTTAATGATATTGGTTGTGTACCTGAATACGTGGATTTGCGATGAATGTTGATTATGTACTTGACTAAGTGGTTGTGTTGGTAATTTGGTTGTATGTTTGGTAATTGGTTTATGTTGGACGTTGATTGTTATTAGTTGTGGTTGTGGGTCATTGTTGGCCATTGGTTGTGGTTGTGAATTTACGTGTGTTATAGTTGTTGATTGTAACTGGTCAAGGTTGTGAATTTCTGTTGGTATGGTTATTGTTGGTAGCTGGTGCATTATGAATGTTGGTTGTGTTGTCTGAGTGTATAGATTGGTTTCCATCTTGAGGGTGTGGGCCAATACGAGTTGAGTTTGAAGGTATGAGTTGCAGTCGTGGTTAACGAACAGGCGGCACCAGAAGGGTGGCTGGCCTGGATCGTTATTTTGTTATGTTTATATGTGATGATTATCTCGTTGATGCTTATGTGTTTGTTTATGTGAAGGTTAATTGATTTTGTTGTGTTAGTGCAGTAGTGAGTTCAGTATAATTGGTTAGCTTTGGTTGTAAGTCAGTAGTAAGAGATGTGTATGTGCATAGAGTTGTTGATTGAGGTATTAGTAATAGAGAGAAGGATGGATTGGACGTGTCAGTGAAGTTGGATTGGATCATTTTATTCGTTTATGCTTGTGATGAGTTTGAGGATGGATTGATTGAGGTTATTATAGTGAAGAGTTGGATAAGGATGTGTAATGAATGGTATGTGATAGTGTGTGTATATGTTTTGACGTGTGGTTGGCATTGGTTGGTTGATATGATTAAGTATAGTTATGATATTATATATTGTGTGGCGTGTTGTCGTTGTTGTGAGTTGATTGGTGATATATGTATGTGTTTTGAACTGTTTTGGCTTGAGGAATCTTGCCATAGTCTTTCACGAGACTGACCAACCTCGGTTTACGTGCCGCGGTTGGCTGGGGTATCGGGTCCCCCAATCAACCAGGCTTTGCAGATTTAGCGCCAGCAAGGAGGATTCTGATCACCGTCGATTTTGGAGTCGAGAACTCTACTCTTTTGGTTTGGACTTGACTTGTTGCACGTGTCGTTTTGGTTTTGGACCTTGTATGGGTCGAACTTGTTGTATTGGTTTTTGGTTTGTAAAGTGTTGTATTTTCTATAGGTTAAGTTTGATTGTGGTTTCAAACTCTGGACAGGTTTTACAGGTTGTACAGGTTTTCCGTTGTGCTGCTTTTGATATATTATGTATATATGGGTTATGTTTTGCATTTTTTCTTTCACCCGCCTTATAATCCTTCTGGATTATGGCACTGTAGCACCACTGGCCTGGGGGTGTTACAGAACCTGCTACTGCAACGTCTTCCAAGTTGACCAAATTCCCTGTGCGCATGCAATAGCGGCCGCGAAGGATTGTGGTGTGGATCCTGTCACTCTTGTTCATCCCTTCTTTACTGCTGAAATGTGGAAGGAAGTGTACAAGGAAACTATATATCCGATTCCTGCATTTGAGCATTGGGAAGTTCCTGACACGGTCTTGAATAGAGCATGTTTGCCCCCGGTTGTTAGGAGGAAATCCGGAAGACCAAGGAAGAAAAGGATCCCGTCACGTGGAGAATACAGGGGCCCGAGGAGAAGGTGTGGAAGTTGTGGTGCTGTCGGCCATAACTCACGAAACTGTCCTAATCCCTCAACCAGCCCATGATGCCATTAATTGTGTTGTGTTACCTCTTCAATTATGTATTTTGTTAATATGTGTAGTCAGAGTTCCAAACTCTTGAAGGATCTCTTACCACTCATATTAATTTTCGTATAAATGGTATGTATTTTGTTAATATGCATCCGTATGTTAATGTAATATTATCATGTCGTCGTTATATATATATATATCCCGACATAGAGTATTCACCATAGAGTATTATTTCATGCGCCATTACCATCACCATAGAGTATTATTTCATGCTCCATTACCATAACATTCTATATTAAATAAAAGAGAATTACATAATATGACATTATGGATGAGGAACTTGACATATAATATTAATTCATGCGACATTACAACATACCATAACATACTATACCATAATCTACTGACTATATATAGTCGCTATATGACATTATCATCTTCCTACTTGACATACCTATCATAACATACCATAAAATACTACATTACATTGTCCCTAAACTAGATCACTTAATCAGATTCTATATATTTGCGGAGGAGACAAATGATTCTAGGCCGTCACGCTACGGAAGTTCATCAACAATATCTCCAGTGATGACATATATGTTGATGAAGGCAACGGATCTACCTTGGGCGGCAAGGGCGACGGCGTCTCCGCGGTGCTGTAAGGCCCTCAAGGTACGAGGCCCGTCATGGGTGGGCACAACTTCGAAGAAGTAAGAGGCGTCCCGTTCAGAGTCGTTAAAATAAAATAGTTGATTCAACAACCAATGGATATCTTGTACCATTTCAGCCGAGGGCCTCCAGTTTTGCTTCCTCCCGCCTTGGTAGACATGGGTTGAAATCCTGGCATCTTGTCCCCTTGAAGGGATGAGTCTCCCCCCGATATGGACAGTTGTGTAAACCATGTGATCGTTTTGGCCGTTAGGCTCATAAGTAGGGGTGTCAATGTAACACCCCGGGCCAGATGTGCTACAGTGCCATAGTCCCGAAGGACTATAAGGTTGGTGAAATAAAAATTTAAGAAACATAACCCATATAAATTATAAATATCAAAAGCAGCACAGCGGAAAAACCTGTACAACCTGTAAAACCTGTCCAGAGTTTGAAACCACAATCAAACTTAACATACCGAAAATACAACACTTTACAAACCAAAAACCAATACAACAAGTTCGACCCATACAAGGTCCAAAACCAAAACAACACGTTCAATCAAGTCAAAGTCTCAAACCAAAAGTAGAGTTCTCGACTCTAAAACCGACGGTGATCAGGATCCTCCTTGCTGGCGCTAAATCTGCAAAGCCTGATTGACTGGGGGACCTGATACCCCAGCCAACCACGGCACGTAAACCGAGGTTGGTCAGTCTTTTGAAAGACTATGGCAAGATTCCTCAAGCCAAAACAGTTCAAAACACATACATATATCACCAATCAATTCACAACAATGACAACACGCCACACAATATATAATATCATAACTATACTTAATCATATCAACCAACCAATGCCAACCACACGTCTAAACATATACACACACTATCACATACCATTCATTACACATCCTTATCCAACTCTTCACTATACTAACCTCAATCAATCCATCCTCAAACTCATCACAAGCATAAACGAATAAAATGATCCAATCCAACTTCACTGACACGTCCAATCCATCCTTCTCTCTATTACTAATACCTCAATCAACAACTCTATGCATATACACATCTCTTACTACTGACTTACAACCAAAGCTAACCAATTATACTGAACTCACTACTGCACTAACACAACAAAATCAATTAACCTTCACATCAACAAACACATAAGCATCAACGAGAATCATTACATAATATAATCATAACCAAAATAACGACCAATTCATACATTCAAACCCAACTCATGCATTAATTTCAAACCATGTTAACCCACACCCTCAAGATGGGAAACCATCCTTCACACTCAATCCACACAACCAACCTTCATAATCCACTAGCTGTCACCAACAACCCCACCAACATAAATCCACATCACCATAGCTAAAATAGATAATATTTAACAAGTCAACTAGCCAACAATCAATATCCAACATAAAACCAATAACCAAACACACCGTCAATATCATCACACAACTACTTAATCAAGTACACGACTAATAATCAACACACAACCCATAACCGAGCACCCAACCAATAATCAACACACAACCCATAATCGAGCACCCAACCAATAATCAAGTACACAACCAATATACACACACAACCAATAATCAACACACAATCCATAACCAAGCACACAACCAATATTCAACGCATAATCACTTAATCAAGTACTCAAGCAACCATTACACATAATTAAAACATCACAACACCTCCGTCTCCACCACCACATCACCGGGTGGGACCATTCACAACATCTCCGTCTCAACCACCACATCACCGGGTGAGACAATTCACAACATCTCCGTCTCCACCACCACATCACTCGGTGAGACAATTCACAACATTTCCGTCTCAACCACCACATCACCGGGTGAGACAATTCACAACATCTCCGTCTCAACCACCACATCACCGGGTGAGACAATTCACAACATCTCCGTCTCCACCACCACATCTCTCGGTGAGACAATTCACAACACCAAACCAACTATCCATCACCATACCAACCAATCAAACAACACGACGACAGTCAAAATCACATAACCACACCTCATCACACATTATCACATATCATCACACACACATCATCACACATTATCACTTATCCTCACACACACATCATCACACAATATCACACATATATATATATTCACCCAAGTAACTTTAAATCAATAATCCTATCAAACCACATCAGTCCATCTACAACACGGGACAATTACTAATGTACCGACACATTCACACACACACAATCCAACACACGCACACACACATTCAATCCAACACACACATACGATCCACACACACACACACACACACACACACACACACACACACACACATTCAATCCAACACACCCACACGATCCAACACACACACACACGTGTCAACAGACACTATCAACAATAATCAATCACATTTAGTCACAATTGACTACCACGTCAACATTTAATCAAATACGATACAAGACAAATCATATCACACGCACATACCCATATTCAACCAAGCAACGGTAAACTTAATTATGAAATAAACTTGGCATAACACAATTTATAAAAATATAAAGTTAGCAAGAATCCACTTGCCTCAAGTCGAACCGCAACGACCCCAGAGGTCTCCAAACCACTCGAACGAACCTGCGAAATCAATCCGAGCAAAACCCTGGCGTTAATTAACTCATACTAATCCACAACCAACAAACCCCAAATTTCAAACCCTAAAATCATTCCTTAATTAATTAAGCTAATCACCTCCAAAATCAACCCAAATTAATCCAACTCAAAAATCAACTCATGCCTTCTGCACTCATATATATACAAACTCCAAATTAATCCAAATCTGCCCAAAAATTCAGCATATATTCATCCATATGAAGCCCAAAATTTATACCGAACGAGGACCGATCTTACCTCGTCGATACTCCCCTTCAGCAGCACAACAACAACACCAGTAGCGGCTCCGCAGCACCAGCCACCAGCGAGGAAGACGACGACACTAGCACACAACAGCAGAGCGGAAAACAGAGGAGCAAAGGTGGCTCAGCTCGTCGTCAAACACGCGGTTGTTGCCGGAAATGGCTCCTCGTCGGCGGAGACTACAACGGCGGCACAACAACAGCAGCGGCGAACAGCACGCGGGCTCCCCTCCAGATCCGGCTCATCAACGGCAACAGCAACCTCGCACAGCTCCGATCTGGGCAGCAGCAGCTCGAACCAGCAGCGAACCGCGGAGGGGACGAAGGAGGAGAGGTCCGGTAGGCTCGCCGGAGGGAGCAACGGCTTGGCACAGGGAAGGGAGTCGGGAAGGAGAACTTGGCTGAGCTACTCGCAGGGGAAGGGATTCACGAGAGGGAGAGAGCAACGAGAGAGAGAGAGGGACCGAAAGTTTAGGAATTTTAATCCCAAATTCCATTTCTCCCCTTTTAAGCAAAACCCATAATTAATTTACCCTTTTGCCATTATCAACTTATTTGGGGTATTTCATTCTCCCCTCCTTATAAGAGTTTCGTCCTCGAAACAAGATCAAACAGGTTCGGATAACTGTCTCGCATAACTGATTCCAGAATATACAGGACTTGTCGAAGAATAACCTTCATTGAGAATCCATTCTCTAATCTCTTTCTCAGCTGACACACATAACCGATCTGAAACCACAATACTCCATCTTCCTGAACAAAAATCCGAACACCCTTTTCTGAGCAATATCAATGCATATCTTACTTAACTTCCATCGCATTCAGCTGTGTTCTCTCTTTCCCAAATCAATTTCACTTTCACCATTCACCAACTCTTGTTGCAATCCCGACTGAACTGTCTGACAAGCAACCACATGCTCGAGAGTCGACTTCCTACACAAAGCATCAGCAACCACGGTACCCCTTTCTGATTGATACACAATATCTTTTCCATAATCCTCAATCACTTCTGGCAACCATCTGTATCTCATGTTCAACTCTCTCTTATACAATTTGAACTGACGAAAAGCATACGCAATGACCTTCCCATTCTGCATCAAAACGCAACCCAGACCCTGCTCAGACACATCACTTTAGATAACAACCTTTCTGTTCCCTGCGGTATAACCAACACTGACACATTAATCAACTCTTCCTGAGTTCTTCGAAACTCTTTCCTGACATAACCTGTCCCATTCAAAATTCTCAGTCATACACAGATAACCGACATAACCTTTCCTTAACAATTTTACAGCTGTCGCCGCACAACAATTCTGTCAGAGTAATTAGGATCATAACCCTCAAACACGTGCACTAAACCCTTATCTGTTGTTACAATAACTATCGTCTTCCTGCAGTCATACGCACATTCTGTTCCTTAACTCAGCCGAACCCATTGTTGAAAAATCCTACTTTTTCAGATGCAACTGAGTTCTCTGTTCCTTACTACCTCAAGCATCAATAATCTGATCAGAAACATCTATATCAGTTTCCATAATCAAACACTCATCAACATACTGCTCAATGGTTGCACAGCTGAGTCTCACCATCGAGATTCCATCTCGGAACACAACCATATCTGAAAGCGCTCTAACTGCCTTCTCATTCTTGACAACTATAGTAGCATACAACTTCTTCATACCCTATCATCAGTTACCAGACTCAACCTCTTGACGATAAGCCCAACGGCCTCATCCTCTACCATACTCATACCTTTTCAATCTCTAGCACGTCCCACTTACCAGGGAACGCACCATTTAAATTTACTTAACAACATTAACCATCGCATATGAAATTAATCATCAATACTCAACATATAAACATTAGCATAAAACATCACAAACAACCAATACTTACTTACCAACACAACTCACTACAGGTTGACAGCAAGGGTTCCTGATCACACAATCGTTCACAACAACAACGTATAGAAATTCCCAAGTTGAAAACTCTGAAAGAAAACATGTTTGAAAAGAGCTCTGATACCAACTTCTGTAACACCCCGGGCCAGAGGTGCTACAGTGCCATAGTCCCGAAGGACTATAAGACGGGTGAAATAAAAATTTAAGAAACATAACCCATATAAATTATAAATATCAAAAGCAGCACAGCGAAAAAACCTGTACAACCTGTAAAACCTGTCCAGAGTTTGAAACCACAATCAAACTTAACATACCGAAAATACAACACTTTACAAACCAAAAACCAATACAACAAGTTCGACCCATACAAGGTCCAAAACCAAAATGACACGTTCAATAAGTCAAAGTCTCAAACCAAAAGTAGAGTTCTCGACTCCAAAACCGACGGTGATCAGGATCCTCCTTGCTGGCGCTAAATCTGCAAAGCCTGACTGACTGGGGGACCCGATACCCCAGCCAACCACGGCACGTAAACCGAGGTTGGTCAGTCTTTTGAAAGACTATGGCAAGATTCCTCAAGCCAAAACAGTTCAAAACACATACATATATCACCAATCAATTCACAACAACGACAACACGCCATACAATATATAATATCATAACTATACTTAATCATATCAACCAACCAATGCCAACCACACGTCAAAACATATACACACACTATCACATACCATTCATTACACATCCTTATCCAACTCTTCACTATACTAACCTCAATCAATCCATCCTCAAACTCATCACAAGCATAAACGAATAAAACGATCCAATCCAACTTCACTGACACGTCCAATCCATCCTTCTCTCTATTACTAATACCTCAATCAACAACTCTATGCACATACACATCTCTTACTAATGACTTACAACCAAAGCTAACCAATTATACTGAACTCACTACTGCACTAACACAACAAAATCAATTAACCTTCACATCAACAAACACATAAGCATCAACGAGAATCATTACATAATACAATCATAACCAAAATAATGACCAATTCATACATTTAAACCCAACTCATGCATTTAATTTCAAACCATGTTAACCCACACCCTCAAGATGGGAAACCATCCTTCATACTCAATCCACACAACCGACCTTCATAATCCACTAGCTGTCACCAACAACCCCACCAACATAAATCCACATCACCATAGCTAAAATAGATAATATTTAACAAGTCAACTAGCCAACAATCAATATCCAACATAAAACCAATAACCAAACACATCGTCAATATCATCACACAACTACTTAATCAAGTACACAACTAATAATCAACACACAACCCATAACCGAGCACCCAACCAATAATCAACACACAACCCATAACCGAGCACCCAACCAATAATCAAGTACACAACCACTATTCAACACACAACCAATATACACACACAACCAATAATCAACACACAATCCATAACCGAGCACACAACCAATATTCAACGCATAATCACTTAATCAAGTACTCAAGAAACTATTACACATAATTAACACATCACAACACCTCCGTCTCCACCACCACATCACCGGGTGAGACCATTCACAACATCTCCGTCTCAACCACCACATCACCGGGTGAGACAATTCACAACATCTCCGTCTCCACCACCACATCTCTCGGTGAGACAATTCACAACACCAAACCAACTATCCATCACCATACCAACCAATCAAACAACACGACGACAGTCAAAATCACATAACCACACCTCATCACACATTATCACATATCATCACACACACATCATCACACATTATCACTTATCCTCTCACACACATCATCACACAATATCACACATATATATATATTTACCCAAGTAACTTTAAAATCAATAATCCTATCAAACCACATCAGTCCATCTACAACACGGGACAATTACTAATGTACCCACACATTCACACACACACAATCCAACACACGCACACACACATTCAATCCAACACACACATACGATCCACACACACACACAAACACACACACACACATTCAATCCAACACACACACACGTGTCAACAGACACTATCAACAACAATCAATCACATTTAGTCACAATTGACTACCACATCAACATTTAATCAAATACGATACAAGACAAATCATATCACACGCACATACCCATATTCAACCAAGCAACAATAAACTTAATTATGAAATAAACTGGGCATAACACAATTTATAAAAATATAAAGTTAGCAAGAATCCACTTGCCTCAAGTCGAACCGCAACGACCCCAGAGGTCTCCAAACCACTCGAACGAACCTGCGAAATCAATCCGAGCAAAACCCTGGCGTTAATTAACTCATACTAATCCACAACGAACAAACCCCAAATTTCAAACCCTAAAATCATTCCTTAATTAATTAAGCTAATCACCTCCAAAATCAACCCAAATTAATCCAACTCAAAAATCAACTCATGCCTTATGCACTCATATATATACAAACTCCAAATTAATCCAAATCTGCCCAAAAATTCACCATATATATTCATCCATATGAAGCCCAAAATTTATACCGAACGAGGACCGATCTTACCTCATCGATACTCCCCTTCAGCAGCACAACAACGACACCAGTAGCGGCTCCACAACACCAGCCACCAGCGAGGAAGAAGACGACACCAGCACACAATAGCAGAGCGGAAAACAGAGGAGCAAAGGTGGCTCAGCTCGTCGTCAATCACGCGGTTGTTGCCGGAAATGGCTCCTCGTCGGCAGAGACTACAACGGCGGCACAACAACAGCAGCGGCGAACAGCACGCGGGCTCGCCTCCAGATCCGGCTCAGCAACGGCAGCAGCAACCTCGCACAGCTCCGATCTGGGCAGTAGCAGCTCGAACCAGCAGCGAACCGCGGAGGGGACGAAGGAGGAGAGGTCCAGTCGGCTCGCCGGAGGGAGCAACGGCTGGGCACAGGGGAGGGAGTCGGGAAGGAGAACTTGGCTGAGCTGCTCGCAGGGGAAGGGATTCACGAGAGGGAGAGAGCAACGAGAGAGAGAGAGGGACCGAAAGTTTAGGAATTTTAATCCCAAATTCCATTTCTCCCCTTTTAAGCAAAACCCATAATTAATTTACCATTTTGCCATTATCAACTTATTTGGGGTATTTCAGTCAATCGGGTGGGTCGGGTCGGGTTCAGATCGGGTCATTTCGGATTCGGGTCAGTTCGGATTCGGGCCAATGTGTGCTATAGTAACAAGTCAGATCATGTCGGGTCGGGTCGGATATTCGTATTTCGAGTGAGATCGGATTTTCGTGTCAATTTCGATCGGGTTAATTTGGATTTCGGTCGAACTTAGGGTTGTCAATCGGGCAAATCGGGTCAATTTCAGTCGGGTTAATTTGGATTTCGGTCAAACTTAGGGTTGTCAATCATACGAATCGGGTCGGTTTTAGATCGGGTCATTTTGGTTTCGGATTAATCCGGATCCGGGCTATTACACATATTGACATGTATCTTGACAACTCGATCCAATTCGGGTCGATCAGGTCGATTGTTCATTTAATCGGGCTAAGTCGGGTATTTGGGTCAATTTCGATAGGTTATTTTGGATTACGACCGAACTAGATTTTGTGTAAATCATATTTCGGTTGAGTCGAATTTCAAATAAATATGAGTTTGAATTGTGTATATCGAATTATGGTTGAAATGTATTTCGATGGAACCGGTTTTCGTTTGAAGGCAAACATAATTAAAATAAATATATATATTCACTATAAAATCTCCTATCATTGGAGTTATATATTTAAAATTGGGTTTTGGTAAAGATGATTATTATGATAAATAGTGAGGCTAAACCTAAACATTTGAGTTTATGATCTGACGATATGAAAAAAGTCTACACTACGAGATCTATAGTGCGCTTTATCTCACCGTGTAATAATTAACACAATTGTATATTTTTTGTTTCTCCCTCATATCACTTGTTATTTACGTTATGACTATGAATATAATACTATAGTATATAAGTGTAACTATATCAAATATAATGAAATACTATAGTATATAAGTGTAACTATATCAAATATAATGAAATACTATAGTATATAAGTGTAACTATATCAAATATAATGAAATACTATAGTATATAAGTGTAACTATATCAAATATAATGAAATACTATAGTATATAAGTGTAACTATATCAAGTATAATGAAATACTAAAGTATATAAGTGTTACTATATTAAATATAATGAAATACTATAGTATATAAGTGTAACTATATCAAATGTAATGAAATACTATAGTATATATGTGTAACTATATCAAATATCATGAAATACTATAGTATATAAGTGTAACTATATCAAATATAATGAAATACTATAGTATATAAGTGTAACTATATCAAATATAATGAAATACTATAGTATATAAGTGTAACTATATCAAATATTATGAAATACTATAGTATATAGGTGTAACTATATCAAATATAATGAAATACTATAGTATATAGGTGTAACTATATCAAATATAATGAAATACTATAGTATATAAGTGTAACTATATCAAATATAATGAAATACTATAGTATATACGTGTAACTATATCAAATATAATGAAATACTATAGTATATAAGTGTAACTATATCAAATATAATGAAATACTATAATATATAAGTGTAACTATATCAAATATCATAAAATACTATAATATATAAGTGTAACTAAATGAAATATAATAAAATATAATAGTATATAAGTATAACTATATCAAATATAATGAAATACTATAATACATAAGTGTAAATATATCAAATATAATGAAATACTATAGTATATAAGTGTAACTATATCAAATATAATGAAATACTATAGTATATAAGTGTAACTATATCAAATATAATGAAATACTATAGTATATAAGTATAACTATATCAAATATAATGAAATACTATAGTATATAAGTGTAACTATATCAAATATAATGAAATACTATAGTATATAAGTGTGACTATATCAAATATAATGATATACTATAATATATAAGTGTAACTATATCAAATATCATAAAATACTATAATATATAAGTGTAACTAAATGAAATATAGTAAAATATAATAGTATATAAGTGTAACTATATCAAATATAATGAAATACTATAATATATAAGTATAACTATATCAAATATAATGAAATAATATAGTATATAAGTGTAACTATATCAAATATAATAAAATAGAATAGTATATAAGTGTAACTATATCAAATATAATGAAATACTATAGTATATAAGTGTAACTATATCAAATATAATGAAATACTATAGTATATAAGTGTAACTATATCAAATATAATGAAATACTATAGTATATAAGTGTAACTATATCAAATATAATGAAATACTATAGTATATAAGTGTAACTATATCAAATATAATGAAATACTATAGTATATAAGTGTAATTATATCAAATATAATGAAATACTATAGTATATAAGTGTAACTATATCAAATATAATGAAATACTATAATATATAAGTATAACTATATCAAATATCATAAAATGCTATAATATATAAGTGTAACTAAATGAAATATAATAAAATATAATAGTATATAAGTGTAATTATATCAAATATAATGAAATACTATAGTATATAAGTGTAACTATATCAAATATATTGAAATACTATAATATATAAGTGTAACTATATCAAATATCATAAAATACTATAATATATAAGTGTAACTAAATGAAATATAATAAAATATAATAGTATATAAGTATAACTATATCAAATATAATGAAATACTATAGTACATAAGTGTAACTATATCAAATATAATGAAATACTATAGTATATAAGTTTAACTATATCAAATATAATGAAATACTATATTATATAAGTGTAACTATATCAAATATAATGAAATACTATAGTATATAAGTGTAACTATATCAAATATAATGAAATACTATAGTATATAAGTGTAACTATATCAAATATAATGAAATACTATAGTATATAAGTGTAACTATATCAATTATAATGAAATACTATAGTATATAAGTGTAACTATATCAAATATAATGAAATACTATAATATATAAGTGTAACTATATCAAATATCATAAAATACTATAATATATAAGTGTAACTAAATGAAATATAATAAATCATAATAGTATATAAGTGTAACTATATCAAATATAATGAAATACTATAGTATATAAGTGTAACTATATCAAATATAATGAAATAATATAGTATATAGGTGTAACTATATCAAATATAATAAAATATAATAGTATATAAGTGTAACTATATCAAATATAATGAAATACTATAGTATATAAGTGTAACTATATCAAATATAATGAAATACTATAGTATATATAAGTGTAACTATATCAAATATAATGAAATACTATATTATATAAGTGTAACTATATATCAAATATAATGAAATACTATAGTATATAAGTATAACTATATCAAATATAATGAAATACTATAGTATATAAGTGTAACTATATCAAATATAATGAAATACTATAATATATAAGTGTAACTATATCAAATATCATAAAATACTATAATATATAAGTGTAACTAAATGAAATATAATAAAATATAATAGTATATAAGTGTAACTATATCAAATATAATGAAATACTATAGTATATAAGTGTAACTATATCAAATATAATGAAATACTATACTATATAAGTGTAACTATATCAAATATAATGAAATACTATACTATATAAGTGTAACTATATCAAATATAAAGAAATACTATAGTATAAAAGTGTAACTTGTAACACCCCCAGCCCAGTGGTGCTAGAGTGCCATAATCCGAAAGGATTATAAGGCGGGTGAAAAGAAAAAAAATGCAAAACATAACCCAAATATATAATATCAAGCAGCACAGCGGAAATCCTGTAAAACATGTCCAGAGTTTGAAACCACCAACAACTTAACATACTGAAATACAACCATTTACAAACCAAAAACCAACAACCAACAACCAAAAACCAAAACCAATACAACAAATACAACCCATTCAAAGTCCAAAACCAAAACGACACCCGTAACAAGTCAAGTCCAAACCAAAAGAGTAGAGTTCTCGACTCCAAAACCGACGGTGATCAGAATCCTCCTTGCTGGCGCTAAATCTGCAAAGCCTGATTGACTGGGGGACCCGATACCCCAGCCAACCACGGCACGTAAACCGAGGTTGGTCAGTCTCCATAGAAGACTATGGCAAGACTAGCCGAGCCTAAACAGTTTCAAAACCATAGAATTATCACGGCAAGTAACAATACCAAACAACAACCCATCATCATATATATATATATATATACTTATATATCATAAATACACTTGACTATCATCACACCAACCAATTAACCAACCATACGTCAAAACGCAAACATAAACACACACTATCACAACCGATCAATTACCCATTCTTATCCAATTCTACACGATACTAACCTCTTCCATCCAACCTCAAACTCATCACAAGCATAAATGAAAAGAACGATCCAATCCAACTTCCTCTCCATTACTAATACCTCAAACAACAACTCTATGCACATACACATCTTACGACTGACTTACAACCACAGCTAATCAATTAGACTGAACTCACTACTGCACTACACAACAAATTCAATTAACCTTCACAACAACAAACACATAAGCATCAACGATATAATCATTACATAATACAATCAACCAAAATAATGGTCCAGGCCAGCCACCCTTCTGGTGCCGCCGATTCGTCAACCTCGACTGCAACTCATACCTCAAACTCAACTCGCATTGGCACACACCCTCAAGATGGGAAACCAATCTATACAGTCAAACAACGCAACCAACCTTCATAATCCACCAGTTACCAACAACAACCATACCAACAGAATTTACCACCTTGACCAGTTACAACCAACAACTATAACACACGAAACTCACAATCACAACCACTATTCAACACACAACCAAAATACACACACTCACACACACTCAATCCAACACACACACACGATCCAACACATACACACACACGATCCAACACACACACACGATCCAACACACACACACGATCCAACACACACACACGTGTCAACATACACTAATCACATTTAGTCATATTTGACTACCACGTCAACATTTAATCAGATACGCTACAAGACAATTCATATCACACGCACATACCCATTTCATCATCATAACATTCAATCAATACAAACAATAATCAATATATACTAGTCATCACCATAACCGACCAAAGCAACCAAGAAAGATAACTCAACTCATATTCAACCAATCACAAACAATTAAAAATATACATATATATCACTTCAAACAACCACTTAATCAGGTACGCAAGCAAACCTTTCACACAATTACTACTTCACAACATCTCTGTCTCCACCCCCACATCACCTAGGTGAGACAATTCACAACATCTCCGTCTCCACAACATCTCCGTCTCCACCCCCACATCACCAAGGTGAGACAATTCACAACATCTCCGTCTCCACCCCCACATCACCAAGGTGAGACAATTCACAACCTCCAAAACCCACTATCCATACCATACCGACACCAATCAACCAACACAACGACAATCAAAATCACATAACCACACCTTATCACACACCATCACACATTATCACATATCATCACAAACACATCATCACATATCATCACACACACATCATCTCATTATCACATATCATCACACACACATCATCACATATCATCACACACACATCATCTCACATTATCACATATCCTCACACACACATCACACATCATCACACATTATCACCCGAGCAATTATATAGTTAATCAAACCAATAAAATAGCTCAAGCAATGGTAAAATAATTTATGAAATAAACTAAGCATAAATCAATTTATAAAATATATAAGTTTGCAAGGATCCTCTTGCCTCAAGCTTGACAACCACGACCTCAGAGATCTCCAGTCAACCCGAATGAACCTGCGAAATCAATCCGAGCAAATCCCTGGCATTAAGTCATACCGAACCACAACTAGAGAAAAATCCCCAAATTCAACCCTAATAATACCTTCCAAAATTTCAGCAACCACACACCCACAAAATCAAGCCCATGCTCACGAAATTCTTCTTCAACTGCCCATGAAGAATAATTCAACATCAATTCGGACCTCCATACAACATCAATTCGAACATATACCAATATCAATTCGAACATAATAAAAAAATTAGCAAAGCTTCAGCCAAATGAACCCCAAGCAAACCCAAATCAAACATCACCTTACCTCTTCGTTAGTCCTCGCCGGAAAGCTTCTGACGCCGGAGACGACCACCACGACGACGGACTGCAGCTGCAGCTCAACAACACCAGCACAGACAGCAGCAACAACGATGACCGCAGCTCGAACCGGACAGCACAGCCACCACGAAGACAGCACGCATCCAAGGGAGGAGGAGGACGACGCTGGGAGAGGCTGGGCTCGCCGGAGGAAGGAGCTGCTCGGGAGGAAGAAGCTGGGCACGAAGAGAGACCGGAGGAGAAGAGAAAACGTGGGTGCTCAGCGGGAGTTCACACGAGGAAGACAACCGAACACTTAGGGATTTTTATCCCAAATTTCCCATTTCCCCTTTTTTAGTAAAATCCTTAATTAATTTACCCTTATGCCATTATCCACTTATTTGGGGTATTTCAAAACTTATCAAATATAATGAAATACTATAGTATATAAGTCTAACTATATCAAATATAAAGAAATACTATAATATATAAGTGTAACTATATCAAATGTAATGAAATACTATAATATATAAGTTTAACTATATGAAATATCATGAAATACTATAATATTGTAACACCCCGGGCCAGAGGTGCTACAGTGCCATAGTCCCGAAGGACTATAAGGCAGTTTCTCAAAGAAAAGAAATCCAAAACTCATCCAATTACATAAAAATCATCAACATTAAAATTCTCTGCTCAAGTTTGAATCAATACTTAAACCTGTCATCCAGTTTAAATACATCAATTTAAATCCAAAACACGGAAGCGAATACAACCTTTTCAAATCCGATGCAAAACTAAATCTTTAACTGTGAAGACACATCTGTGATCCAGAACCCGCTTGTTGCTGCAAACCTGCAAAGCCAAATTGACTGGGGGACCCGATACCCCAGCCAACCGCGGCACGTAAACCGAAGCTGGTCAGTCTTTTGAAAGACTGGCAAGACTCCTCAAGCCAAAACAGTATAAAAACACATAGCATTGTCACGACAATCCAATCATGTCAAACAACAACCTACCACACAATATATATATATATAACTATACTTAACCAATATCACACCGACCAACCAACCACATATCAAACCTATACGCACATTATCACATAACAATTCATTCTCATCTTTATTCAGTTCTTCACTATGCTAATAGGTTCAATTCAACTTTCAATCAACTCAGGTTCACAACCTTGATTAGTTACAATCAATCACTATAACCTCATTCCCATCACAAGTACAAATGAAAGAACGATCAATCTAACTTTGCTGACACATCCAATTCAACTTTCACAAATATCCACTCAACCATCTTGGTAATTAATCCACATATCACATAACCCTCTTTCCGCAACAAGCTACCGGCAACAACTACAAGATACAAAATTTCACAAACACAACCAATGGCCAACAATGGCCCACAACCGCAACTAATACCAATCAACATCCAACTCAAACCAATACCAAGAACACGGTCAAAATTCACCAACACAACCACTTAGTCACGCGCACAACCAATATCATCACAAAACTACTTAATCAGTACACAACCAATATTCATCTAAAAACCAACACACACACACACTTGTCAACACACAATTGCCAACACACATAATTGTCAACACACAAACAACAGTCAATCACATACAATTGCCAACACAAAACTGTCAACGCACACATAACAGTCAATCACACCATTGTCAACGCACACATAACAGTCAATCACACCATTGTCAACACACAAACAACAGTCAATCACACACAATTGCCAACACACAACTGTCAAACAAACGGGTGAGACATCACCCCGGCCTAGCCTGAACCAACGGAGGTCACACCCTCGCGTGGTCGGATGAGGTCACACCCTCACCCCGACTCCATAACCAACCAACCAACACCTATAGCCTGAACCAACGGAGGTCACCCTCGCATGGTCGGATGAGGTCACACCCTCACCCCGGCTCCATAACCAACCAACCAACACCCATAGCCTGAACCAACGGAGGTCACCCTCGCATGGTCGGATGAGGTCACACCCTCACCCCGGCTCTATAACCAACCAACCAACACCCATAGCCTGAACCAACGGAGGTCACCCTCGTGTGGTCGGATGAGGTCACACCCTCACCCCGACTCCATAACCAACCACCAAGCAAACACAACACAAGGCAACCAACCAACACATTCAACCAGGTTCAACACAAAACCAATAACCCAGCACATAACTTAGAACAAAACACACAACCGATATCCGCCAACAAACCAACAATTATTCACACAATCAATCCACAACAAACGATCAACAATAACCAACAACTAACCGACAATCAACGGCAACCAACATCTATAACCAATATCCGACAAGAAAACCAATAACCAACAAACAACCAACATCCGACAACAAAACCAATAACCAACAAACAACCAACATCCGACAACAAAACCAATAACCAACAAACAACCAATGTCCGACAAGAGACAAATACTAAAACACACACACACACGCATTCAACCAAATTATTCCACAATCAATAATCCAAATTAACTTACTTAGGAAATGATAAAATCAATCACTGAATCAATATAGGGACAAAAGTAATTTATAAGAATAAATGAAGGGTTAGCAAGATTTATCTTGCCTCAAACGCGACCACAACGACTCCAGAGATCTCCAATCAACCCGAATGAACCTGCGAAATCAATCCGAGCAAAACCCTGGCGTTAATTAACTCATACCAATCCACAACCAACAAACCCCAAATTTCAAACCCTAAAATCATTCCTTAATTAATTAAGCTAATCACCTCCAAAATCAACCCAAATTAATCCAACTCAAAAATCAACTCATGCCTTCTGCACTCATATATATACAAACTCCAAATTAATCCAAATCTGCCCAAAAATTCAGCATATAAATTCATCCATATGAAGCCCAAAATTTATACCGAACGAGGACCGATCTTACCTCGTCGATACTCCCCTTCAGCAGCACAACAACGACAACACAACAACGACACCAGTAGCGGCTCCGCAGCACCAGCCACCAGCAAGGAAGACGACGACACCAGCACACAACAGCAGAGCGGAAAACAGAGGAGCAAAGGTGGCTCAGCTCGTCGTCAAACACGCGATTGTTGCCGGAAATGCCTCCTCGTCGGCGGAGACTACAACGGCGGCACAACAACAGCAGCGGCGAACAGCAGCGAACACAACGAACATCACAGCAGCAAAGCAACTCCCTCGTCGCTGGAATCGCACAGCAACAGCAGGGGATGGGAGGAGGAAGAGCGGCGCGGTCCAAGTTGGCTCGCCGAAGAAGAACCGCTCGGCTGGGCACAGGGGGAGTTCGCCGGAGAAGGAGGTTGCTGGCTGCTCGGCTGAAGGGTTCACGTGAGGAAGAGGCAACCGACACTTTGAGGGATTTTTCCCCAAATTTCCCATTTCTCCCCTTTTAAGTAAACTCAGAATTAATTTACCAAAATGCCATTATCAACTTATTTGGGGTATTTCAAATATATAAGTGTAACTATATCAAATGTAATGAAATACTATAGTATATAAGTATAACTATATCAAATATAATGAAATACTATAGTATATAAGTGTAACTATATCAAATATAATGAAATAATATAGTATACAAGTGTAACTATATCAAATATAATGAAATACTATAGTATATAAGTGTAACTATATCAAATGTAATGAAATACTATAGTATATAAGTGTAACTATATCAAATATAATGAAATAGTATAGTATATAAGTGTAACTTATCAAATATAATGAAATACTATAGTATATAAGTGTAACTATATCAAATATAATGAAATACTATAGTATATAAGTGTAACTATATCAAATAGAATGAAATACTATAATATATAAGTTTAACTATATCAAATATCATAAAATAGTATAGTATACAAGTGTAACTATATCAAATATAATGAAATAGTATAGTATATAAGTGTAACTATATCAAATATAATGAAATACTATAGTATATAAGTGTAACTATATCAAATATAATGAAATACTATAGTATATAAGTGTAACTTATCAAATATAATGAAATACTATAGTATATAAGTGTAACTATATCAAATATAATGAAATACTATAGTATATAAGTGTAACTATATCAAATATAATGAAATACTATAGTATATAAGTGTAACTATATCAAATATAATGAAATACTATAGTATATAAGTGTAACTATATCAAATATAATGAAATACTATATTATTTAAGTGTAACTATATCAAATATAATGAAATACTATAGTATATAAGTATGACTATATCAAATATAATGAAATACTACAATATATAAGTGTAAGTATATCAAATGTAATGAAATACCACTAGTGGAAAAAACCCTAATAGAGGCGGACATTTGGACACTTATTGAGGCGAACACCGTTCGCTTCAAATGAGGGGGCTGCAACAAGTGGGTACCCTTTTTGAGGCGGGCAATATACGCCTCTAAAAGCCACTTGTTGAGGCGGGCCTCTATAGGCCCGCCTCAACAAGTGCCTCACTATGGCGCCAAAGTGAGGCACTTTTAGAGGCGGGCCTATGTAGGCCCGCCTCTAAAATTCCACTTGTTGAGGCGGGCCTCTATATGCCCGCCTCAACAAGTGCCTCACTTTGGCGCCATAGTGAGGCACTTGTTGAGGCGGGCCTATAGAGGCCCGCCTCAACAAGTGGCTTTTAGAGGCGGGTCTCCATAGTCATCATAGACAACATCTATATCCAATTGGTAGGCAAAATCTATATCCAATTGCTGGTCCAATCTAAGCTCTTTCAACTAATTCAAGATATTGAAGCAAACATGCCTTTGATCTACAACCATCATAGGCAACATCTATATCCAATGACATAAGTTTCTCCTAAGTTTGATGGTCCTAGCTAAAGCAAAAGAAGACGAAAAAACATAGTTGTTTACTTGCTTAGGATATTACAAGTATATGGCTTCAAGAAACAAGTTGGAACGAAAAGACAGGGTCCTTGAAAGAACCTTGTGCATTCAAATTTTAAAGTAGCTACTATTCAATCCATCAAAGACAATAAACATCAAATGATATTCCTTAATCAATTCAGTGGAGGGGCTAAAATTACCGGAAGAATCATTCATCGAATCACCGTATGGAGTGTCCATTGCACACCGGATCGAGCCCCTTTTCTTTAGACTGCTCTCTCTCCCATATCGAACCAAATAGCTCCTGGAAACAGCATTGCTTAGCAATTCCACATACACAGAACAATATAGCAACACTCATAGGATTTGTTTGTCTACAGTTTTGATACAATGTGCTGAAATCGTGACGTAAATGTAGTGTACTGTGTGCATATCTTCATACCTGCTGGAGCAGTACCAGTAGCATCAGCCTACAGTTGAAAGCATGGACTGGATGCCAAAAATAATGAAGAGAACCCCACCGGAAAGTGCAACCTGCAGAAGAAACAACGACATTAAGGATTAACAGCAATTATTACAAGAAAAAATTACACAAACACAATAACTGTAAGTCTGTAATAGACAGAAGTCACAGAATCTAAAAGATTGCCATCTTCTCAGATATTTGGGATGCCAAGCTCTTCCCGCCCAAGACAGCAACAGTTGTACAGAGAGCTTGCCCTCTTAAATAAAACAAAATTCAGAAAATAGGATCAAATTAAGATCTTTTCCAAATAAACAGGCATGCGATCAGAATTACAATTTCATAAATCAGTATAACTACAACCATTTCTTTCTTTTAAAACATCATTATAGACTTTTCAAAGATGTATAACTTATAAGCACTACCTTTAACATTTCTACCAATTGACTAATCATACAATTAAAAAACTCAAATGAGAGGTACAAGATAATTAAGCACATAACATAAGAAGGCTCTCAAGTAAATATGCTTACAGAATTCCACCAAGAACAACACCAAATGGGTTTTCATCTGCCGCTAGACCAATGGTAGCCAACTGAAACCAAAATTTAATCTAAGTTTGAGAAATCAGAAGAAAAGGGAAACTAATATGGTTGAATAAAAGTGCTTCAAGATCAATGCATGAACTGAATTGAACAACATAATTTTGCAAATAGTGCATGCACAAATAAAGAAGTTTTAAGCAGATTACCTGGCTCTTGTCACCCCATTCACCAAAAAAAAGTAATGGATAATGCCTGCAGATAAAATATGATCCAAACACAGTAGAAAATGGCAAGTCAAATACAAGGCGACACATGTGCAATACATAAAGCAATAAGAAAATATAAATATAGCAACCTTCAGCAGGATGGGAGAAAAAAAATGTGCAGGAAAGGATCTTCTTTCCTTCTTCAATGTATCATCATCCTGAAATATGCAAAAGTAAGGTGTATCCTTTAGAAAGAAGAGATCAACCAAATTGAAAGAGTTCATCTACTTGTTTCATTAAAACAAGATAACTGGTAAAACACCAAAAAACAATAAGTGAAGAGTAGTGTGTGCTCTGAGAACTTTTTTATTTCTTTGTCAATCTGAGAAATTATTGACAACTAAAAAATAAGACTCTAGGATAATAATGCAAAAAAAAAAACCGTAAACCAAACCACGATGAATACAAATTCAGAAAATTGCACAGGATAAATCTGAAAGAAGAGGAAATAACAAAGTAAGATAATTTGAAGGAAAAGGAAACTAAGGAGGGTTAACAGAGACAAGCGAGCACAGAAGTCTTGGGAAAGCTTAGAAAAGCAAAAGCAGAGGCTCATCTTGATAAGTAACCTAACAGGTAGAGGAAAAACTGATATGGATCAAATGTCCTAACAAAAAAACTTCTTTTTGGCTAACGAAGAACCCTACAAAATAAACAACCAAGAGTTTACTTGTGTTGATAACTTAGACTATCAAAAGCAGCTGGACACAAATGAATCCACATGCCAAACAGAAAGTCATCGATCGCATACCTCAATGGTGGAGGGCCTTATAGTCCAGTAACATGAAATCATTATTCAAGCACAAAGGAACGTCAATCATTTCTTTGTATACTATACTCTTTCATGCATTTCATCGAACACATACAATTTATTGAAAACTGCATGTGCAACTATAGAAAATTTTCCAACTGTTCTTTCATATGACCAATATCTATCTCACAAAAGTCAGCATATAATATTTTGACCCGGAATGCAAAGAGTGGATCAAGGAACAAAAACAGTAACACATTAGTAGTTATGCATAGGCAACAACACTTACTTGTGTTCCAGCAACAAAATATGCAGTATTAGGAAACTCCGATTGAATCATTTCCAGGGAATCACGTATGATGCCAAAACTGCAAAACATGCATCAAACTTAAAAAGCAGTACACTCAAGCAATCACTATGAGCTTATGTAACCTTAAATTAAATCAAATCAAAACTCTAGATTAAACCTTCCTATATGCAAGTTCCTCTATTTCAAATCACTTTGCTTGAAACATATATTTTACTTGTTTAAAAAGTCCCTAACCTTGCAACTTGCTTCTATAAACTACAGTAACTTCATACTCAAGTAGGCATAAATGATATAGACCAAAACAATAAACCCCAATACTTCCTACCTGGAAATATATGTTCTTTCTGTAACACCCCGGGCCAGAGGTGCTACAGTGCCATAGTCCCGAAGGACTATAAGGCGGTTTCTAAAAGAAAAGAAATCCAAAACTCATCCAAAAACACAAAAGTTATCAACATTAAAATTCCCTGCTCAAGTTTGAATCAATACTTAAACCTGTCATCCAGTTAATACATCAATTTATATCCAAAACACAGAAGCGAATACAACATTTTCAAATCCGATGCAAAAACAAATCTTTAACTGTGAAGACCAATCTGTGATCCAGAACCCGCTTGTTGCTACAAACCTGCAAAGACCAGTTGACTGGGGGACCCGATACCCCAGCCAACCGCGGCACGTAAACCGAAGTTGGTCAGTCTTTTGAAAGACTAGCAAGACTCCTCAAGCCAAAACAATTAAAAACACAGCTTAAACATATCAACAACTCATACCAAGCAACAACACACACACAATATATACATTTATATATATAATATCATAATTACACTTAATCATATCAACCAACCAAAACCAACCACATCTCAAAACAAAAATACACTCTGCCACATAACCGATCTGAAAAACCATTCTTATCCAACTATTCACTATGCTAACCTCATTTCAGCCAATCTCAACCTTACACGAGTATAAATGAATAAAACAATTCCATCAAACTTTCTCTCTATTACTAATACCTCAAACATCAACCCTATGAAACATATATACATATATCTTACTACTGACTTACAACCAAGACTAATCAATCAACATAACCAACCTTCTCAAACAATTCACACCAAGATCCAACAATCACTACCAATGGACAACAATAGCCCACAACCAACACTAACAACAATCAACAAACGACTACTAACTACAACCAACCGACAACCAAAGTCTAACACAAAACCAATAATCAAACACCCCACCAATATCCGCAAACAAACCATTAACTAAGCATACAACCAATATTCACCAACACAACCCATAATCAACACGCAACCCATAATCACACACACAACCAATAATCAAGTACATAACCACTATTCAACACACAACCAATATACACACACAACCAATAATCAACACACGACCCATAACCGAGCACACAACCAAAAATCAAGTACACAACCACTATTCAACACACAACCAATATACACACACAACCAATAATCAACACACGACCCATAACCGAGCACACAACCAAAAATCAAGTACACAACCACTATTCAACACACAACCAATAATCAAGTATAAAACCAATATCAACACATAACCAACACACACAACCACCAACACATCCAATCCAACCTCCGTCTCTACCACCACATCACCGGGTGAGACAATCAACACACACTTTCCGGATGGGACTTTCACCATCCAACCCTTGGTCCTTAACGACGTAGGCGTGCACCCTATGCGGTTTGGTGAGACTATCATCACCTGACCCTTTGACTCTGAATTAACACTGGCCCTTAACAACGTAGGCGACACTCGGTCCCTACGATGTTTGGTGAGGCTATCATCACCTGGCCCTTGGACTCTCAATCAACAACAATCCAACCACCACACCGACAACCAATCAATTATTACACACGACCTCTATTAACACATTTTCACACATATATATATATACAACCAAGAAAATTTAAAATCAATAATCCAATCAATCCACGACAATCAATCCACAACAATCAATCCATAACAATCAATCCGCCACAATCAATCCACATCAGTCAATCCCAGTATACACACATTCACACACAAACATTCACACACAAACGCACAATCCCAGCATACAACTGCCAGCACGCACACAATTTAACACACAACCGCCAACACACACAGGTGTCGACATACACAACCCAACACACACACACAAGTGTCAACAAACACTATCAACAACAATCAATCACATTTAGTCACAATTGACTACCACGTCAACATTTATTCAACACGATACGAGACAAAATACTAACACACGCACACACACCCATTTTCAACCAAGTATCAATATAGTCAATTAATCCAATTTAAATCGCTCAAGAAAAGATAAAATTAATTATGAAACACTAGGCATAAATCAATTTATAAAAATTATATAAAGTTAGCAAGAATCCTCTTGCCTCAAGCGCGACCACAACGACCCCAGATCTCCAACCAACTCGAACGAACCTGCGAAATCAACCCGAGCAAATCCCTGGCATTAATTACTCATACCAATCCATAACTAACAAACCCCCAAATTCAAACCCTAAAATCATTCCTTAATTAATTAAGCAAAACACCCAAATTAATCCAAGCTCAAATACTCCAAAGTCATGCCTTTGTTGAACAAATCATATATGACCCAATTCAGCCCAATTACTTCAAAATCAACTCAGCAAAACCCCCCACAAAACAACCCAATCGGAGGTTTACCTCGTCGACACCACCACGTAGCCTTGTCGGAGAAGCTCTGCTCATCGCCGGAACTCAGCAACAACAACCACAGCAGCCCAGCAACAGCGACGGCGGCTCAGCAGCAAACACCAGTAGCAGCGACGGCGGCACAGTGGCACAGCTCAGCAGCGGCGGTCCAACGACGTCGCTCGCACCACAGCAGGGGAAGGAGGAGGAGAACGACGGACGACGGTGTGGTGTCCGGGTCGAGCTCATCGGAGGAAAATCGAGCACGGGAGAGGGAGATTCGCTGCACAGCTCATCGCCTCCTCTTAGCCGCTGCCTCGTCACCTCCTCTTAGCCGCCGCCTCGTCGCCTCCAGGACAACCACAATTTCTGTCACCCTCCACCTCGTCATCCTCCAACCGCCAGCCTCCTCTCGTCCTCCAGCAGCCCGGCGTCGCAGCACCACTCTGCCCACCAACGGAAATCGAACGGCGGAAGGAGAGGAAGATCAAAACAGGAGGAGGTGCTCTGCGGTGGGGTTCTCGTACGGAGAAGACAAGGGTTTTATACCCAATTTTCAGCCTTTGCTGACTTTATACCCATTTAAGTAAAAATCCTTAATTAATTTACCATTATGCCATTACTAACATCCTTGGGGTATTTCACTTTCCATACTCTACTGAAAAATCTCGCAATCCAAATAGAGATAATCCAAATTAGAAGATCAAAATGTGAAATTGATTTAAAAAAGGCTGAAGAAAATCAATATAACCCTAAACAGAGGCAACTGACATGGAAGGCATGGAGAGAGTTATATGCAGAAGGATCGAAATGCAATTCTTCCATTTCTTCGACACATTATGTACGTAAGAATGATCTCTCTCCCACACCTTTCTCTTGCGTCACTCCTTTCTGCCTCCTCGTTGTTTCCACTCGTCTACTCAAAATAAATCAAAGAGAACATTTTCTGCAACTAGTCAAAGCAAGGAAGACTCTTAAAATGCCTTATAATTGGTTCATAAAGGTCACCTATGGGATGAAATTGTTTCAGAAGAGAGGAAGGGTTGAAAGCAAAACCCTCGTTTCTCGTATTCGACGAAGGCGGCGACAAAAAAGAGATTCGGAGCATACATCGAATACGTACCTTGAAAACCTCGGGCATAAGAAAAGGATTGTGGAGAGCGGAGAAGTCATCGAAGGTCAACCCCTGGCTCCATGGCGGTGAGAGCGGATGGAAGAGACAAAAGAAAAAGAGAGGCGGTAAGAGCTACATACCCTAGAAGATGGGAGGTAGAGGAAGGCGGTGAGAAGAAAGAGATACTCCAGGCGTATATTAATTTGGTCTAATAGAGGCGGGCCTTACATGACCGCCTCTATTGGACATACTTGGTGAGGCGGGTTTTAAGAGGCCCGCCTCAACAAGCTTTAATTGAGGCGGGCTACTTGGCCCGCCTCAATTAGTTAGCATTAGAGGCGGGCCTTACCCTGGCCCGCCTCTAATACTTTAGCGGAAAATGTTTTTTCGGATACTTGTTGAGGCGTATATTAATTTGTCCGCCTCAAAAGATGTTTTTGAGGCGTATAAATTAATTATTCGCCTCAAAAACCAAAAAAAGTGATTGCCTAAGTCGTTGTCGAGGCGTTTTGAACTATGTACGCCTCTAAAAGGGAGCCTCAAAAAGTGTTTTTTCCACTAGTGTACTATAGTATATAAGTGTAACTATATCAAATATCATGAAATACTATAGTATATAAGTGTAACTATATCAAATATCATGAAATACTATAATATATAAGTGTAACTAAATGAAATATAATAGTATATAAGTGTAACTATATCAAATATAATGAAATACTATATTATATAAGTGTAACTATATCAAATATAATGAAATACTATAGTATATAAGTCTAACTATATCAAATATAATGAAATACTATAGTATATAAGTGTAACTATATCAAATATAATGAAATACTATAGTATATAAGTGTAACTATATCCAATATAATAAAATACTATAGTATATAAGTGTAACTATATCAAATATAATGAAATACTATAGTATATAAGTGTAACTATATCAAATATAATGAAATACTAAAGTATATAAGTGTTACTATATTAAATATAATGAAATACTATAGTATATAAGTGTAACTATATCAAATGTAATGAAATACTATAGTATATATGTGTAACTATATCAAATATCATGAAATACTATAATATATAAGTGTAACTAAATGAAATATAATAGTATATAAGTGTAACTATATCAAATATAATGAATACTATAGTATATAAGTGTAACTATTTCAAATATAATGAAATATAATAGTATATAAGTGTAACTATATCAAATATAATGAAATACTAAAGTATATAAGTATAACTATATCAAATATAATGAAATACTATAGTATATAAGTGTAACTATATCAAATATAATGAAATACTATAATATATAAGTGTAACTATATCAAATATAATGAAATACTATAGTATATAAGTGTAACTATATCAAATATAATGAAGGACTATAGTATATACGTGTAACTATATCAAATATAATGAAATACTATAGTATATAAGTGTAACTATATCAAATATAATGAAATACTATAATATATAAGTGTAACTATATCAAATACAATGAAATACTATAGTATATAACTGTAACTATATCAAATATAATGAAATACTATAGTATATAAATGTAACTATATCAAATATAATAAAATACTATAGTATATAAGTGTAACTATATCAAATATAATGAAATACTATAGTATATAAGTGTAACTATATCAAATATAATGAATTACTATAGTATATAAGTGTAACTATATCAAATGTAATGAAATACTATAGTATATAAGTGTAACTATATCAAATATCATGAAATACTATAATATATAAGTGTAATTAGATGAAATATAATAGTATATAAGTGTAACTATATCAAATATAATGAAATACTATAGTATATAAGTGTAACTATATCAAATATAATGAAATACTATAGTATATAAGTATAACTATATCAAATTTAATGAAATACTATAGTATATAAGTGTAACTATATCAAATATAATGAAATACCATAGTATATAAGTGTAACTATATCAAATATAATGAAATACTATAGTATATAAGTATAACTATATCAAATGTAATGAAATACTATAGTATATAAGTGTAACTATATCAAATGTAATGAAATACTATAGTATATAAGTGTAACTAAATGAAATATAATGAAATACTATAGTATATAAGTGTAACTATATCAAATACAATAAAATATAATAGTATATAAGTGTAACTATATCAAATATAATGAAATACTATAGTATATAAGTGTAACTATATCAAATATAATAAAATACTATAGTATATAAGTGTAACTATATCAAATATAATGAAATAATATTGAAATACCCCAAGGATGTTAGTAATGGCATAAGGGTAAATTAATTAAGGTTTTTGCTTATATTGGGTGAAATGGAAAATTTTGGGGATAAAATCCCTAAACACATTCGGTGGTCTCTCTCTCTCCCGCGTGGTTCTTCAGCCGAGCAGCTCAGCCAAGCTTCTCCTCCGACGAACTCCTCCTCCTGTGCCCAACCGAGTTGTTCTTCTCCGGCGAGCCGACTTGGACTTCGCCGCTGCTCCTCCTCCTTCCCTGCTCGTGCTGTCATCCGTGCTTGCTGATGTTGTTGAGCTACAGCTGCTATTCGTTGTCGTTGTCGTTGTTGTCGTCTCCGGCGATGAGGAGACCTTTCCGGTGGCGATTGTGTGTTCATCGTCGAGGTAAAGGTTGGTTTGTGTTGTTGGATTAATTTGTCGCTGATTGTTGTTGTTGTCCTGCGTGGACTGAATTTCTTTGCTGAATTTGTGAGTGACCGAATTTATGTGTGTGTACTGCGTGGACTGGTGCAGCAAATTCGTGGTGGAGCTGTTGTCCCGCCGTGTTCGGTGGCTACCGTTTGGTTGTCGACAAGGTAAGCTTATGGGTTAAGGGTTAATTCGAATTGGTGTTGTGTGTGATCGAATTGATGTTGTTGTTCTTCGTGGACAATTGAAGAGGAAGGTGTGTGACCGTATTGTTGAATTTGAGCTTGATTTTGTTTGTGTGGGATTTTGCTGAATTGAAATTTGAAGGTATGATTTTAGGGTTTGAATTTGGGGGTTTTGTTAGTAGCGGATTTGTATGAGTAATTAATGCCAGGGATTTGCTCGGATTGATTTCGCAGGTTCATTCGGGTTGATTGGAGATCTCTGGGGTCGTTGTGGTTCGACTTGAGGCAAGAGGATTCTTGCTAACTTTATATAATTTTTATAAATTGATTTATGCCTAGTGTTTCATAATTAATTTTATCATTTCTTGAGCAATTTAAATTGGATTAATTGACTATATAGATACTTGGTTGAAAATGGGTGTGTGTGCGTGTGTTAGTATTTTGTCTCGTATCGTGTTGAATAAATGTTGACGTGGTAGTCAATTGTGACTAAATGTGATTGATTGTTGTTGATAGTGTTTGTTGACACTTGTGTGTGTGTGTGTTGGGTTGTGTATGTCGACACCTGTGTGTGTTGGCGGTTGTGTGTTAAATTGTGTGCGTGCTGGCAGTTGTATGCTGGGATTGTGTGTTTGTGTGTGAATGTTTGTGTGTGAATGTGTGTATGCTGGGATTGACTGATGTGGATTGATTGTTGTTGTTTGATTGTGGTGGATTGATTGTTATGGATTGATTGTTGTTGATTGATTGTCGTGGATTGATTGGATTATTGATTTTTAAAGTTTCTCGGTTGAATATATATATATATATATATATGTGTGTGTGAAATGTGTTAATAGAGGTCGTGTGTAATAATTGATTGGTTGTCGGTGTGGTGGTTGGATTGTTGTTGATTGGAGGTCGATGGGCCAAGGGTTGGAATGGATTTCACCCAACCGCACAGGGTATACAAGGTATGCGCCTACGTCGTTAAGGGCCAAGGATTTGAAAGGGATTTCACCAAACCGCGTAGGGTATACAAGGTATACGCCTACGTCGTTAAGGGCCGAAGGTAGGAATGGATTCCACCAAACCGCGTAGGGTTTACGCCTACGTCGTTAAGGGCCAAGGGTTGAAATTGAATTGGAGGTCGAAGGGCCTGTAACACCCCCAGGCCAGTGGTGCTACAGTGTCATAATCCAGAAGGATTATAAGGCGGGTTTAAGAAAAATGCAAAACATGACTCATATATAATATATATCAAAAGCAGCACAGCGGAAAAAAAACCTGTAAAACATGTCCAGAGTTTGAAATCACAATCAAACTTAACGTGCATAAAATACAACAATTTACAAACCAGAAACCAATACAACAAGTTCGACCACTTCAAGGTCTAAAACCAAAACGATACGTACAACCAAGTCAAAGTCCAAAACCAAAAGTAGAGCCTTCGACCCAAAACCGACGGTGATCAGGATCCTCCTTGCTGGCGCTAAATCTGCAAAGCCAGATTGACTGGGGGACCCGATACCCCAGCCAACCGCGGCACGTAAACCGAAGTTGGTCAGTCTTCAAAGAAGACTATGGCAAGACTCCTCGAGCCAAAATAGTTTTAAAACCAGAGAATCATATCAACAACAATCAAATAATATCAACGACATATCACACCATATATATATACATATATATAACATACTATACTTAATCATTTCATATCAACCAACCAACCGCATATCAAACCTATACGCACATTATCACGTAGTAATTCATTATTCATCCTTATTCAACTCTTCACATGTACAAACACTTAAGCATAAGCAAGACAATCATCACATAATATAAACATAACAAAATAACGACCAACTCATACATTCAAACCCAACTCATGCATTCAATTTCAAACCATGTTAACCCACACCCTCCAGATGGGAAACCAACCTTCCTAATCAATCAACATAACCAACCGGCGACCAAAGTCTAACACAAAACCGATAATCAAACACCCCACCAATATTCGTAAACAAAACCACTAACTAAGCATACAACCAATATTCAAGCACACAACCAATATACACACACAACCCATAATCAACACACAACTCATAACCGAGCACACAACCAATATTCAACGCACAACTCATAACCGAGCACACAACCAATATTCAACACACAACCAATAATCACACACACAACCAATATTCAAGTACACAACCACTATTAAACACAAAACCACTTAATCAGGTACGTAAGCAACCATTTCACACAATTTCCACTTCACAACATCTCCGTCTCCACCCCCACATCACCAGGTGAGACAACTCACAACATCTCCGTCTCCACCCCCACATCACCAGGTGGGACAATTCACAACATCTCTGTCTCCACCCCCACATCACCAGGTGAGACAATTCACAACATCTCTGTCTCCACCCCCACATCACCAGGTGAGACAACTCACAACATCTCCGTCTCCACCCCCACATCACCGGGTCAGACGATTCACAACATCCAAACCAACTATCCATCACCATACCAACCAATCAAACAACACGACGACAGTCAAAATCACATAACCACACCTCATCACATATTATCACATATCATCACACACACATCATCACACATTATCACATATCCTCACACACACATCATCACACAATATATATATATTCACCCAAGTAACTTTAAAATCAATAATCCAATCAAACCACATCAGTCCATCTACAACACGGGACAATTACTAATGTACCCACACATTCACACACACACAATCCTACACATAACCGCCAACACACACAGGTGTCGACATACACAACCCAACACACACACATACAAGTGTCAACAAACACTATCAACAACAATCAATCACATTTAGTCACAATTGACTACCACGTCAACATTTAATTGCACATGATACGAGGCAACAACAACCAACCATTCAACTAGGTTCCGCACATAAATAATAACAAAACACATAACCGATAGCCGTCAACAAAACAACAACCAAACAAACAATAAATATCCAATCACAGAACCACTGATTACTCACACAATCAATCGATCCACAACAATCAATGACAACCAGCAGTTACAACCAATATCCGACAAGAGACAATTACTCAAACACACGCACACACATATTCAACCAAGCAAATTCACAGCTAATAGTCCAAATTAATTTACTCAGGCAAGGCTAAATCAATTACTGAATCAATATAGGGACAAAAGTAATTTTATAAAATATACGAAGGGTTAGCAAGATTTATCTTGCCTTAACTCGACAACCACGACCTCAGAAGGTCAAATCCAACTCGAACGAACCTGCGAAATCAATTCGAGCAAAACCCTAGCGTTAATTACTCATCCAATCCACAACCAATAAAACCCCAATTCAAACCCTAAAATCATCATTCCTTAATTAATTCAGCAAACCGCACACACAAAATTCAACTCAATATCTTCCAACAACAGAATTTGGCTGCACAATTTAACAATCAATTAACAATTTTAGTTATGGTCCGATACCCTGAAATTCAACAAATCTATTTACAGAAAATCAGCAAATCCAGAATTCTGTCAACACAAAAAAAAAAATCAGCAACAAATCTGTTCAAACCCAAATCTGTCCAAAACAAAACAACGAAGTACCTCACCTTGTCGACCACCCTTTACAACCCCGGAAAGGACTCCCCTCATCTCCGAAACTCAGCCGAACTCCACAACAGTGACCAGCAGAACCCAGCGGTAGCAACCCGCGTGGCCTCGTCGGTGGCTCGTCTTCGCCGCCGGAAAGAGCAGACACGGCCACAGCAGCTCCAGCCAGCAGCAACTCCACGAACAACGGCTCCAGTGGCAGCTAACACCAGTGGCTCGTCGCACAGTTCCTCGCACAGCTCCTCGCACAGTTCTTGGTCGGGCACCAGTGGCTCATCGCGACCTCCAGCAGCTCGTCGCGCGGTCTGAACCAAGGGAGACAGTGGTTGCGGTCGCCTCACCGGCGAAAGGATCAACGGACTGGACGGGAAGAAAGGAGGAGGCGGGTAGTAGCTCCACGAAGAAGACCGAAGGAAATTGCCCCCCGCAAATTTCCTAGATCTGCTTTCCCTTTCTCAATTTCTTTTTTCCCCAAAAATCTGATTTTTTGCTCCCCTTTATAATTATTACCCTCATACCATTAGGATATACCCATATATATATATTGGGGTATTTCAGGGCCAGGTGATGATATACTCACCAAACCGCGCAGGGTATACAAGGTATACGCCTACGTCGTTAAGGGCCAAGGGTTGGAATGGATTGGAGGTTGAATTGGAGATTGGATTGGAGATGTGTTGGAGTCGTTTGTGTTTCAGTGTTGAGTTATATTATTGTTTGATTACAATTGGTTGATTGTTGTGATATCTATTATGTGTTGAATGTTGGTTGCGAACTGATTAAGTGATTTGTGTTGAATGTTGGTTGTGTACCTGAGTAAGTGATTTTGTGATGATATTGACTGTGCTCTTGATTAAGTGGTTGTGTTGGCAAATATTGATTGTGTGTTTTGGTTATTGGTTTTATGTTGGATATTGATTATTGGCTAGTGACTTATTGTTCAATATTAGTTCTTTATGAGGTGGATTTCTGTTGGTATGGTTGTTTATGGTAACTAGTGGATTATGAAAGTTGGTTGTGTTGATTATTGTTAGTTGTGGTTGCGGGTCATTGTTGTCCATTGGTAGTGGTTGTTGGATCTTGGTGTGAATTGTTTGAGAAGGTTGGTTATGTGGATGTTTGTGAAGGTTGGTTTCCCATCTTGAGGGTGTGGGCTAATATGAGTTAGGTTGATGTGTATGGGTTACGACCCATGTTATCGATCAGGCGGCACCGGAAGGGTGGCTGGCCTGAATCGTTGTTTTGTTATGTTGGTATCATGTGGTGATTGTCTCGTTGATGCTTATGTGTTTGTTTATGTGAAGGTTAATTGAATGTGTTAGTGCAGTAGGGAGTTCAGTATAATTGATTAGTCTCGGTTGTAAGTCAGTAGTAAGATATATGTATATATGTTTCATAGGGTTGATGTTTGAGGTATTAGTAATAGAGAGAATGTTTGATGGGATTGTTTTATTCCTTTTTACTTGTGTAAGGTTGAGATTGGCTGAAATGAGGTTAGCATAGTGAAGAGTTGGATAAGAATGGTTATTCAGATCGGTTATGTGGCAGAGTGTGTTTATGTTTTGAGATGTGGTTGGTTTTGGTTGGTTGATATGATTAAGTGTAATTATGATATTATATATATATATATATATGTATTCATTGTGGCGTGTTGTCGTTTGTTGTGAGTTGTTGGTTTGATTCTCTTGGTTATATTGATTATTGATTTCTTGTTCTTCTTCTTAGCCTGATCAACTAGGTTGAATACTTTTTTATCAATTGCTAGGATTGCATATAGGGGTTCCGAGTGCACATCTAGTGGCATACACGATTGTGCGTATAGGGGTCCCGAGCGTACAATTGTGAGTGAGAATCAGTTGCATGTTAAGTAGTAAGGTGTCTTTCTATTTGCATGTATCCAGTCTTTCGTGAGACTGACCAACTTCGGTTTACGTGCCGTGGTTGGCTGGGGTATCGGGTCCCCCAGTCAATCAGGCTTTACAGGTTTGCAGCAACAAGCGGGTTCTGGATCACAGATGTGTCTTCACAGTGAAAAATTTAGTTGTGCATCAAATTGAAAATATTATATTCGCTTCCGTTGTTTTAGATTTAAATTGATGCATTTAAACTGGATGACAGGTTTGAAATACCTCAAATAAGTGAGTAATGGCATTTTGGTAAATTAATTATGGGATTTTGTTAAAAGGGGGGAAAAATGGAAAATTTGGGGATTAAATCCCTAACTCCCTCATTCTCGGTTGTCTCTCTCCCGATCGATTCACCGGTGCCCAGCCAAGCTCATTCTCTTCCCCGGCGAATTTGTTCCTTCTCCGGTGCCAGCCGAGTCTTCTTCTCCGGCGAACCCGTCTTGGACCACTCTGCCGCTCTTCCTCCTCCTTCTGCTGTCCGTGTTTGCTGCGAGCTGCTGCTTCTGGTTCGAGCCAAGGCTCGCTGCTGCAGTCCGAGTGCTTCCGCTGGTGGTCGTCTCCGTCGTGGTGGTCGTCAGCTGCAGTCCATCTCCGGCGTAAGAGGTAAGGTGGTGCTTTGATGTGGGGTTTGCTTGGGGTTCATTTGGATGAAGCTTTGCTGATTTTTTTTTTTGGGGTTAATTTCGAATTGATATTGTGTTATGTGTTCGAATTGATGTTGTGTGGTGGTCCGAATTGATGTTGAATTATTCTTCGTGGGCAGTTGAAGAGGATTTCGTGAGCTATTGAGTTGATTTGTGTGTGTGTGGTTGGCTGATTTTTTGAAGGTATGATATTAGGGTTTGAATTTGGGGGTTTTCTCTAGTTGTGGTTTGATATGAATTAACGCCAGGGTTTTGCTCGGATTGATTTCGCATGTTCGTTCGAGTGGTTTGGAGACCTCTGGGGTCGTTGCGGTTCGACTTGAGGCAAGAGGATCCTTGCTAACTTATATATTTTTTAAAATTGATTTATGCTTAATTTATTTCATAATTAAGTTTACCGTTGCTTGGTTGAATATGAGTATGTGTGCGTGATAGTAATTGTCTGGTATCATGATTGATTAAATGTGGACGTGGTAGTCAATTGTGACTAAATATGATTGATTGTTGTAAATAGTGTTGTTGGATTAAATGTGTGTGTGTGTGGGATCGTGTGTGTGTGTTGGATCGTGTGTGTGCGTGTGTTGAATTGAATGTGTGTGGGTGTGTGTGTTGAATGTGTGTGTGTATGTTGGATTGAATGTGTGTGTGTGTGCGTGTGTTGGATCGTGTGTGTGCGTGTTTTGGATTGAGTTTGTGTGTGTGTGTTGGATTGTGTGTGTGTATGTGATTATGTGATATTTGATTGGTTGTCGTATGAAGTGTTTGAATTGGTGTCGGTGTAGTGGTGGAATGTTGTTGGTTGGTGAAAGTCCTTATATTTAGGGCCTCGGTGGGTATGAACCCCCGAAGGTCGAAGGGTCAGGTGATGATAGTCTCACCAAACCGCGTAGGGTGCACGCCTACGTCGTTAAGGGCCAAGGGTTGGATGGTGAAGGTCCTATCCGGAAAGTGTGTGTTGATTGTCTCACCCGGTGATGTGGTGGTGGAGACGGAGGTTGGATTGGAGGTGTTGGTGGTTGTGTGTGTTGATTGTCTCACCCGGTGATGTGGTGGTGGAGACGGAGGTTGGATTGGAGGGGTTGGTGGTTGTGTGTGTTGGTTATGTGTTGAATGTTGGTTGTGTACTTGATTAAGTGGTTGTGTTAATGATATTGGTTGTGTACCTGAATACGTGGATTTGTGATGAATGTTGATTATGTACTTGATTAAGTGGTTGTGTTGGTAATTTGGTTGTATGTTTGATAATTGGTTTATGTTGGACGTTGATTGTTATTAGTTGTGGTTGTGGGTCATTGTTGGCCATTGGTTGTGGTTGTGAGTTTCGTGTGTTATAGTTGTTGGTTGTAACTGGTCAAGGTGGTAAATTCTGTTGGTATGGTTGTTGTTAGTAACTAGAGGATTATGAAGGTTGGTTGCGTTGTTTGACTGTATAGATTGGTTTCCCATCTTGAGGGTGTGTGTGCCAATGCGAGTTGAGTTTGAGGTATGAGTTGCAGTCGTGGTTGACGAATCGGCGGCACCAGAAGGGTGGCTGGCCTGTATCGTTATTTTGGTTGATTGTATTAAGTATTGATTATATCGTTGATGCTTAGGTGTTTGTTGTTGAGAAGGTTAATTGAATTTGTTGTGTAGTGCAGTAGCGAGTTCAGTCTAATTGATTAGCTGTGGTTGTAAGTCAGTCATAAGATGTGTATGTGCTTAGGGTTGTTGATTGAGGTATTAGGAATGGAGATGAAGTTGGATTGGATCGTTCTTTTCGTCTATGCTTGTGATGAGTTTTAGGATGGATTGAAAGAGATTAGTATCATGTAGAATTGGATAAGATTGAGTATTGGATGATTATGTGATAGAGTGTGTTTGCGTTCAGGCGTGTGTTTTATGTTGTTTGGTCGGTTTGATATGGTATATATTGTATGAAATACTATAGTATATAAGTGTAACTATATCATATATAATGAAATACTATAATATATAAGTGTAACTATATCAAATATCATAAAATACTATAATATATAAGTGTAACTAAATGAAATTTACAAAAATATAATAGTATATAAGTGTAACTATATCAAATATAATGAAATACTATAGTATATAAGTGTAACTATATCAAATATAATGAAATACTATAATATATAAGTGTAACTATATCAAATATCATAAAATACTATAATATATAAGTGTAACTAAATGAAATATAATAAAATATAATAGTATATAAGTATAACTATATCAAATATAATGAAATACTATAGTACATAAGTGTAACTATATCAAATATCATGAAATACTATAGTATATAAGTGTAACTATATCAAATATAATGAAATACTATAGTATATAAGTGTAACTATATCAAATATTGTAACACCCCCAGGCCAGTGGTGCTACAGTGCCATAATCCAGAAGGATTATAAGGCGGGTAAAAGAATTTTTTTTGCAAAACATAGCCCATACATAATATATACCCAAAACGGCACAGCGGAAAAACCTGTAAAACCTGTCCAGAGTTTGAAACCACAATCAAACTTAACATACGGCAGTACTACAATTTACAAACCAAAAACCAACAACAAAAAAAAAACAAAAAACAAAAGCCAATACAACAAGTACAACCCATTCAAAGTCCGAAACCAAAAGGACAAGTACAACCAAGTCAAGTCCAACCAAAAGAGTAGAGTTCTCGACTCCAAAACCGACGATGATCAGGAACCTCCTTGCTGGCGCTGAACCTGAAAAGCCTGATTGACTGAGGGACCCGATACCCCAGCCAACCACGGCACGTAAACCGCAGTTGGTCAGTCTCGTGAAAGACTATGACAAGATTAGCCCAGCCAAAACAGTTTCAAAACCATAGAGTTATCACGACAATCAAACAATACCAAACAACAACAAATCTTACTTAATATACAAATAACTACACTTGACTAACATCACACCAACCAACTAACCAACCAACCACACGACAAAACACAAACATAAACACACACTTAACACATAACCGATCAATCACCCATACTTATCCAATTCTACACGATACTAACCTCTTTCAATCCAACCTCAAACTCATCACAAGCATAAACGAATAGAACGATCCAATCCAACTTCCTCTCCATTAATAATGCCTCAATCAACAACTCTAAGCGCATACACATATCTTACTACTGACTTACAACCAAAGCTAACCAAATATACAGAACTCACTACTGCACTAACACAACAAATCCAGTTAACCTTCACATCAACAAACACATAGGCATCAATGAAAATAATCATCACATAATACAATCATAACCAAAATAACGATCCAGGCCAGCCACCCTTCCGGTGCCGCCTGATCGATAACATGGGTCGTAACCCATACACCTCAACCTAACTCATATTGGCCCACACCCTCAAGATGGGAAACCAGCCTTCACAAACATCCACACCTAGATCCAACAACCACTACCAATGGATAACAATGACCCGCAACCACAACTAACAATAATCAACACAACCAACCTTCATAATCCACTAGTTACCATAAACAACCATACCAACAGAAATCCACCTCATAAAGAACTAATATTGAACAATAAGTCACTAGCCAATAATCAATATCCAACATAAAACCAATAACCAAAACACACAATCAATATTCGCCAACACAACCACTTAATCAAGCGCACAGTCAATATCATCACAAAATCACTTACTCAGGTACACAACCAATATTCAACACAAAATCACTTAATCAGTTCGCAACCAACATTCAACACATAATAGATATCACAACAATCAACCAATGGTAATCAAACAATAATATAACTCAACACTGAAACACAAACGACTCCAACACATCTCCAATCCAATCTCCAATTCAACCTCCAATCCATTCCAACCCTTGGCCCTTAACGACGTAGGCGTATACCTTGTATATCCTGCGCGGTTTGGTGAGTATATCATCACCTGGCCCTTCGACTTCCAATTCCATTTCAACCCTTGGCCCTTAACGACGTAGGCGTAAACCCTACGCGGTTTGGTGGAATCCATTCCTACCTTCGGCCCTTAACGACGTAGGCGTATACCTTGTATACCCTACGCGGTTTGGTGAAATCCCTTTCAAATCCTTGGCCCTTAACGACGTAGGCGTATACCTTGTATATCCTGCGCGGTTGGGTGAAATCCATTCCAACCCTTGGCCCATCGACCTCCAATCAACACAATCCAACCACCACACCGACAACCAATCAATTATTACACACGACCACTATTAACACATTTTCACACACATATATATATATATTCAACCAAGAAACTTTAAAATCAATAATCCAATCAATCCACGACAATCAATCCACAACAATCAATCCATAACAATCAATCCGCCACAATCAAACAACAACAATCAATCCACATCAGTCAATCCCAGCATACACACATTCACAAACAAACGCACAATCCCAGCATACTACTGCCAGCACGCACACAATTTAACACACAACCGCCAACACACACAGGTGTCGACATACACAACCCAACACACACACACAAGTGTCAACAAACACTATCAACAACAATCAATCACATTTAGTCACAATTGACTACCACGTCAACATTTATTCAACACGATACGAGACAAAATACTAACACACGCACACACACCCATTTTCAACCAAGTATCTATATAGTCAATTAATCCAATTTAAATCGCTCAAGCAATGATAAAATTAATTATGAAACACTAGGCATAAATCAATTTATAAAAATTATATAAAGTTAGCAAGAATCCTCTTGCCTCAAGTCGAACCGCAACGACCCCAGAGGTCTCCAAACCACTCGAACGAACCTGCGAAATCAATCCGAGCAAATCCCTGGCATTATTTAACTCATACTGAATCACAACCAATAAACCCCCAAATCAAACCCTAAAATCAAACCTTAATTAATTAGGCCAATCACACCCAAATCAACTCGATTCCAATTACTTCAAATTCATAACTCAATTTCCAAGTCAGCAACCACACCCAATACAACCAAACTCCCTTAAATTTCAAACTAAATTTGCCCAAAACTCAATTCAATCCGAGCACCCAAATCTGCCCAATTAACAACAATTACCAACTAATTCAACCAAAAAAAAATCAGATTCGGTAATACTATCCAGCACCAACACACACACACAGTACCTCGTCGGCGGTCGAACTCGTGACGCCAGAACTCAGCAGCGGTGGACGGCGACTTCAGCAGCAACAACTGCACATCAAACACCAGCAGAGGTAGCCACGAACTGCAACACAAAACACAATGAACAACAGCTACAGAATGCAGCAGCTCGCGGCTCCTCGTCGGTGGCTCGCCTCCATCGCCGGGAAGAGCTTCTCGTCGTCAGACTCACTGCAGCTACAACGGACAGAAACACTCGGCCTTCAGCAACAGCGAACAGCTCCGAACATCGGACAACAGAGCAACACGAAGAGCAGCGGGGGACGACTCCGATTGGACAGGGCTCGCCGGAGAAGAAGCTGGCTCGCACAGGGGAAGAGCAGCGCGGTCCACTCGGAGGAAGGAGAAGGGAGATCGGCTGAACACAAGGGGAGGGATCGTGAGAGAGAGAGAACCGAGAGAGTTAGAGATTTTAATCCCAAAAATTTCCATTTCTCCCCTTTTAAGCAAAACCCATAATTAATTTACCAAAATGCCATTACCTTATCTTATTTGGGGTATTTCAAATATAATGAAATACTATATTATATAACTGTAACTATATCAAATATAATGAAATACTATAGTATATAAATGTAACTATATCAAATATAATGAAATACTATAGTATATAAGTGTAACTATATCAAATATAATGAAATACTATAGTATATAAGTGTAACTATATCAAATATAATGAAATACTATAGTATATAAGTGTAACTATATCAAATGTAATGAAATACTATAGTATATAAGTGTAACTATATCAAATATCATGAAATACTATAATATATAAGTGTAATTAAATGAAATATAATAGTATATAAGTGTAACTATATCAAATATAATGAAATACTACAGTATATAAGTGTAACTATATCAAATATAATGAAATACTATAGTATATAAGTATAACTATATCAAATATAATGAAATACTATAGTATATAAGTGTAACTATATCAAATATAATGAAATACCATAGTATATAAGTGTAACTATATCAAATATAATGAAATACTATAGTATATAAGTGTAACTATATCAAATGTAATGAAATACTATAGTATATAAGTATAACTATATCAAATGTAATGAAATACTATAGTATATAAGTGTAACTAAATGAAATATAATGAAATACTATATTATATAAGTGTAACTATATCAAATATAATGAAATACTATAGTATATAAGTGTAACTATATCAAATATAATGAAATACTATAGTATGTAAGTGTAACTATATCAAATATAATGAAATACTATAGTATATAAGTGTAACTATATCAAATATAATGAAATACTATAGTATATAAGTGTAACTATATCAAATATAATGATTAATAGAGTAGCGATGATGAATTAAAGAATGGTTCAAAATAAAGGGTGAAAGTTGTACTCAGATTTTCAAATATATGTGAAACTAAACTTTAATTGTTTAGATTTTAAGAAAATTTTGTATAGTTTTTGAGTTTATAATGAGTAATCTAAAAATTAAAAATTAAAAATTAAATAAAAATAAGATTAATCATAAAATAACACATATACAAAGTGGCTACATTTATTGGTATGAGTCTTATATTCAAATATTTATGAAATACCGTATCTTGTAGGATGGAGATTTTGTTAATTGGATAAATTAAGATTGCGATACTTTTCACTTATGAGATAATTAACATGAATAAAAAATATATATTAATTAATACTATATTAGATATATTTTTCTTCTTTCAGTTTGTATAAATGCTAGTACTATTTTGGCTTATATAAATTTAATAACTGATTTATTGTTTCAACTTATCTAATGCAGAACATTTAAAACATGAGTTTATCAATGATTATGTTAGTGGTAGATTTATACACGTTAATTCAATTACAAAGATTGTATTGATACTCTATTTTATATTGAATAATATGATTAGAAGGTGTAATTTTAAACGATATCATATCTTTGAATTTGCTCTTTATTTTAAAATTACATATTTAGTCAAAAGCTTCATTTATCAAAAATTTATTAAAAGATTAATATTAATACTAAAATCTCCGAGTTATTTATGTGATTTAGGATCAGGTGGTACTGGTTATTTATGTGATTTCAGACTATCGAGTTTGGGTTTTCATGTGATTTCAAATCAGTCAACTTTGGGTTTTCGGATGATTTCGGATTCGGGAACTTCGGGTTTCGGATCATTTCGGATCGGGGAACTTCGGGTTTCGGGTGATTTCGGATCGGGCAACTTCGGGTTTTCGGGTGATTTCTGATCGAACAATTTTGGGTTTTCGGGTGATTTCGGATCGTGCAACTTCGGATTTTCGAGTGACTTCGAGTCGGGTGACTTTGGGTATCGGATTGCTAACGGGCTATTTTTGCGTTCGGGCTAGTCGGTTTGGGTCGGGTCAGGCTCGGGTAAACATTTTTGTTGTTCTTTTCGGATATCGAACGAGTTCGATTTCGGGCGGGTCGGGCGGGTCATTCGGATCGGGTCAAGTTTTGACAGCCCTACTCATAAGCCATGGTTAGTATGAGGAAACAAACGAAACAAGAGAAGGGAAATTTTTGGAGCGGATTGTGGAAGAAGTTTTGGAGCGGATTGTGGATGAGGAAATATGGTTTGTATGAGGGGGTATATGTAACACCCCGGGCCAGAGGTGCTACAGTGCCATAGTCCCGAAGGACTATAAGGCGGGTGAAATAAAAATTTGCGAAACATAACCCATATATATCAAAAGCAGCACAGCGGAAAACCTGTACAACCTGTCCAGAGTTTGAAACCACAATCAAACTTAACCTACAGAAAATACAACAGTTTACAAACCAAAAACCAATACAATAAGTTCGACCCATACAAGGTCCAAAACCAAAACGACACGCACAACCAAGTCAAAGTCCAAACCAAAAGAGTAAAGCCTTCGACTCCAAACCGACGGTGATCAGGATCCTCCTTGCTGGCGCTAAATCTGCAAAGCCTGATTGACTGGAAGACCCGATACCCCAGCCAACCACATCACGTAAACCGAGGTTGGTCAGTCTTTTGAAAGACTATGGCAAGATTCCTCAAGCCAAAACAATTTCAAAACCATAGAATTATCATGGCAATCAACAATACCAAACAACAACAGATCATACAATATATACATACAATATATACCATATCATACCGACCAATCAACATAAAACACACGCCTAAATACAAACACACTCTATCACATAATCAGCCAATACTCAATCTTATCCAATTCTACACGATACTAATCTCTATCAATCCATCCTAAAACTCATCACAAGCATAGACGAAAAGAACGATCCTAATACCTCAATCAACAACCCTAAGCACATACACATCTTAGGACTGACTTACAACCACAACTAATCAATTAGACTGAACTCGCTACTGCACTACACAACAAATTCAATTATCCTTCACATCAACAAACACATAAGCATCAACGAGATAATCATTACATAATACAACATAACAAACCAACGACCCAGGCCAACCACCCTTCCGGCGCCGCCTGTTCGTTAACTTGGACCGCAGCTCATACGCTCAAATTCAAACCATGTTGGCCCACACCCTCAAGATGGAAACCATCCTTCACACTCAATCCACACAACCGACCTTCATAATCCACTAGCTGTCACCAACAACCCCACCAACATAAATCCACATCACCATAGCTAAATTAGATAATTTTTAACAAGTCAACTAGCCAAAAATCAATATCCAACATAAAACCAATAACCAAACACACAGTCAATATCATCACACAACTACTTAATCAAGTACACAACTAATATTCATCACAAAACCACTTAATCAGGTATAAAACCAATATCAACACATAACCAACACACACAACCACCAACACCTCCAATCCAACCTCCGTCTCCACCACCACATCACCGGGTGAGACAATCAACACACACTTTCCGGATGGGACTTTCACCATCCAACCCTTGAACCTTAACGACGTAGGCGTGCACCCTATGCGGTTTGGTGAGACTATCATCACCTGACCCTTCCGACTCAGATTCAACATTTTTGGCCCTTAACAACGTAGGCGACACTCGGTCCCTACGATGTTTGGTGAGGCTATCATCACCTGACCCTTCGACCTCCAATTCAATTTCAACCCTTGGCCCTTAACGACGTAGGCGTAAACCCTACGCGGTTTGGTGGAATGCATTCCTACCTTCGGCCCTTAACGACGTAGGCGTATACCTTGTATACCCTACGCGGTTTGGTGAAATCCCTTTCAAATCCTTGGCCCATCGACCTCCAATCAACAACAATCCAACCACCACACCGACAACCAATTAATTACTACACACGACCTCTATTAACACATATATATATATATATATATATATTCAACCAAGAAAATTTAAAATCAATAATCCAATCAATCCACGACAATCAATCCACAACAATCAATCCATATCAGTCAATCCCAGCATACACACATTCACACACAAACATTCACACACAAACGCACAATCCCAGCATACAACTGCTAGCACGCACACAATTTAACACACAACCGCCAACACACACAGGTGTCGACATATACAATCCAACACACACACACAAGTGTCAACAAACACTATTAACAACAATCAATCACCTTTAGTCACAATTGACTACCACGTCAACATTTATTCAACACAATACGAGACAAAATACTAACACACGCACACACACCCATTTTTAACCAAGTATCTATATAGTCAATTAATCCAATTTAAATCGCTCAAGAAATGATAAAATTAATTACGAAACACTAGGCATAAATCAATTTATAAAAATTTAATAAAGTTAGCAAGAATCCTCTTGCCTCAAGTCGAACCACAACGACCCTAGAGATCTCCAACCAACTCGAACGAACCTGCGAAATCAATCCGAGCAAATCTCTGGCATTAATTACTCATATAATCCACAACCAATAAAACCCCAAATAAAACCCTAAAATCAAACCCTTAATTAATTAGGCAATTCACACCCCAAATCAACCCAATATCAATTCAAATTGCTGCACAACTCCACAAAATTCAGCAAACAAAGTCCAATTTCAGTCCAACTCCCACCTAAGAACATCAGCCAAGTTGACCCCCAAAAATTCAGCAAACCAAAACATATAACTTAGCAGAATTCAGAAACGAACTTACCCCGTCTGCCACCGGTACGTAGCCACCGGGTAGCTTCTCGACGCTGGGACGACGGCGGCAACCGACACACCACAACAACCAGCAGCAGCTACGGCCTACCTCGTCGGTGGCTAGCCTATGTCGCCGGGATCGTTTTCACATCGCCGAAGGGCTACAACATCATCATCGTCAATCTCTTCCCCGAGCCCTTCCTATACCACCCCAGCACCAACAGTAGCAACCACATACACGACGGAAGCTGGCGGCGCTCCACCAGCCGTGCAGGAGAACTAGACTTCGACAATGGTCGTGCATCCGCTCGAGCCTTCACACCACCAGCTCATCGCGGTCCTACCCAGCAACTCGTCGCGGTCTCACACCAGGGAAAGGAGATGGTGGTGGTAGTCGCGGAGGTCATGTCCACCATGGGGAACGAGCAGCTCAAGGATGAAGAAGGGCAAGGACGATCTGAACAAAGGAGATGTAAGGGTTTGTTCCAATTTTTTCCCCCTTTTCTGCTTTCTTTTTCCCTATTTTCTAATATAAAAAGTCCCCAAAAATCTTTATTTACCATCTTGCCATTTATATATATTTTGGGGTATTTCAGTATATAAAGAGGTTTTTGGGTTGGTGGCGGTTAGGGTTTCAATTATTAGGGTTAATTGGGTTAATATCCTGATTGACAGGATTTGGTGGGCATTTAATGAAAGTTCATGACGGTTGACTATTTTTTTGTTGTCAGTGAAGTTGTCATAAAACTTGTATGCAATCTAAAAAAGTTCAATTTCAAGTTGTCATATTATCCTGTCATTGATTGACAGGAGTTGGTGGGCACTTGGGTAGTTAGTGAAAGTTCATGACGGTTGACTACTTTTTTCTTGTCAGTTAAGTTGTCATAAAACACATTGTGATCTAAACGATGTGAGCAATCTAAACAAGTTCAAGTTGTCATAAAACACGATGTGATCCAAGTATCCAAAAATCTTATATCCAAATAAACTTCCTTGTAATCTAACCGATGTACACTCTCATATACTCGACCTCCAGACCCCATCAAACACGCTGTGAGCCATGTCGCTCCTGAAGCCGTCAATAAATTTGTCTGCCACAACGTCCAGATTTTTCCGACCAGCACTGAGCAACTCCATGTGTTTCAGAGTGTATATCCCACAGTCATGACTACGAACACAACATGCACTTTGTTACTCAGATGAAGTATGTAATAAAATTCATAAGGGGATTCATATTTCGACTTACCCACGCTTGTTCTGCTTTAGTCCTTGAATTCTCTCAAATTTAATCTCTTTAGTACCCCGATGTTCAAATCTCTTGCCAAGCGGGGGGTACTGTGTCATGAAGTGAGGAAGAAACCGACAAATCGCATGCACGCAGTTCTCTATGGCCAAGTCAGGGTTCAAAGCCACATTACAATCATATACATTTGCCTGCCATTGCTGCAAATCGATCTCAACAGCCACCCAATGGTTGTTATCGATGTTGAGGGGGAAGTAAATGAAGTCCAGATCATCCCAACTGGACCCATAAGTCTTAGGCCGATCTCCCCTAAAGTATGCGAGTGCACGTTCAGATGCAGGTGGAACAGTGCAGTCATTTTTCATATAGTATTTCAATGCATCCATATAATCAGCAGTCCAGAAAATGTCCAATATTGTGGCCTTGCTTTTAACTTCGGACTCCAAAAGCGCCTTACGGATATAACCACAAACTTCATCGATATGCTTCAAAAAAATATAATTCATCCTGTCAGGCATTGCAATAAATCCCAACAGTAAACTATGTTGATATCATACTTAAATAGCTTACACCATCTTCCAGCCAAGCTTTTGGTTCCAGTATTAGGCCAATCCACTTCTTGCCCATCTCTTCACCACACAGTCCAACTATTGGCTTAGAGCTGAAAAACAAAGAAGGCGTAATTCAATCCATGAAAGATAGTTGAATATTATTATTAAATCCGTGGGATACTAACCTTTCATCATTCATCCATTCCAGCAAAGCAGTCATCTCCTTCACTTGTGGATTCTTGGTTATCTTCTTCACAATTTTCCCCTTTTTCTCATATGTGTAAGGTGTTTTTTTTTGGGCGGATGGCTTCACCATACGACTAGGAAGAAACCTCGTCGGTTGGAGATGCTGCTCTCGTTTATTTCTGGGTTTTGCCTTCTTGGATGAAGCAACCACATCGGCTAGCACTGAAAGAGGTTCCTCTCTTTCCTCTACCTCAGCTTGGGTAGCCTCCGGTGCTCCTTCAATGTCGTTAGTAAAATCGTGCTCCTGGTCCTTTTCCCCAATGCCAGCATTTTCATTTATGTCTTTGACAAGGGCCATAACACCATACGCACCCTCAACATCATTGTTAGCCTCAATGGAATTATCAAAATCCTGCAATCATAATAACCATGTCATGCATGCGTATAAATCCTGTCACCATGCCTTTTCTTGTAAAACATAAAAACTCACAGACTATAAACTATAAATCTTGTCACTTCGTACAAACAATAATGTCATAGTAGGGATGATAAATTGATAATTTTCATACCTCTTTTCCTTCAGCCTGTACCTTCTCCACCGCAGCCTCCTGAACCTCAGCCTCTACCTTCTCCACCTTCTCCAACGCAGCCTTCTCCTCCGCAGCCTTCTTAACTTCCTCACCATCAGTCTCATTATCGTCATCAGAAACTTCCTCCTCCGCAGCCTCCTTAACTTCCTCACCATCAGTCTCATTATCCTCATCAGAAACATCTACCTTGTCATCCTCCTTCGGTTTGTCACCACCCTGCCGAAGTTCTTCATTGTCATTAGCCTCATCACCATCACCAGATTCATCATCATCATCATCATCATCATCATCATCATCATCATCATCATCATCATCATCATCATCATCATCATCATCATCATCATCATCATCATCATCATCATCATCATCATCATCATCATCATCATCATCATCATCACTCTCAACCTCATCACTCTCAGATAAAACACCCTCAACTTTCTTATCATCCACCTCATCATCCTTATAAACTTCCTCCTCTTCCTCATCAGACTCACCATAGGATTCATCCTCATCCGAATAATTCTTTGATTTCCCAGTACTCTTGAGTTTACGCACCTCCTCCTCCTTTGATACCCTCTTTTCCAGCATTCTCATCCTGTCAAGCACTCCTTTTTCCAACCTCTTCATCATTTTGAACATCTGACTTATCACCTCTGATGACTGCACAGATGCATTACTCGAGCTCGCTCCATCTTTTCCTTGCTTCCCCTTCCCCTTCTTTTTCAAACCCTTCATTGCTTCCTTCACAATTTTGTCAAAATGCGGGTCATCCAATTCAACAACATAGTAGCAGTCGGACAACTCATCCTCATCGGGAATAAGAATGGGCTTAACCACATGTGTAGGATCAGCCAAAGACAACTCCAACACTCCATGTTCAGGGGCGTCATCTGGAAACCAACGAAGACATCGAGGCATTGCAGATTCACTCAACTTTGATGCAAATTGGAGACCAAATGTTGGCATAGCTTCCCATACCCATATCTACAATAACAAGCGGTTTGAGAATTAGCAAATTAAGATACATTATTTCATTTTATCCTGTCACCCTATAATTTAGATCAGGTCACCCTAAAACAATCTGGAATGCAATTAAAAGTATGTTGGAAAACTACTATGTAGTGTCAATCAAACAAGAAAAACTTCGGGCATATTCACCACGATCCTGTCACCCAGTACTCAAATATCCTGTCATAGTATAGCATAAAGTATACTACTATGCTGCAAATAAAACACATTCAGTAATTAATATTTCAACCATTATACATTTAGATCAGGTCACCCTAAAACAGTCTGGAATGCAATTAAAAGTATGTTGGAAAACTACTATGTAGTGTCAATCAAACAAGAAAAACTTCGGGCATATTCACCACGATCCTGTCACCCAGTACTAAAATATCCTGTCATAGTATAGCATAAAGTATACTACTATGCTGCAAATAAAACACATTCAGTAATTAATATTTCAACCATTACAAATTTAGATCAGGTCACCCTAAAACAATCTGGAATGCAATTAATAGTATGTTGGAAAACTACTATGTAGTGTTAATCAAACAAGAAAAACTTCCTGCATATTCACCACGATCCTGTCACCCAGTACTAAAATATCCTGTCATAGTATAGCATAAAGTATACTACTATGCTGCAAATAAAACTACCTGAAACACAATTGGCATGCCTTGAATGGAATATGGAATTCTCGGTGTGTGGGAGAATAGCTTTGCCTTCTCTACTGTTTGCATCCTTTTGGCCAATGCTGTGGTCAATGACTTGTGAAGCTCTTCATAAGCAACCCTTCGCCATGGATAATCCCAAAAGTTATCCATATTCTCCAACAACCTAACATGCAACGGCTTCACTAGCCTCTTCTTATCCCCTCCCAGCAACAAACCCTCAACTATCAACAACAGTGCCAATTTCATTTTGTAGTTGTCCAATTCACGATGTTCTTTAAATCTGTTGTAAACATCTTGTATGGTCGTCTTAGGACCACCAGGACTACCAAAAAAATGCTCCATTACTAGCCCGTCTGCTTTAGTATCCACAAATGGAAGTTCCTCACAATTCAGTCCAGTTATGAGAGAGAACTCCTTAATCGAAAACCTCAACTCTTTCCCTGCCACCTCATACCAAGACTCCCACTTCTTTTTTGTTTCAAGTTGCTTAAATAGATCTGCATGCACTGTATGTGAAGAAAATGATACCTGCTGCAACATTTTCAAAACTTTTCCAAACGGGCCATCCAAAACCCGTTGCCAATCCACATGTGTCAACTTGTTTTCAATCTCACGAACAAAGTGCACCCTATAGTTTATGTTAATTCTGCCGTAGAAAGGTGCACCTCTGAAATAACTGTACCTAATCTGCAAGCCAAATGAAAATAACCATAAACACACGCAATCGAACCATTTCAGAAGCCTCAGACGACAGATGAAAAAACATAAAACCCTAAAAAAACACTCCTGATACAAAGTAAACCATTTCAGATGAGTGACAGGACAATTGAAAAATTACGCTAAGCCCTAAACAAAAAAAATTAGACAACTTACATCCTCTTTAAAGATTAAGGGTTTATTCCCCTCTTCATTATTCGCTTTTGGCCTTGACCTGCCCTTCACGGCTTTTTTCCCTATGGAACTATTAGAAGTTTTTCCGCCTTTCGCCTGCACTACGCCTCTCTGCTTCTTCTTCTTTCGAACCTGGTTGTCGTCTTCTTTTCTCTTCCTTTTCTCTCCACTCTTCTTTGGGGTCGATTCTTTACGGTCTCTAAGCACTACCATTTTCTAGGGTTCTTTTGTAACGCGTTAATGGAGAAAGATGGAGGAGGGAGTAAGTAAGAAAATGTGGAGATGGACTTCAAGAGTAAGTAAGCATAAATCGAGAAAGATGGAGGAGTTGAAGAGTCGCCTTCTGGGGAAGAAGAAAATGTCTGATAACAATGATGGATGTTTGCAGAGTCGCCTTCTTGGGAAGGAAAATGAAGAAATGTGGAGGGAATTTTGGAAGGTAAACACGGAGGGGCTTTTGGGAGAATTCGAACTTCGAAGAAAGGTAAATCGGTGTATGTCTTACGCTTTTTATTCTAAATTAAATATTATTAAAACGGTCAAATCGGTTAACAAATAATATTACAAAATAATTTTGTACCCTAAAACAACAGAAAAAAGGATATTTCCGACAATAGGAGTATACAATATGACAAATAACATATGTGCAACACTGGCAATTACCCTAGATTTCCAAAACAACACTGACAGGAATTTTGAACAACACTGGCAGGAATTTTGAACAAGAAATGCAACAACCAATATTGCTATATTTCCAAAACAATCTCAACACAACTTATTATCAACAATACAAGTCAATTCTAGCGAAAACCCCCCAACAAGGAATCATATAACACTAGCACTATCCCAACTACAGTGAAGCTTACATGAAAGTGAATAACATATCCTCCACTAGTCAAACCAGTTCATATCGAATATACTATCGGCTATCCTTTTTCTGTACTCATCCACAAATTTGTCACCCACGTTCACGATGTTTTGACGTCCGAAACTTAGCATTTCTATGTACTTGATCGTGAAGACGCCACAATCGCCCCTGCACACAAGTAAAAAATGTAGTTGGTTTGCTGATATTATAACCAATTTCACACAAACAAATGAACAATTTATGTAAACAACTTACCCTCTCTTGTTTCTCTCCAATGTAGGAACACGAGTCATATTTAGGGGAATTCCCCGCCTATGTTCATAAATTGTTGCCAAAGGCTCATATTGTGATATCATGACAAGAAGAATATATGTCAACTCTGCAAGGAGCCTATGGACTTCCAACAATTTGAACAAATTGACGTCGGGATCGTATACAGTGACACACCATTTACTTAGTTGTATCTCCAGAGCTACCCAATGTTTGTCCTTGAAATTGAAGGGGAGGTATATACGATCCACATCCTTCCAATCCTTCCCATAAATTGTAGGCAGTTCCCCATGTAGGTATCTCATCTTACCTCCATTAGCAACATAACTTTGCTTATCTGATAACCATCTATTCATTTCCTTGTCCAAATTACGCTGAAACTAGGTGTCCAATATTGCCACTGGTTTGTCACGCACGCGACACCCAAGATAATACATACATTCGTCCAAGTGCTACAAACCAAAAATATATGTCATACCACAAATTTGCTGCATGCCACGATAATTTAAAAAAAAAATGAAAGGAGCTTATATTAGATTTCAGCCACCTCTTTGGTTGCAACAATGGCTCAAAAAACTCCCTCTTTAGATATTCTCCAGTTGGAGAAACAATTTCCTCACTGCATCATAACATGGTTTAATTAACACCTCAAACACGCATTCATATCTTCAAGACAGGTTCATATAATCAAGACAGGAGGGACAACTTCCTAACATTTCCCTCGAGTCTAACCAACACTGCAATTTATTCATGTTTGAAAATCCTTTGGGCGTTGAAACCTTGTATCGTTTGGGATTATCGGCTACTCTGGACAGTCCTCTCTTCCTGACAGGATGGTCCTTCAGTTCACCAGTTGTATCAATTGTTTTTGTTGAGCTGCTTTTTCTTGTTGAGAGTCCAATTGATTCTTTGGTAGACTCTCCTTCCACCTCAGCTTGTTTTTGCGTCTGCAAATAAGTTTTTTCATAAATAACATGTTGGTGATCTGAGGGACCATCCTGTCAGGATGGTTTATTGATGCATACCTCAACTCCTCTTGTCCTCCCTATTTTATTTTTCGCCTCATTCTGAACTGCGCCATCTTCATCACCCATCTTCTTTTCTGAGCGAGTCTTCCTTGTCACTACTTTTCCTTCCTTGCGATTACTTTTCCCCTCATCCTGTATTGCACCCTCAACATCATCTCTCTGAACTGCACCATCTTTATCATCCTTCTTCTTTTTTGAACGAGTCTTCCTTGTAACTTGCTTTCCTTCTTTCTTATCGTCTTCTTCTTTTGTCATCGTTTCTCCATTTTCCCCCTCATCTTCTACTGCACCCTCAACATCATCTCTCTGAACTGCACCATCTACATCATCCTTTTGCTCTCGATAAACAACCATTCTTCCTAAATTGCCATTGTCGACTTTAGTGGCACCTTCATCATCGTCATCCTGTAGGGGATTTGAATCAGACCCCCATTCTATCCATTCCGACATCCTCATCACGACCATGTACACCATTCTGCTTCAATAAATTACAAGTTAGATTTAACTCAAAAGAATAATCAGTAAGTGCACCATTCTATAATGTTTGTCAAAAACAGAGCTTTATGCATAACTAAATTACAATTCAAAATGACATTACTATTCTATACAAGTACAAATGCTTGAGCTTCCACGACATATATATATCTAAGTTCCCAAACATAACTTAATAACGATTGTTGACAGTTATCTTACCTCCCCTTCCTCTTGTTCATCATTTGTTGAACCTGACTTGTTGAATACCCTCTCCTTGATCATCAGTTGCATTATGCCCAAGGTTTTATTCATAGCACAAAACCCTGCGTCCACTTGGTTTTCCAAATTAATCATACGCTCATGAAGCTCTTTCATAGCGCACATCACCTGTCTTGCATCCAGGCCCGAGGACTTTGTAGCAGGGGCAGAGTCTGAATCATTCTTTCCTTTTCTTCTACCATTGGTAGACCTCTTATTACTTAGCTCGAATTTCTCAACTGCCTTGTCAAAGTAAGTGTCCTTCACTTCCCCATAAAATTTGCATTCTTTTAAGACCTCCACCTCTGCTTCTTCCTCTATCAACACCACATTTGGAATAAAACGGGATGTGGCCTTCCCTAAGAAAGACTCCACAGCCGTCGCATCAGGTTGTGAATCTGATGACCATCGTAGACCGCGTGGGTAGGCCTCCTTATCCACCAAATGTGCAAACGCTGAAGCAATTGGTTTAATAGCTTCAAACATCCAAACCTGAACAGCCAAACCATCAATATATTATAACTACAATACCAACTTCAATACAATATACATTACATCCTGTCATGTTACCTGAAAGGCCATTGGCAACCCCTTGAGTTTGTAACCCAACCTTGCACTTGAGTCTCTGCTTGTTTCAACCGTTTCCAATCTATTCTTCACCGTTGAACTCAATCCCTGGTGAGTTTCAATGTAGCTAACCCTGCCCCATGGGAATTTCGTGAATCGATCGATATCAGCCAATAATTTCACATGACCTGTGCTTATGCGAACTTTTTTCTCAACCCCAAGAATGACGCCCTCTAATATAATCAATAATGCCATCTTATATTTCAAAGGGCTATCAAGTTGTGTATGCATAAATAAAGACTCGAGCTCAGCCAACATCAAATTTTGTACATCAAATAACTCTTTCACAGCATTTTTATCCGGGTTCAGCTCATTATCTTTCATTCTGTGGCAGCATAACCCCGTCACAAGTGCAAATTCCTTCATTGAAAAATGCAACAGTTGTCCTTGCAGGTCATACCACGTCTCCCACAATTTCCTCGTTTCTACTTGACGGAATAAAACGTAATGTACAAGCTGGCATGAAAAGTTTTGGCGACGAACCATCTTCACAGTAGGTCCAAATGGACCATCTATTATCCTCTGCCAGTCCACAGGGGAGAGGTATTTCTCAATAAGATTAAGCAATTCACGCCGACAGTTTTGGTTGACTCTGCCGATGAACTTTTTCCCTTCAAATCTCATTAAATGACCCTAAAAATACAAATTATACAAGGTCAATAAATACAAAACGAACTTAGACTTAAACACAAACTGACAGGATGTCAACTATGGAAAACTACACACAATGAGCTAAACAAAATTTACCTTTTTACCCATTTTAATCTCCTCTGTTTCAATATGGAGAACTACACCACTTTAGCTGCACTGGGGGAGATAGACAAACAACATAAAATATCAACATTTAAGCTTTTTCTAAGCACCTCACTCAACATACTCAGTTGTAGAGATCACACGAGAAGACAAGGAAGTTGCAAGAGTAAGAGAGCTATAATGTCAGGAAAATATAAACATTATAATTTCAAGTAAGGAAGATAATCTGACATTCATGACAATCAAATTGATCATTTCAACAATAACACTATACGATGTGACAAATATTTCATCAACGCTGACAAGAAATATTGAAACAATGGTAATTCCTGCAATTGTGACAAAAACAAACATAATCTGACATTCTCATTTTACAAACACGGATTTCACAGGTTTATACAATTCGCTGCATTCAACCTCACTTCCTCACTTCATTTCAGCTCAAACAACATCGAATCAACCCTAAAAACCAAATGAAGAGCAACAGAGCAACCCTAAAATGGCGTTACTTGACTTGAACTCTGAAAAACTTGACATACCTACCTCCAACAACAAGGGCCTTAATCGGAGCAAACCAAATGAACAACAAGGCTCGAAGAAGATAGACAGAAGAGGCAGATGAATCGGATTCGCGACTGAATCGCAAGGGCCTTAATCGGAGCTCAAGCGGCGATGGGATTAGGCTACCTCGAACGGTGAAGAAGGGTTTAAGCTACCTCGAACGGTGAAGAAGGGTTTAAGCTACCTCGAATGGGTGAAGAAGGGTTTAAGCAAACAAACCTGGAAGAGAAACCTTCACGCCGGAATCGGTTAAATTCGCCGGTAAAAAAACAGATCTACACTCCGCCGGAGAAGATGGACATTCCGCCGGAAAATATCAGATCTGGGAGAGAGGCTTGATTTTTTTTCCTGTTGCGAAATTTTCAGATTTCATTTGGGATTTCAAAATTATTTGGGATTTGTTTTTTTTTCGCATTTAAAATAGTGTCATATCATATTTTATTTTCCAAAAGAAAAGGTAAAGTCAGATTTTAATTTACCTTTTTATTTGTGGGGTATTTTTGCAAAAAACAAGCCAAGAATAAGTCAATAGGGTATATTTGCAAAAAACAAAAGTACTAGGGTAGAATTGCAAAGCCATATATGATTTGGGGTATTGGTTGCTATTTCTCAATATTCAAGTAGTCATTTTTTTTCAAACTTGTGTGATAAATATAATGTTCCTAAACAAACATACATAGTCCTATAAAAGACACAATTCCTTTGGAATCTTCTCTTGGTGCATATCTCTTTTTATCGTTTCAGTGAGAGTATCCGAGTTATGTATCATATGCCGATTATTATTCGAGAGACAATGATAGTAACTAGATACAATCACTAGAACCACTCTATTTGAGCCCTTGTTCAGTCTTTCATTAGACTAACCAACTTTTATCTTTCTTTGAATGGTTGACTGGTGTCATCCGTCCTATACGGCACATCAGGTAAAGTTTCCTAAGTTGAATATGCGGGAAGACGGCGTTGAGATCTTGTTTTGGAGTTTTTTTACTTATTAAGTCTTCCGCTGGTACTTTGATATATATTACTGAGTTTCCATCTTTAGCAGTGTTGTTTGTGAGACAATTTTGGATTTAATATATTATTATTCGTATTATTTTGTATTTTCGATCAATACTGTAACACCTTGGGTGATTTTGGATATGTGATCCGAAATCACTGACGGTAATATTCCTAAGATAATTTAGGGGTGTTACATGTCCACTGATCCTTAACAGACAAAATCATCCAAAAAAACATGAACTCATCCGCTCTCAGTAAGCGGACAACAATTGATTATCCAAAAAATAACAAACCCGGTTTATTTTTTCTGCTATGAGATAGCAGACTAAAATCCTAAAAAATAGTAAATCCCAATTATGTGTACCATGTTCATATTATAAATCAATGTGAGTTAGATTGTTCACTACTATCGTTCATAATTTCTCATTCATCTTCATTGACATTCTAAAAGTGTAAAAAATTCAATAATGGGTTTTGAGGTATATATGATGCCTCTACATGAGTGACTATATATAAACAATAAACCACGTCGCGAGATTCTCGAATATAATGCTATTTTGTCCGATATGCCGTAGCGGACAAAATAGGGTTTCGTCCAAGATAATATCGAACCGACCGTTGCTAAACCGGTTTGGTTTTGGTTCACCGTAACTGAATCGTTCAGGTTGTTCGCTACTACGTAGCAGACAAACTGACATGATTTCGATCATGTCCGCTTACTCGTAGCAAACAAATAATGATTTTTCTGATAAGAAAATCAAGTTTGCCCGTTAATAGGTAACAGACTAGTGCGCGAGAAAACGTCCGCGAATGCACAAATCAACCCCCTAAAAGTATTTTTTAGGAAAAAAAATAAAAATCATTGATTTAACACTTTAAAAAACTTTTATTAATGGTTTATCTTATCATGTTAAGGGTAACTAGTATAGCGGCAAATTTACAAATTTATAATAGGAAACTATTGATGAGAACCTCCTAGACAAGGCTTTTCTTCCCAAGGATCTAGATCATGACCAAGCAAGAGCTTCTCCTTCTCTCTTGGGGTTGGACGTCTCCTTAGGGCTCTTGAAGGTGTCTTGAAGGTGGGAGCAAGGGAGGAACCGTGGGTAGCCTAGGGGAAGCAAGGGGTGGCCGGCCGTGAGACTCCTTGGCTGGCCGTGGCTTCCAATGAACCAAGGGGAGCCTCTAGGAGAGGCTCCTTGGCTGGTTTGTCTTGGAAAGAACTCAATGAGCTAGATTGATGGATGAACTCGTGAGGATTGAGAGGAAGAGAAGAAATTTGAATGCTTTGGGATTGATAGAAGTAAGTGAAGGCCTTGGGGAGGTATTCCTCTAACCCAAGAGAAATATTCCACTTCTATAATCTTCAACCTAGTTACAATGAGCTACAAAAAGAGTTTAAATAGTCATGGCATTTTAGCCAACAATGGAAGTCTCTAATGGGCCTTAGTGAGTTAAAGCCCATATGCAAATGTCTCTTCACACTCACTAAGACAAGACTAAAATCATGAGACTAAATAACCAAAAATAGAAAGGGGATAAAAGCCTTAGAGGCTTGGATATAGGCGTGCACATGAATGCATTGGAATCGAAGCAAGGTCAATGCTTGAGTGTCGTGGCATAGGTGCATTGGCGCCTTGGTGATCACGGCCTTGGCTCCTCCATGTTGAGGCATAAGAGTAGGTGTGGCCCTTGGGCTGGAGTGTGTTGGAAGCATCCATCACCGGGACTCATCACTCTCCCCTTCTTAGCTTCGAAGCGTCCTCGCTTCGAGTATGTTGGAAGTCCGGGATATGGAGAAAGTATGGTGGCGCGTCTCCCCTTCTTAAAGGTGAAGGTGGAGTGAGGGAGACCGCCACTAACACAAATAAGCATGAGCATACGAGAGCCGTCGGGCGGCTCCTTGGGCACAACAAGATGAGAGGCCTCATGGGCGAGCCACATGCGTGGGTAGGGCTTGGAGCGGCACCGGGCTGGAATCTGTGCCAACGGTGGAGGCAGGTTCGCCAATGTCCTAGGACAAGCAAACTCAATAAGCAATGGAAAAGTCAGCCAACGGTGTGGTGGGGCCCTAAGGATGGCTCTAAGCAAGGCATCGGGGTGGGGAGGGCGACTAGTGTCAAGGAGAAAGCTCGTCCCAAAATTCAGCCACCAAATGTTCCAAAAATGACTCACTAAAGTAGGATCCCAAGCCAAGATAATAGTACGAGGGATTCCATGGAAGATTGCCTTGGTGCCAAATGTAAGGGTAGCTAGCTCGGTTGTAGGGTGCGGAAGTAGATGAGGAATGCCAAGATCTCTCCTAGGGGGGGTTCTTACCCAACACATAAACGGAATCCCTCCCCTTCTTAAGCGTGGGCAATCCGGTTAGAAAGACCAACGACGCAACTGCCATGGTTGTACTGCGAGGCATATTGCGAGGCTCTTCTTTCCAATTGCTCGCGTGTTCTCCTATGTAATTCTTGCACTTGTTCGGCGCGGTTGGCGGCAGTGATGTGCACTGGGTCATGCAGTGGGCGCGGCGACATGTCTAGCGGCGTCAAAGGATTCCTTCCATAGACTACCTCGAAGGGTGTAAGCTTGGTCGCCGTGTGCCTGCATCGATTATAAGAAAACTCCACAAGAGATAGTAAGTCCTCCCAACGCCTCGGGTTGGCCTTTACCATGGTGCGAAGGAGGGCTCCTAGGGTTCTATTCGTAACCTCAGTTTGGCCATCGATCTGGGGGTGGTAGCTAGTGGAGAAGAAAAGTTTAGTGCCTAGCTTACCCCAAAGTGTTCTCCAAAAATGACCAACAAAATTAGAATCCCTATCACTAACAATGGTATGTGGGACTCCATGAAGATGCACCACATGCTCAAAGAATAAATCGGCTATCTCACTAGCACTATGGGTTGTCTTACAAGCTATAAAATGGGCCATCTTAGAAAACCTATCCACAATGACAAAGATAGAGTCCTTACCTCGACGAGAGAGGGGTAAACCCGTGATGAAATCCATGGAAAGGTCTTCCCAAGGGCTGGTGGGTATCGGAAGTGGCGTGTAGAGGCTATGTGGGCTATACCTGGCCTTGGCCCTTTGGCACGTCACACAATTGCTACAGTAGCGGGTCATCTGGTGGGTCATACGAGGCCGTAAAAAGTGCTCCCTAAGCGCGGCCAAGGTCTTGACAATCCCAAAGTGGCCTCATCCATCGTGTGCATAGGCGTCCAACCTTGTACAAGTAACCCTCAGAGAGAAAATAAGACTCAAACTCCTGGCTCATAAGGCAATGCTCTAATATAGGCTTAAAGAAAGGGTCAAGCTCATACAATTCCTTTATCAAAGCAAAACCAAGAACCTTTGTTTGAACATGGGTCAAGAAAACGTACCTGCGAGAGAGGGCATCGGCCACTACATTCTCCTTCCCCTTCTTGTGGACCATGACATAAGGAAATGTCTCAAGGAACTCCACCCAACGAGCATGGCGTCGGTTGAGGTGGGCTTGGCTCTTCAAATAGCTCAAGGCGGCGTGGTCGCTGTGGATGACAAATTCTCATGGACAAAGATAATGTTGCCAAGTCTTTAGCACACGAACTAGGGCATACAACTCCTTGTCATAGGTAGGGTAGTTGAGGGTGGCCTCGGTGAGCTTCTCAATGAAAAAGGCTATGGGCCTCCTCTCTTGGTGCCAGACACCTCTAATGCCGATGTCGGAAGCGTCACACTCTACCTCAAAGTGCTTGGAGAAGTCAGGGAGTTGGAGTAGAGGCGCATGGCACAAGGCATCCTTCAAAGCTGAGAAGGCTTTCTCATGGGCCTCAAGCCAAGTGACTGTGGCTCCCTTCTTCATGAGCTCATGCACTGGCGCGACGATGGAGCTAAAATCTCTCATAAAGTGCCTATAGAAAATGGCGAGGCCAAGGAAGTTCCTCACCATGGTGGGCGTCGTCGGCTTCGGCCACTCTCTTATGGCCTTGACCTTGTCTTCGTCGACGCGCAAGCCATCCTTGGTCACCACGTAGCCTAGGAAATTTGTAGTGTCCGAACAAAAGCGACACTTGCCAATGTTGGCATACAAGCTCTCACATCGCAAGCACTCTAACACAAGCCTAAGGTGCTTGACATGGTCATCAAGGCTACGAGAATAAATAAGAATGTCATCAAAGTACACGACAACAAACTTGCCTAGAAAATCTCTCAAGACATGGTTCATCAAGCGCATGAAGGTGCTAGGGGCATTGGTGAGCCCAAAAGGCATGACGAGCCACTCATAGAGCCCATACTTGGTCTTGAAGGCGGTCTTCCACTTATCACCTTCTTTCATACGAATCTGGTGGTAGCCACTCTTCAAGTCAATCTTGCAGAAGAGAGTCGCGCCGTGGAGCTCATCAAGCATGTCGTCTAGGCGCGGTATTGGGTGCCTATAATTCACGGTGATCTAGTTTATTGTGCGGCAATCTACACACATTCTCCAAGATCCATCCTTATTTGGCACAAGGATCACACGCACTGCGCAAGGGCTTAGAGATTCCCTCACGTAGCCGCGATCCAAGAGCTCTTGCACCTGGCACTGCAACTCCTGGATCTCCTCAGGGCCGGTGCGGTAAGCGGTGAGATTGGGCAATGAGGCACCAGGCACCAAGTCGATTTGGTGCTCAATGCCCCTCAAAGGTGGTAAGCTCTATGGAAGCTCCGTTGGAAAGACATCGGCGAAGTCGGCGAGCAAAGAGGCAATTGGAGGCGGCAATGGCTCAGCACTCGGCGTCTCTGGAATGCAAGGAGTGGGCACCAACAAGAAACAGGGAGCCTTGCCCGTCAAAGCGGCAGTGAGCTCAGTGGGCCGCGCTAGAAGCAGCCTGTGCTCACAGCGGCCTTGCAACGGAGGCGTCTGCGACGATCGAACAGCCAACTGCGATGATGGCGAGGCACTTGGCAATTTTTGTGAGGCACTGGGTGTGTGGATACCAGTTCTCGAGCCAGAATGGGAAGTGCCTGGCCAGTTCTCTTTGGGCCTTGTCTTGGCCTGCCTAGCGGCTGTAGTAGCGGTGCCATCACGATCCAGGGAGGCACTGGGTGGCCCACCTGTGGCATTCGTCTTCTTGGATGCAGTGCCTGGTGGAGACGTAAAATTGCCAGTTTTGGGGGAGTTTTGCTTCTGGAGCGCCGCTGGGGTGTGTTCTAGCCTTGTAGAGGCGGCCTCGATAGCCTTCTGGCGATCTCGCTCAATCTGGTCCTGCAAGATCTCATGGGGAGACATTGGATGCAAAGTGATGCGCTTCCCATGGTAAGTGAACACATATGTGTTCAAATAGCTATCATGGAGCACGTGCCTGTCAAATTGCCATGGGCGCCCAAGCAAAATATGCATGGCGTCCATTGTAATGACATCACAAAGTATAGAATCACAATATTGACTAATGGAAAAGGAAATAAGGCACTGGCGAGATACTGTGTTACCTGGACTAGAAGAAATCCATTGGAGGGCATACGGCTGTGGGTGAGGCGTCGTTGGAAAATCAAAGTGCTTCACGACCTTCTCATTACCAGTGTTGTAACAACTGCCTCCATCAATTATGACACTCAAGGAAGCCGTTTGGACGAGTTCCCTTGTGTGAAACAAGTTCTCGCGTTGGTCGACTAGGCTAGCTTCCTTGACCGTGAGGATACGCCTTGTCACTAAGCTCAAAGGTGTGCCCGCATGCAGTGAAGCAGGCTCACAATCGTAGGCGTCCTCGGTGTCCTCGATGCCTTCCTCAATGGGCTCGAGAGCGGGCTCGTCCTCCTCATAAGAGTCATAGCCGGTGGCGGCGGAGGAGAAGAGAACTTTCTTGGCATTTAGGCAGTCTTTCTTGTAATGGCCCCTGCCTTCACATTTGTAACACTCGAGGTCTCGCGCTCGATCGGTGCTCGGTGTCGATGTCCTGGGCGCAGTCGCGCGGCTGGCAGTGGGCTGCGTCGCGGGCTTCGGCTGCCGGCCTTGGCTAGACGCGGCTGGGACTGAGGCAGTGGGACGTACATTATTAGAACTAGTGATAGGCGTTGTCGAGGCGCCTAAGCAAAATAATCCTAAACAAACCTAAACAAGTAGCAAAGGCAAGCAAGGGTCGAATCCCACAGGGAGGAAGTAATCTTTCTAAGTGCACAATTGTATGTCAAAGGTAACAAGGGGGGTTTTGGTTGATTGGTTGTCAAACAAGTAAACAAGGGAAACAAAAGCAAAGAGTTTATAATCAAATAGGGAAAACCACTTAGCCAAACAAATATCCACCATTCATTTGATTGGTTGATCCTAGATTATCTCTAATTCCTTCCTATGAATGTTCCTATTCCTATTCATAAGTTATAAATAGGACAAAAAAACCCTGAGAATACTAACTATTAAATAACTATGAAAACCTCACGCGTCAATTCAATAGCAGCAATGAGCACACGAATTTAGATAGATACATGCAAGAGTAGCAAACAGTCAAACTATTGCATGAAATTAATTCTCCCTACAATAAACTAGTCCCAAACAGTTCTTAGAGTATTGCAGTTGCTACACATGAATTAGATAACTCAAACAGTAATTACCAAACCCTAGAAATAGACAATTACCAATAATAACTAGTTGCGTCCAACAAGTGAAATCAATAATAATCAATGGGATGAAGAACAAGAGAATCAATACATTCAAAAGGAAAGAAATAGAATTAGAATCTCACAACCGTATATCAATTGAAGGCTTCAATCGTCAGACTAAGCAAAAGTGCTTAGTTCTTCATAGTTCAAAGGAAAATCAATACTGAATGATAAGAAATTCGATAAAATCCAAAGTGGCTAGGGGAAACTCGGTTAAGAACCCTAGAAACCAAACCTAAAGTAAAAATATAACGAAACAAATCATAGAAAGGAAAATAAACAAATAGATTCGGAATAAAGAAAAGAAAAGGAAAATAATAAAAACGACTTCGGAAGAAATTCGCCGCGTGGGTCGCGGCCGTGCCATTCCGCGATCGCGGATGAGAATCCGCGGTCGCGGAAAATTCATCCTTACTCTCACTTGTCTTCGAATTCGCGCGTCGCTGGTGGGTTTTTCCGCGGTCGCGGAATGATATCCGCGATCGCAGAAAAAGCATTCTTCTGGATCTTGGCTACGACTTTTCCGCGGGTGTCGTCCGCGGGCTTCTCCGGTCGCGGCTGCTCCTTATTTGCTCCATATGGCTTCTTTTCTTCATTCTTCCTTTGGTCTTCACTTGTGGTCTCTCTTCCATCTTCCATAGCTCTTCGTTTACATACGTAAGACCACCAATTCGCCATATCTTCAATTCACTCCAATCTTCTAACATATCCTCTAATTTAATCCAAATGGCACCCAAAATAATGGTAACAACCCCTAGTTACGCACTACAAAGTAGAGCATATCAACTAGATTGACTAGGGTTAGAAGCATACCTTGTTTGGCCAGATTGCCAATTGTAGCTCTTTCGGCGATTGAGTTGATTATGGATTTGTATTGCCGTGTGGGTCAATGTGTTGAGATCCTTGATGGGCAAGATCTCAAGCTGGTCTCGGATTGAGGCATTCAATCCACTCAAGAACTTGGTCCTTAGCGTCGAAGGGGCGACACTAATGTTGGCCTTGTAGTACATGTCCTCTAAGGTGGAGAAGAACTCGAGGGGAGTCTTGGCGCCTTGGCGATCTCCATTCTCATTTGATTCGTATAGTCTGGAGGCACATACTTCTTCATCATAACGTACACCAATTGATGCCACTTGGTGATGAGAGGGAGGTGGCGTCGAACGCAGTCGTCAACGAAGCGATGCCACCATACACGGGCGGCTCCTCGGAAGTGCAAAGTGGCGGTGTCAACATGGTCCTCAGGCGGCACACGGCAATATCTCAATGTGTACTCGGTGGTCTGCACCCTTTCAAGAAAAACAGAAGGGTTGTATTCACCAAAGAAGTGTTCAATCCTTACGTTGACTTCGTGTCGTTGGTAGTGAGGCACGGGCGCGGCTGCAAAGAGGGGGTTCTGGTAGGCGCGCAATCCAGGGGGTGGAACGCGTCCATGTTGTCGCATGTCGTAGCCTGGCTAGGCATCGCCGTGTGCTAACTCGTCCCTGGGCGCGTAGGCGTCGTCGCGTCGGCACTGTCGCGACTGGGCATCGTAGTCGACTCGGCGACGGAAGTCATGTGGCAACTCGTCTCGGCGCTCGCCGCGAGTGTCACGATCATGGGAGCCTTGGGCTTCTAGGCGCAACGGTGGAATCCAATCCGATGGGCGATCCTGCAATTCAATTGGATCTCCAAGAGGTGGATGGAAAAAAATGGATTGACTATACCTGAGTCTTCAATTTCTTCATCGTCGAAGTCGTCATGGATGGTGGGCGTCGAAGAGCCAAAGCCATCGGAGCCATAGCGAGGCATCCTCGCACTTTGATGGCCAAGATGCTCTCGAACGTCATATGGTCTGGGCTGGGTAGTGGGTGTCTTTAGGGCCGTATCGTCGCACCGTGTTTGTCGACTGAGTCGTCGATTGGGTCTCCTCGGCACGTCAGCGTGTAGCTCGGCTTGGCGGGCTCGACCTTCGCGTGGCGCGGAGCCTGGTACTCGGCGCTGGGTGCGTCTAGAGGCATACCTAGCATTAAAATCATAAGGCTCAGAATACTCACCTTGAGAGTCGTCGGCGCGGTCGGAGCCAGTGTCGTAGCCAGCGGGTGTGGCTCTGGGCATGTAGCGATCCGTGTGGGACACGTATCCTTGGCTACTCTCAATGACACTTTGGATCCGGTTGAGACGAGGTTGAAGGTTGGATATTGAGGGCATCAAACCTTTGCCTTTGTCTATGCATGCATTACTGGGGTCGGCGTCGGTGGCGCGTGGCGCAGCCGGTGTGTCCATAGGGATCACGGGTGTCGGAGTGGGCACTAGTTGTTCCGCTCGTTGATGGGCTTGCAAGTGAGCCACTTGTTGTCGAAGGGCTTGGATCTCTCTTTGCTCCTCGGACAACTCCAAAATAGGGTCTTGTTGTGGTGGATATTGTGGGGGATCCATAAGGGAAACTTATGGGTCAACGTTGTCGGCGCCGGTGTTGTCTCCGCCCGATGTGATGGCCGCCATGCTACCTATAACAGTATGACCAGACATAGGAGTAAAAACAAACAAAAGACACGAACAACAACAATCAAGAAATCACTAGTCAAGTCAACAATGTTCACGTAAGGGAGGGCTTGTTTGGCTTGCCGTGAGGGCGGCTAAGGCTAGGCACAAGAGATGGCGTGAGAAGCAAGTCGTCAATCAAACAAACAAGAACAATTGAAACCCTAAACCAAACGAGAACAAGTAAACCAAACTAGCAAGACTTACCTTCTAGGAGGTGAACCTAGACGGCGAAGAGATTGAGAAGATGAGCCTAGGCCGTTGCGAGTGGGTTAGGGTTGCGTTATTTTGGCTTTCCCTAACTTGTTGCCTTGTATAACTTTTTTTTTTGAATAACCGATTGGCTTTTTTTTGTTTAATAATATCCAAATATATTATCTTTTGACTTTGGAGATATCGGATAAGAAAAATAAAAGAAAATAACGGCCTACGTAACAAGAATGATCAAGCGAGATCTTAAGAGATATGAGAGAGAAAAGAAGATATGATTTGCTATCTTATAGAAGGAAATTCGGCTAACCAACTAAAAAGCAAATCAAGCAAATAAGGAAACAAAATTCACGCAAGGAAATAAGGAAACAACTACTCTAGCATGCAAGATATCAAAGTTACCAAACACACTAAAACTTATGGGGCAAGAAAAAAAAATCGAACAAGGTGTTACCTTGTGAAAACCGAAGGACAAGAAAATATGGAAACTTTTAGTTTTTTTCGTGACTTACAAGACGGTTGGGCTCTGATGCCATTTGATGTGTTCTTGCCTCCGATGACGATCACACTTGTCAAAGGTGACACTTTTGGACCTAGTCTTGGATGAGAAGTCACAAGTCTTGTTTGTCAAGGCTGCCGTGGAAACCTTGGGGAAACCCTTGATGAATTGCACGAAAGCTTGACAAGCGGTGGCGAAGTGAATAGTATCTTTTGAGGTTATCGGACACCGTGGTGACTGGATGCGAACCTGGTGGTGAGTGTCTGGGTGGTATCGGCGATGGCGGTGATGACAAGTGTCAAGACAATGACGATGATGGCGAGCGATTGACTGGGTTCGATGGTGGGTTCGATGGCGACGGCGATAGCGATGGCGATGTGGATGTCACAAGCGATGGAGCTAGCGATGGCGGCAACGATGGTGTGAGTGCGATAGCGGGTGCGAAGTGGTGGCGATGTAAGCGATTGATGGAATGCGATGGTGTGATGGTTTGGGATAGATGACTTGAAGATCAAGTCTTGTCGTAGCGTCGGCGGCGGAGTGAAGGGAGATGCGAAGGAAGACTTGCTTGAAGGGTTCCAAGCGATGCCGTAGCGTCGGCGGCGGAGTGAAGGGGGATGCGAAGCTAGAGATAGGTTGACGTCCGATCAAAGGAAGGAGGAATTATCACTCGACTAAAGCTTTGATTAAATTGAACGTAAAGAAATAACAATAGACAAAGTTTGCTTAAATACTAGAGGCGAGACTTGGATGGGCCAAGTCGAGTCTAGTGGGCTAGCCCATGCAACATGCAATAGGCACACACCCTAAAAATAGAAAGACTATAAATGGAAACTTTCTAAAACAAGCAAAATACCAAAAATAGTAATGTCTCAAAATAACAATGTCAAACACGAGGCAAATAAACCTCTAAATGACTAAGCCAGTGGCGGTGAGGCATGGGATGCAGACACTGGGAGCGGCGGCGACGTCATGGGTGTTTGGGATCGATAGTGGGCACGTCCGGTGCCGAAGACGATAGGCTTGTCTCTGCGATGCCGATGGTGGCGAGGACTTGGAGTCTGGGCTCGGTCTCGGGTGGGCCTTGGCCAGCGATGACGCGAGCGATGAGAGATTGCACGGCGTCGGCGATGGCCTTGGCTCTCAATCTAGTCACTGGGCCCTCTGAGCGTAGGCTCATGGCATGCTCCTCCTCTATGGCTGTCATGGAGGGCAGGGTCGCATCACTAGGCAAGAGAAAGACAAGTGTAGACCCAAAGATATAACCCTCAAAAGTTGCCATGTGTGTTGTGTTCCCAAACTCTCTATGGGGCTCATTGGCATACTCAATCAACAAGTTCCTAAAGGAGGCCCTAAGGATACAATGCTCATGCGCTCGGGTAAGGAACCCATCATCCCAATAATAGCCCATAAGATCACCCAAGGTGGCATATACGGCTAGGGAAGGGATAAGGGGGGGCTCGTGAGCAAGTGAATACATAGGAATGGAAATCATCAAAATGAGAGCATGACAGGGAGAGGGAAACACATACCTCGGAGACAAGGGTGAGGCCCCGAGGCGCCGACCTCCTTGGTAAAGGGGCAAGGTTGAGGTTCCGAGCGGCAACGAGGGCGCCGGCCAAGGCATTATGAAGGCGCAAGCCTCCTTCGGTGGGGCAGCCATGGGGCGCTGGCCTCCGTGGGGGTGGGTCGATGGAGAGCCGCCAATAGGCGACAAGGGGCCGCTCGTGGCGATGGGCGGCGGCCAACCAAGGCGCGGTTGATCCAAGGGCGCGGCCATCCGAGTGAGCGTCAAGGCACCGCCCTCCATGGTAGGCAGGCAAGGGCACAACACCAAGAAGGAGGTGGGGGTCGCTTCGGGGGTGGGCACGCCAGGCGGCGGTGAAGAACCGAAGGCCGCGAGGTGGGCTAATCCGACCCAGCCCTTACCCAAGCCGGGCTCTGACGAGCCCGAGGCGCCCAAGACCATAGCGTCCTCCTTGGTTGAAGACTTAGTCTAGTTTAGCCATTTTTATGTTATTTTTCCGTTTTAGTATGTTTCCCGTTTTAGCATTTCCATTTCAGTCATTTCTATTTTGGGCGTGTGCCCACTATTGCATAGTGGGCTAGCCCATTAGCTTATTACTCGGCCGCACATTAGGGTTCTTGGCCGAGCCTTGTGCCTTTAAATAGGCCTCTCTTGTACTCATTTCAATCACGTTCAATTTAATCCAAGTTGAAGTAAGAGTGATTAGATCCTCCTTCTTGGGTCCGAGCGTCAAACACTTCTATCTTCGCATCCCCTTCATCCGTAGCTCGCCGCTTCGAGCGTCTCGCCCCACCCTCGCCCCAAAGAGAGCATTAGAGACCCGCAGACCATCATCTAGGTGGTTCGTATCTTTCCAGGTTACCGACGGAGAAGGATCCGCGCCCGCTCCTGCCTAGATTGGGCACCCTTGCGCTCCGAGCCGCCTCGGAACGCATCAACTGGTATCAGAGCCCTGACGGCTTGCAACAAGCTTTTTCTTCTCCGGCAACACCAGCCCGGCGCCGCGCCCTCTCGCGCATCGCAGATCCAGCCAGCGCTGCACCCGCGAGCGACTAAGTGGTCTCTCTCGCCCTCGCTCGTGGTTGCGCATCTGAGGAGCCAACTCCAGACCCGCTTCTGCGTCCCCAGGATCGAACCCGTGAGCGCATCAGTGTGTCTCTTGCCCTTGCTCATGGTTGTGCTCCCGGCAACCCACTCTAGTGGCCCCGCCGCACCCACCGACGTGCCCACCGGGTCCGGCGCCGCCGCACCCACGGACGTGCCCACCGGGTCCGACGCCGCCGCACCCGCAGACGCGTCCAGTAGGCTCTTTCGTGCCTCACCCACATCTGAACTCAATCCGCTGCCTTCCCTTTCCAAATCCCCATATTCCGGCTTTCCAAATTCCCCCCCAACAAAATCCAATCAAATCCCACCAAATCCGATTTTCCTATCAAAATCCAATAAAATCCCACAAAATCCTACTTACCATATCTTCCAAGATCTTGAATTTGAATTTCAAATTTCAAATTCAAATCTATTCCCTCCTTGCCTTAACCAACCCAAACCCGGACCCACTCGTTTGGGCCCAGCCGAAGCCAAACCCGGACCGACTCGTCTGAGCCCAGCCGAACCCATACCCGGACCCACGACTGAGCCCAGCTACACCCGGACCCGCGTCTGATCCCAGACGCACCCACAACCAGACCCATGCACGAGCTCTAGTCTAACCCGCTCCATAGCCTACCACTTCGAACCCGACGAGTGGGACATCGACGACCCTTGGCTCGATGGCGTGAGCCCATACGAAGCGGACCCGGATTGGATCCCTCCGCCTTGCCTCCATGGACCCTAACCACCGCGCCCGCACTCCTATCCATCTCAGCTGCGATGCTGCACCCGCTACAACGCCCGCTCCTATGACCCGGACTGGATCCCGCCGCCTCGGCACCACGTCCGCACCCACGATAGCGGCCAAGACCGGACCCGGTACCGTACCCACAACATCGACACACGCCAAACTGCCCCCGTCTTTGAGCTCTCGGCTGAGCAACGGGAGATCTGGTCCTTAAGACGACAGGTGGCTCGACTCCTAGCCTAGTCGGTCGCATCACCACGTCCAAGCGAGCCCACTGTCGTGCCCGCTGCCGTGCCCGCTCATGCAAGTATGGGTCCCCCGTGCCCTGTCGCGACCGCACCCACTGAAGTGCCCATATGCACAACTCTGCCGACCTCATCCGTGCCCGCAGCCGTGCCCGTTGTTGCGAGTTCGGGTCTCTCGTGCCCAGTCGCGACCACGCCCGCTGGCGAGCCCACTGCAGCGACTCAACCGGCCTTAAGCGTGCCCGCTCCAGTGCTCACTGCACCCAAGGCCGCACCCGACGTCGTGCCCGCTCCTGGACCGGAGCCATACTTGGTCATCATGGAGGTTCCAAGAGCCGGACCCGAACCCGACGTCGTGTTTTTGTTGACCACCGAGCGCCGACTCCCCCTGGACCCACCAAGCTCGAAGAGAGGACGCTTCGAATCTAAGGGGAGGAGAATGATGCGACCCAACCCTCACCCAAGCCGGGCTCCGACGAGCTCGAGGCGCCCAAGACCATGGCGTCCTCCTTGGTTGAAGACTTAGTCTAGTTTAGCCAATTTTATGTTATTTCCCGTTTTAGGATGTTTCCTGTTTTAGCATTTCCATTTCAGTCATTTCTATTTTGGGCGTGTGCCCACTATTGCATAGTGGGCTAGCCAATTAGCTTGTTACTCGGCCCAAGCCCATTAGGGTTCTTGGCCGAGACTTGTGCCTTTAAATAGGCCTCTCTTATACTGATTTCAATCACGTTCAATTTAATCCAAGTTTAAGTAAGAGTGATTCAATCCTCCTTCTTGGGTCCGAGCGTCAAGCGTCTAGGTGGTTCGCATCCCCTTCATTCGTAGCTCGTCGCTTCGAGCATCTCGCCCCACCCTCGCCCCAAAGCGAGCATTAGAGACCCGCGGACCATCATCTAGGTGGTTCATATCTATCCAGGTTACCGACGGAGAAGGATCCGCGCCCGCTCCTGCCTAGATTGGGCACCCTTGCGCTCTGAGCCGCCTCGGAACGCATCATGGGCCTTGGCGGCGCGTGTCTCCTCGACTGCGGTGGCGGGCTGTCGGTCACTAGGCACATCCTCGATGTGGTCCGGCGGATGTCGGCCCGGTGGCGGCCGAGCATCAAGAACCTCGCTGGGCTCCTCACGTGCTGAGGCCTCAAGGTGGCGGTCAGCCGGGGCGCGCAAGGAGGCGCCGGGAAGGAGGGGCACCGTGGGGAATGGCTGATAGCAGGCTTAAGTCGTATCACCTAATCAATCAAATAAAATCCTAGCAAAACCTAAACAAGTAGTTAGGGTAAGCAGGGGTCGAATCCACAGAGAGGAAGGGATTAATCTATGTGTTGTTCGCATGCAATAGTAACAACAAGGGGGAATTGTAGGTTGGTTGGTCACAATTAAGTCAAACACAACAAAGTATATGATGAAAATATCAAAGAGAGAAAACACTTAGCCAAGTAATATCCACATAAGTCATTCAAAGTTTGTTCCTTGATTATGCCCTATCTTCCTATTCGGTTATTCTTGTCCTGATCTTGTGTAGATTAATAGGGAAACCATCCCTAAGAACCCTTACCAATGAATAACCCTAGAACCACTAGTGATTCAACCCAAAGGCAGCAATGAATATAAGAATTAACCAGGATACACATAACACCTCAACCAGAAGCATTCAACATGTAATCAATTCCCTACATAGATAAATTCCACAGTGGCAGATAAGAATCTATGCTCGCTACTCGAACTAGAGCGTTAGCCCAACAGTTCCCTAGTATTAGCAATATGAATAAAAGCAATAAACCTAGGTGATCAATCTAGATAAACCAACAAACATCCAAATAAGAATTTGCTCAAGAGAAAAGATATAACTCAATAGGATAAGATAGATAGGAACAAAACCTCACAACCAGATGAATAAACTTATGCTTCCATTACCGGACTAAGCAAAAGAGGCTTAGCTCCTCATAAACATGATGAACTCCAAAGGTATGAAAAGTGGCAACGATGAATTGGAATTGCAAAAAACTAGAACTTGGAAACTCTCCTCCTTTTTAACCTAATGCTAAAGAGAGTTTATATAGGGCCTCTAACAAATTACCTAGCCCAATAAGAAAAGAAATGAAATAAAATGGAAAAATAAGAAAAGAAATTAGAAAAGATAGACTCGGGAAAAGTCAGAACTTCCAGCGTCGACGACCCGCGATCGCGGCCTCTTGTGGCTCCGCGCTCTTCACATTCCTCCGCGCCTGCGAAAAACTCTCGACTTGCCCGAGGAACCGCGATCGCGGCACCCTTGCCCGCGGTCGCGGTTAATGCTCGGCCTTCACTCCTTGGCTTCGCCTCCTAACCTCTCGTCTTCACTTCCTTGGCATCTTCGTTTGGTGGCTTCCTTCCTCAGTGTCTCCTATGATATCCAAAATAGCTCAAACACCTCCAAAAACACCAGACTTTGCCCCCAAACGCCATGCACAAGAATGTGTCTAAATCTACCCGAATGGCACCAATAAAACCCTCTAATAACTCTTAGTTAAGCCCTACAAAGTAGTGCTTATCAGTGGAGCCAAGGCCGAAGTAGGCGGCGGGGAAGTGGTGGGGATGATGGCCAAGGTGGGACCCACGGCGGCCATCCGGTGACCGTTGGCCTTCGCCGTTATTGTCTCCTAGAAGGCCATGAAATGCTCCGCTCGGCGCTGTTCGACCTTGGCAAGGGCCTCGTTGAGTCGGGCATCGATGGACTTGATACGCTCCATCTCTCGACGGAGGGCGGTGCACAAGGCCTCGGCGGTGGCCTCAGTGCGGCGGGAGGCAGCTTCCTTGGCGTGACCCTCTTCGGCTAGTCTATCCACAAAGGACTCGTGGGCGCGATCATATCCTCGGTGGCTCACATTCGCCCAAGCCTCCTCTTTAAAGGTCTCGAGATACTCTCTATAGGGGCGGGGAGGCGGCAGCCAATCCGGGTCACGACGGTCTAGCGGGCACTGGGGCTGGCCTTGGGAACGATCATATCCTTGGTGGCGCACATCCGCCCAAACCTCGTCCTCTTCATAGTGGCGGCTGAACTCATAAGCGGCTGTGGGCCTATGAACGGCGCGTGGATAAATACCCCCATACAAGGATGTGGGGTCACAAGCGTGGCGTCGTGGGCGCCGGCCCAACAACGGCCGAGCGGAATGAGGCCAGTAAGGCTCGTCCATGGAGAGTCACCTAGCACAAGCAAGAGGCAACCCAAGTAAAGAGTCCCAAGCAAACAAAGCAATGCATACTTAACACAATATGAATACCTTAGGCCTAAGACAATCTAATCAAAGCAATGCAAGCAAATCAATGCTCAAGGCAATCATACCAATAAAGAGGGAGTAATCTAAGCCTAGGCAATCAAGCAAGGCAACAATGAAGGCTCAAGTCAAGAGAGGCAAGGTGGGTAAGTGCATGTGATTTGAGGATGTGGGAGGGGCCGAGACACTTTCAAGACATTCCCAATTGGATCATCTATGCTAAAGAGTATAGTCCAACTTTGACACTTAGAGTGATGAGCCTAGACAAGAGATCAAATTGGCCACTCTATGGGCCCAAGAAGAGCGGAATTATAGTGGTAAGAAACTAGAGGAACATGAGGGGGGGGGGGGGGGGGGGGAGGGGGCTTAGTGGCCCAAGTTGTCAAGTGAGGTTGAGAGAGCCCACCAAATAGTTGTGGCCCAACCGAAAAGGAAAAGAAAAATGTCGACCTTCTCCTTTTGCTTTCTTTTTTTTTTTGAGTGTTTTGCTTCTGTTTTTTTTACTTTGGGCCTTTTTGCCTTTTCTTGCCTTTTGACGTTCTTTTAGGCTTTTTCTAAAATTTGGAGAGGAGGGGCCAGATTGGATAAGTGTTTGAAATGAAGAGTGGGGCCACAACAAGTTCCCTTTGAATTAAAATAGGGCTGGCAACAATGGGTCTTTTTGTGAGGAGCAATGTCCCTTTTGGGGGGTGGGACAAAGTATGAGAAGAGAGGAAATGAGTGTTGTTGACTTGCCACTTATATTCCCCCCTTTTTTGAAGCCCACAAGAGAAAGCTTCCAAGTTCTCTACCCCAAACAAATCAGCCAAGAGTCAAAATTGTCACTTACTCAAAGAACCTTAGACAACAAAAAAGGCAAAGAAGAAAGCACATTTGGCCTTTACCCAAAATACCCAAGTCACATGCAACACTTAAGATTTCAAAAGGAACAAGCAAGGGGGCATGGGCACGTGGCCAGCAATGGGGGATGGTGATGGTGGCTATAGGGTGGTGGTGGGTGGGGGCAAGGTGGCAAGGGCGGTGGCCGGCGGTGGTGGTGGGCGGCAACGAGGATTTTTTTTTTGGTTTTTGAGGGCGGGTTTGGGAGGGGTGAACAAGGCACTAAAATAAACACACATCCATCATGCAAAAAAAAAATCATACTAACAAGGAAAAAACTGAGCATGAAGACCGAACCCAACAACGTCATGGAAACAAGAAAATTTTCAAGAAGAGAACTCATGCATAAGCACATGGTCATCATGGAAACAAGAAGAGAACTCATGCAAACTAAAAAAATAAGTATAAAAACTGAATTTGAAAGAGGAGAAAGGGGGCTTAGGTTCGTCTTTGGCTCTTGATACCAATTGATGAGAATCGAGCCTCCTAGACAAGGTTTTTCTTCCCAAGGAGATAGATCATGACCAAGCAAGGGCTTCTCCTTCTCTCTTGTGGTTGGACGTTTCCTTAGGGATCTTGAAGGTGTCTTGAAGGTGGAAGCAAGGGAGGAACCGTGGGGAGCCTAGGGGAAGCAAGGGGTGGCCGGCCGTGAGACTCCTTGGCTGGCCGTGGCTTCCAATGAACCAAGGGGAGCCTCTAGGAGAGGCTCCTTGGCTGGTTTGTCTTGGAAAGAACTCAATGAGCTAGATTGATGGATGAACTCGTGAGGATTGAGAGGAAAATAAGAGATTTGAATTCTTTGGGGTTGATAGAAGTAAGTGGAGGCCTTGGGGAGGTATTCCTCTAACCCAAGGAAAATATTCCACTTCTATAATCTTCAACCTAGTTACAATGAACTATAAAAGGAGTTTAAATAGTCATGTCATTTCAGCCAACGAGGGAAGCCTCTAATGGGCCTTAGTGAGTTGAAGCCCATATGCAAATGTCTCTTCAGACTCACTAAGGCAAGCCTAAAATCATGAGACTAAATAACAAAAAATAGAAAGGAGATAAAAGCCTTAGAGGCTTGGATATAGGCGTGCGCATGAATGTCTTGGAATCGAAGCATGATCGATGGTTGAGTGTCATGGCATAGGTGCGTCGGCGCCTTGATGGTCACGGCCTTGGCTCCTCCGTGTTGAGGCATGAGAGTAGGTGCGACCCTTGGGCTGGAGTGTGTTGGAAGCATCGATCACCGGGACTCATCAAATATCATTATATATTTTTAAAACATAATTAGCTATTTCTAAAACATACAACATATTTCAAGCTATTTTGTAAGACGACCACACCATACATAAGCACGTGTTTATGTGAAAAAAGAATTGAACAAACGCAAATTCGTAAAAAAATGTTAGCGGAATATGATTAATGAAAAATACCTTACGTTATGTCTTAGGTTTAAAGAGACAATACATCAAACTCACGTTGAAAGTACCACTAATTCGGCTCGAGGGGTTGTCAATAGCAATGGGCAAATAGTCGACGGGAATCTATGAAGAAGTTAGGCTCAAACAATCGGAGTAAACATCAATTCGGATTGTGGAGAAGCGAGAGTGTGAAGGAGACTGCCAAATAGTAGAATTTGGTGATTGAATTGGGAAGATAAATTTAGTGTTTGTGGATCAATTAAGTGTTCCATTTGGTGTAATTAACCTTTTACAGTGAAAAATTTTGACAATTAAGAAAGAGGTGGAAGTTGAGCAGTTAATAAGGAGTTGTGTGTGTAATGATAAAGAAAGGTATGGGGAGTTGGTTCGTTATAAGGAAATGAAAAGGTGGGTGGTTAGGAATGGAATGAGAAGTTTGACGATTGAGAAGGGAGTGGATAATTGTTTTGTTATAAGCAAATGTAGAGTTGGGTTGTTAAGAATGGAATGAGAAGTTTAATCGCTAAGAAGAGAGTAGAGAATGCGGAGATTATAAAGAGAGTTAAAAAGTTGTGCGGTTAGTGAAAGTTTAGTGGTTAAGAAGCGAGTGTGAGATAAGACGGTTAAGAAAAGAATGAAGAGTTTAATAATTTTTGAATCGATGAGAGAGTTGAACTATCCACTCTCATCTCAACCGCCAAACTCTTAATTTCCATAATAATCATCCAACTTCCCATTATTTTTGTAGATGCTAAACACCTCACTCCTTTCTTGACTGCCAATTATCTGAGCAAATTTAGATCCGGGCCAAGCAAGGGAAATGACCTAGGGAGGGTGTCCGGATCCGCTTAGACACTGAACCCGGGCAGCCCCACGGATACTAGATAGCTCGCATGCCTAATCACTTACTATTTCTGAAGCAAATCAGCCTAAACGTTTGGCTCGACATCTCACACAAAATCTCTATCGTCCGCACCACCACCTCAACTTCTACAATCAATGAATTGAATGAATATATATGTAACATATTTTTATTACTATACATATACATACATATCTATATAAGACGTACTGCATATATATGCATGAAGGTATTTCATGCATATATGCAATATGTCTTGTTATTTTAGTAATTCTCTTTTTACTTTTTGTTCCTAGACATTTGATATATAGATATTTTGTAGAATCGAGTGTGTTAGTACAAGGAACGGTAGAACTGTTCCTTGGGCAGCGGAAAATAGTAACAGAATGACAAAGTAACGAACTCAGTTCCTTGGAGAGGAAAACTTAATCAACCAACTAGTTGACTAAGAAAAACCTCTACCTCTAGGTTTCCCTAGTAGGATTTCGAATGTCTACTTGTGTTATTAATCCCGGAAATACAAACAAGCAAGTCTTATCTCAATCTAGTTTACTTCTAGATATCTAGACTTCTAGATGTAACGTTCCTAACAACACCTAAGACAATCAAAACCCTAACAAGTACTCAACTCACCAAAAGTCTCTTCCTTGTAAGTGTTCTTCTTCTTCCGAATGCTCTGCTCACTGAAAATGCTTTGTGTTCCGTGTGTCAAATGAATTTGGCAACTCTCTAATATATAGTCTAGGTATTTTCTCTGATTTACCCTAATTTTACTTAAGGAAATAAGATAAAATAATCCTATACAATCTTTTCTAATATATTCTAACCACAATATCTCCAACGAGATCTTTTCCTTGAGGCCCAAGTTGCTTCTCCAAAGTCTGTTTCCATAAACAGAGATTCGGCAGGCGCTAGGGTTTACAGCACGCATCCTTCGTTCCTTGCGCTGTTCCCTTTTCTATTCTGATCACCAACACGCGTCTCTTCTTTTATCTCGTTCCAGTGTGTTGTTTTGTCAATGTTGGCTTCTCTGTTCCTTGTCTTCTCTGTTTTGACTCTTCACTGGTTTTCATCGTTCCTTTGATTCAATCGTTTCCTGAAACTCATAGTCACACTAAAAAACCATCAAATGCATTTGAGTTTATCATCATCAAAACTAGAGGGAACATCAATGTTCCAACAATTTCCCCCTTTTTGGTGATGACAAACTCCTTCAAAATGTGCACGTTCAAAACAGACAAGTAAGAAGTCAAATTCACATTTAATCACACAAATACTATGTTCAGAATATTGACATTGTTCCCCCTCAGAAAGTTCATTGAGAATTTACCTTCAAGCAGCATTGTCGTTCCCCTTAGCACTAGCTTATGTTATCAACTCTTCCTTGGGTTTCACATTTTCCATACTTCCCCCTTTTGGCATCATCAAAAGATCATAGAAGACACAAAGACTTGACACACATGCAAGTCATAAACAAAATATTTCATTCATAGTGCAGGGCGAAGTACAAAGCAAAGGGACATAGACAACTAATATCAAAAGATGAGGAACAATCACACAAAAGACATAGCAACATATAAAAACAAGAACAGAAGATCAGACTGGCTAGGAGGGAAACGGAGAGCACTCAGATCTCAGGGTCTTCAGTAGAGTCTTCAGCTTTGCTCAGAAAGTGATCTACGAGCAATGTCATTGTGGTGTTCAACTGCTTGAGCTCAGCAAGAATCTGGTGTTGAACTGAGCTCCCCTTTGATGTTCCTTCACCAACTGCTTTCTTTGCAGTCGCAGTGCCCGTTCCCTTGGAATCACCCTTAAACTTCATCTTATCCACAACGGCAGAATCCAACTCACTCCCCAGAGACACTTCATTTTCTTCAAGATAAGCTTCATCTCGAAGTAACAACATCTTCACTAGGCCTGGATAGGCTAAAGAGTGGGACTTGGCTTTGCATCGATCCATATGACACAGAATAACATGAGGAAGATCAATTCTCTCCCTTCTCAGAAACCGATCAAGCAGAAGCAAGTCACACAAGGTGATGGTGTTGCGTCGCTTTTGACGAGGTGCCACAGCTCTGGAGATGATGTGGAAGGCGATGCGCTGAGCCAGAGTCATCCTTTCAGTGTGGAGTTCGCCTTCAGTGGAACCAAACAGCCGTTCCATATAGGCCAGTTTCTCATCGTTGATCTCACTCAAGGGAACCTCAAAGAATCCATCCAACGGAACAGAGAGAAGTGAGGAGATCACCTTGGGAGTAAATGATATGTCTTTGCCGATGATCTTGGTTGAGCCACTCAGAACATCCCCTTTGGAGAGATGGAAATAGTGGTAGAACTCTCTCATCTGCACTTCATTTACAGTGGCCCTGTTAGAACAGAGCCGTTCCCATCCTTGGAAACGCAGCAGTTCCAGAATTTCACCCACATTGTGCTCATAGAAGAAACTTTCATGAATTAACAGAGGTGGAAGAATCTTTTTACCCTTAGAGAAGTTCGGGGCTGTGGTGGTGGAGAAGGAGAGATCCAGCTTTGCTTTCCCAGCAGACTTGGCCTTTTTTGCCTCAGGTTTCGCCGCGGAACGGAGTCGTGCCTGCAACGGGCGAGAAGCAGTTTCATCACCACCGGATTTTGATGGTGTCAATTGGGCGGTGGGAGCCATTCGGTGCTCCAAGATTTCAACTTCTTCTTCCTCCTCAGATTCATGGGCGGTGACGGCAAGATCTGCGAGCTTTCTCTTGCGAGGTTGTGGCTGCGCCAAAGGTGCAGACTTTACACCCAGTTCCTGCTCCAGCGATTTCATCGATTGTTCTTCCTCTTCTCCTCTGTCCTTGGAGGGAGAAGAAACGGAGTGTTCCTTCTCTTCGCCATTTTTGGAACGTGGTGTTTCCTCCATGGGCACACCAGCAAGCACAGGGTTGAGATCCTGGGCTTTGAGAGGAGACGGAGCCGAGGGAGACGCCGTCGGAGTGGGAGTCGATGTAGATGCAGAGGGATCCACCGTTTGTTGGGCGGCGGCCTGAGCAATTGCAAGAACAGACGTAGGAACGTCGGTAGAGCTGGAGTGGCACGGGCGGCCTTGGCCTGTTGGAGTTGGAGGATGTAGGCATCCATCTCAGCGTCGGTCAGCTGGTCGGTGATGATCTTCTTGCTTGGGGAATCCATGGAATGCAGAGAGCTTTGAGAGATTGAGAGTAGTTTGAATTCTGAGAGAGATCAGAGAGAGAGGAATGGCGGTGAAGAGGCTTTGTGAGGAATATCCCATATATATAGGCAAGATAATATCTTTTGCAAGATAAAATCTTTCCAAAATCTTAACCGTCTCCAAAATTTCTATCTTCAAAATTTCCATCATTAGATTTTCTCTCTCCTGATGCAACGGCCACTTTTTACTCGTTTACCGCATCACTTTTCCTGCCGCAGAGCAGTCAAATCTCAAGGAAGCCGTTCCAACGTTCACCTGCAACCCAATTAATGTCAGCCACTGATTCAAATTCAACGTTCCATACACAGTTGTTCCCCCTTAATCTGAGCAACAGTCGTCGTTCCCCTTGAGACCAAGAGTGCTTGCGAGGCTTGTCTGGATATTTCAATGTTGGGTTCACACAAAATAGTATATCCAAACATGTGGTAAAAAGAAAAACAACTCAGATAATTAATCCCAGTAAAGGTTTAGCAAAGAGGGATCATAGGGAACGTTTACCTGAATTGCGGCTAAGGTAGGCAGTACAACCAATTATCATGTGGGCTTGTAATGAGGGTTCAATTCATCAAATTGGTTGTTTTGGGTCTTTAAGTAAGATGTTAGCATGCACTCAAGTAATTCAACGCAAATCAAAAGAAAAAGTATCTAGACCCTAAGACACGGCAATTCGAACAAACAAAAATCATGAAAATTTATGTCATGAGAAGCCAGTAAACAAGGAACTTCATGAAATCTGTGAAACAAGTTAGCCAAGCATTGAGGGAATAATGGGTGTGAAGGTCCTCAATTCAGAGAGATCATGCCAAGGAGTAATCGAAGATACTCGAATGGACCTTTGTCTAGTGCTTTGGTGAAGATGTCTGCCACTTGATTTTCATTCCTGCAATGTTCCATTCTGATAAAGCCCATGTCAACATTATCACGTAGGAAATGATGACGAATGTCAATATGCTTAGTACGTCAATGATGAACTGGATTTTTAGAGATGTTGATGACACTAGTATTGTCACACATAATTGGAACGGTGCCAAGAGACATACCATAGTCTTCCAGTTGTTGTTTAAGCCACAATATTCAGCTTCTGCAGTGGAGAGGGCCACAGAGTTTTGCTTCTTGGAACCCCATGAAACGAGACAGGGCCCAAGGAACTGAGCCGTTCCAGAAGTGCTTTTGCGATCTACTACGTGCCCAGCAAAGTCGGCGTCTGTGAATCCAACAAGGTTGAAATCACAGTTCTTGGGATACCATAGACAGAGATGGTCCATTCCTTTGAGGTATCGAAAGATTCGTTTGACTTCCTTCAAGTGTGAGTCCTTTGGATTAGCCTGAAATCTAGCATATAGACACACACTAAACAAAATATCTGGCCGACTGGCCGTGAGATAGAGGAGAGAACCAATCATGCCTCTATACATGGCAGGATCAACGTCTGTTCCATTAAGATCTGCATCCAAGCGAGTGTTAGGAGAAATAAGAGTAACGATAGGTTTGGTAGTATCCATACCATACTTCTTCAACAGCTCCTTGATGTACTTTTGTTGGTGTATTTTCGTTCCTTCCTTAGTCTGAGTAACTTGTAATCCGAGGAAAAAAGATAATTTCCCAATCATGCTCATCTCAAACTCACTACTCATAAGATTTTTGAACTTTTCTACAAGAGCAGGGTTAGTGGAACCAAAAATAATATCATCAACATAGACTTGAACTACCAGAATCTTACCTTCTTGTTCCAAAAGGAACAGGGTTTTATCAATCGTTCCTCGACGATATCCGTTGGAGAGAAGGAACTGTGCAAGTCTATCATACCAAGCACGAGGTGCTTGCTTAAGACCATACAGTGCCTTATCCAAAGCGTATACATGCGAGGGAAAATTGGCATCTTCAAAGCCAGGGGGTTGCTTCACATATACCTCTTCTTGAAGATATCCATTTAGGAACGCAGTCTTGATATCCATTTGGTATAAAGTGAAACCCTTGTGAGCGGCATAGGCTATAAGAAGACGAATATCTTCAATGCGAGCCACTAGAGCATACGTCTCATCATAGTCAATCCCCTCTTGTTGATTGTAATTAACCTTGAGCAACCAGCCTTGCTTTGTTCCTTGTGACTACCCCAGAGTCATCAAGCTTGTTCCTATACACCCATCGAGTCCCAATGGCATGTTTGTTGCGAGGCAAAGGAACGAGCCTTCAGACTTTGTTCCTCTCAAATTGATGTAGCTCCTCTTGTATAGCTACGATCCAGTCCGGTTCCTTCAATGCTTCCTTGATATTCTTGGGTTCTACAAGAGAGATGAACGCATGGAAAGCACAAAACATATTCAGTTTAGAACGCAAACCTCTTTCACCAAAAGGTGTGACCAGATTATGAGTGGGGTGAGCCTTTTGAATTCGAACACTCTTTGATACGAGTAATGAAGGGTCATCAGGTTGTATCTCAGAGTCGTCCGTTGAAGATGGATGAAACTGGGCATCTTCAAATTTTTCCGTTCCATCGTCATCGCTTTGAGAATCAACAATAATAATATCACCAGAAGTTCCAGTTGGAACAGTGATAGAGGCTTCTGCATTAGGTGGGGGCATGATTGTTGAATCAGCATTGGATGAAGAGGGAACATTTGCATCTTGTGCAGAATCACTTGATGTATCCTCCTTGGAAGAGGCATCAGGACTAGAAGAGTCTGGAGAGGATGGAGACTCATTAGCAGTATTGGAAGGACTGTTCCCACGACCTGCATTAGGTCGTGAAGAAGGACTGATGTCTTCATCATCAGAATCTTCACGTTGCATTCTTGGATAACCTTTCTCTGGGGACATTGCTTCGAACTCGCCATTGGAACCTTTTGAGTTCTCATCGAAGATGACATGAATGCTTTCCTCAATTTTGCGAAGCCTCTTGTTGTATACTCTGTAGGCCTTGCTTGCCTTTGTATATCCCAAGAAAATTCCTTCATCACTTCGTGGGTCAAACTTCCCTAAGTTATCCTTTCCATTATTGTGAATGTAACACCTGCATCCAAAAGCACGCAAGTGGGAAATATTGGGCTTGCGATCCCTTATTAGTTCATAGGCAGTTTTATTCAATAAGGGACGGAGCATGGCATGATTGAGAATATAACATGCAGTGTTAATCGCTTCTGCCCAGAAGATTCTTGGAAGGTTGCTTGCAATGAGGAGAGTTCTTGTCATATCTTCCAGAGTCCTGTTCTTCCGTTCCACAACCCCATTCTGTTGTGGTGTCCTAGGTGCGGAGAAGTCATGAGACACACCATGTTCCTCGCAGAAGTTGAAGAACATGGAGTTCTCAAACTCTGTTCCATGGTCAGACCTTATAGCCTTCAACTTCTTTCCTAAGCTTGTTTCCACCTTCTTGATGAATGCCTCGAACTCAGAGAAGACTTCATCCTTCGAAGACAGAAAAATTGTCCAAGTGAATCTAGAATAATCATCGACAATTACGAAAACATACCTGTTCCCACCGTGACTTCTTATCCTCATGGGACCATAGAGATCCATATGAATCAGTTCCAGAGGATGAGAGGTTGTTACATCTAGTTTAACCTTGAAAGAGGAACGGGTCTGTTTCCCTTTTACACAAGCATCACAGACACCGTGGAATTCTGATTGAACATGGGGAAGACCACGAACAAGTTCCTTGGTATACAGCTTATGGATGAGTCGAAGATTTGCATGTCCAAGCCTTCTATGCCACAGTTCCGTCTCATCAGCTATAGACGCAAAACATAGAACCTCCTTTGGCTTGAAATTTTTGTCCACAATGTACACATCCTTGAATCTGACTGCTCTCAAAATTATGTTCTTGGTTTCACGATCTTTGACGTAGCATTCTTGTCAAGTGAAGACCGTCTTGTTGTTCCCTTGGTCGCAAAGTTGTGCAACACTCAACAAACTAAAACCAAGTTCATGAACTAAACTGACCTCTTTTACCGTGATACTGGAGTTTAGTTTTGTTTCGCTTGTTCCAATGATTTCACTGCATCTCTTGTCTCCAAGGGCAACACTCCCTCTTGAGTGTTTGTGAAGTGAGGTGAGTTGATCTTCCTTTCCGGTCATGTGGCATGAACAAGCGCTGTCAATGTATCACCTCTCGTTCCCCCTCACTTCAACCTGCACAAAAAAAGTTAAGGTTTGGCGACCCTGGCAAGCTTAGCCTTACCTGGTCGAGGCACATAATGCAATTGTTCCCTAGGAATAGTTCTAACATTAACAACAGTTTTCTTCCTAGATCTAGCATGATTATGATTATGCACATGTGACTCATCATAGAAGTCATTCAAGTTCACATTGTTACTCCTACTGTTCCTTCTCTTTGTGTGCTCTTCAGAGAACTTCCTTTTCTTTTCACAGTCTCTCCGCACATGTCTGTTGTCCCCACAATACCAACACAGCTTGAATTGTTCCATTTGAACATACTTTGTGTTGGGAACAACACTCTTGCGTTGTTTTGCACGTTCAGGACACAGAACGTTGGATTGCATCCCTTGAGACTGCTTGAGAAAAATCTTGTGGGCAGGTTGTCCAGTGTACCATGACTGAGTCTCATCCAGACCACTCTCAAGGACTTTGATGCGTTCCTCAAGATTGCGATTCTTCTCTCTAGCATCTTGAAGTTCCCTATCTCTTGCTTCACGTAGTTCACGTATATATGGATCATCTTCCTTTTGTTTGGAACCTGTATAACCAATGCCATACCTTGCTTTGACGAACTTAACGCTGTCAGTTTCAGCTTTCTGTTCCATTAGCACAGAATGAATCTTGTGAACATAGGCTCTCATCTCAGACATCTGTTCCTCGAGCTTAGTTGGTCCAGCTATACTCCTTACATCAATATTGTTAGAGACTTCATTCATAAGCAAAGAGACTTTTTCATTTCTTAACCTCTGAAGTTCCTCATGATTAGCATCACATGAAGAACAATGAACAATTGAGCTACTAGCAGTTTTAGAAAGATTTTCTTTTAGACTACTACACTCATCTTTAGAGTTAGCAAGTTCCTTTTGTGTTTTCAAATTCTCAGTGTACATTTCTCTTATGAGGGAAATCAATGATTTCTTATCATAATTCACAAGAGATTTCAAGAATGTTTCAGGATTTACCTCGAGTTCCTCAGAAGAGTCGTTGATGGCCATTGCACACATCTTGCCACTCCAGGCTTCAGGGTCTTCACCATCTGAGTCATCCTCATTGCCCCACACAGCAACGAAAGCTTTCTTCTCATCGTTCTCAGAAGGTTTTCTTGGTTTCTTGGGCTTTGGGCATGAACTAGAGTAGTGACCCTTTTCATTGCAGTTGTAGCATGTGATGTCCTTAATGTCACGAGTCTCACCGTTCCCACCTCTATTGTGTCTTCCTTTGTTGTAGAGGGAACGCATGACTTTGGTTAGCAGCACCACCTCAGGATCATCGGAGCCATCATTGTCATCGAGGTCGTTCTCAATCCTGTCAATAACCTTTCCAACCATCAAAGCGATTCCATTTTCTTTGGAATCCTTGTTTCTTGCAGCCTTCTCTTCATTGTCATACTTCTGGATCTTGCTAAAGACCTCATGGAACGTCAGTTTGACAGTGTTGGGATTCTCCTTTAAAATGGCCTTGGTCATCGTATGACGATAAGGAAGCCCATCAATGATAATAAGGATTTTCTCGTCAGGGAGGATTTCTTCATCAGTGACTGAGTGAGCAGTCAAGTTTGCAGTGATTTTCTCAAACCTGGCTTGGTAGGAACTCACATCTTCCTTGTCTTCCATTTTAAAATTGTAGAAATCCTTCTTGGCAGTGAAACGATCAATCTCACGGAGGTCCTTACTTCCCATGTACATCTGTTCTAGGGTGAGCCACTTAGCATTGGCAGATTCACAAGACTGAAGCTTTTGCACATCTTGCTGGTTAAGAGCATTGTTAATGAGCATGTCCGTTTTGCAGTTTTTCTCCATGATTTGGAGATCGTCTTGATCCCATTTCTTTAGTTTCTTCTTCTTCTCAAGATCAACAATATCGATATCTCCAAGAGAGATCACCAACCAACATTGGTAATCATTTTTTTGCACCCACTTGATGAAGAGTGTCTTCCAATGTTGATATTGGCCAGCGAGCAAGAGAGGAGACCTTGAAGAGTTCAAACCAACTTCGACAGTGCTAGGAGCCATTGTTACCTGAAAATTTGTAAGTAACACACAATCTAGAACAAACCTGCTCTGATACCAATTGTAGAATCGAGTGTGTTAGTGCAAGGAACGGTAGAACTGTTCCTTGGGCAGCGGAAAATAGTAACAGAATGACAAAGTAACGAACTCAGTTCCTTAGAGAGGAAAACTTAATCAACCAACTAGTTGACTAAGAAAAACCTCTACCTCTAGGTTTCCCTAGTAGGATTTCGAATGTCTACTTGTGTTATTAATCTCAAAATTACAAACAAGCAAGTCTTATCTCAATCTAGTTTACTCCTAGATATCTAGACTTCTAGATGTAACGTTCCTAACAACACCTAAGACAATCAAAACCATAACAAGTACTCAACTCACCAAAAGTCTCATCCTTGTAAGTGTTCTTCTTCTTCCGAATGCTTTGCTCACTGAAAATGCTCTGTGTTCCGTGTGTCAAATGAAGTTGGCAACTCTCTAATATATAGTCTAGGTATTTTCTCTGATTTACCCTAATTTTACTTAAGGAAATAAGATAAAATAATCCTATACAATCTTTTCTAATATATTCTAACCACAATATCTCCAACGAGATCTTTTCCTTGAGGCCCAAGTTGCTTCTCCAAAGTCTGTTTCCATAAACAGAGATTCGGCAGGCGCTAGGGTTTATAGCGCGCGTCCTTCGTTCCTTGCGTTGTTCCCTTTTCTATTCTGATCACCAACACGCGTCTCTTCTTTTCTCTCGTTCCAGCGTGTTATTTTGTCATTGTTGGCTTCTCCGTTCCTTGTCTTCTCTGTCTTGACTCTTCACTGGTTTTCATCGTTCCTTTGATTCAATCGTTTCCTGAAACTCATAGTCATACTAAAAAACCATCAAATTCATTTGAGTTTATCATCATCAAAACTAGAGGGAACATCAATGTTCCAACATATTTATATTGAAAAATTAATCGAGCTAAATGGGATAGTGTTAATGTACGCGTCTCTCTTGCATAAATGGGCAGGCCGAGCTAAATGGGTTGAATGATTTAAATATAGTGGCCATATCTTCCCTTTTTGTACGGACGGGCGGGCCGACGATGTTAAGAAAACTATCTATAATATGAAAGTGAGTAGCAATGGTGGCCACTAGATCTAAGGAATGGAGAGCTAAGATTAAAACACATGGAGTGACAAACTTGTAAATACAACAAGTTTATTATTTTTATTTTTTAATTATTATATTTACAAAAATATTTTATCCCCAAAAATTATTTTTTTCAAAAGTTTTTCCCTAATTTTTTTCCCCGGAATCACCCCTCCCCCCCCCCCCCCCCCCCAAAAAAAAAAAAAAACTAGTATCATACACTTTAGTATCATAAACATCTTTAACATACTTACACATGCACTTAGGTTTAGCATACTAAACATGCACTTTAACATACTTACATATGCACTTTAATATAATAAACATACACTAACTTAAATGTGCACTTTTGATATACATGTTAAACATGCACATGTACATATTACCACATGCACTATAGTATATTATAAATGTAATTTTTATACTCTTGGTCAACATTAAAAATTGTGCTTATATATGCACTTTTGGTGTTTATATGTGCACTTGAAGTTTAATTGCGTAGGTTGTTGCACCTCGAAAAAAAAAATCATATAAAATAAGGGAGGGGGTTACGAAATAAAATATAATTTTTGAAAAAAAATAACCTTCAAAATGACTAATTGTCGGGAAATAAACTTTATGGAAAAAAATATTTATTGAAAAAAAAGTTGAAAAAAATAAATTATTTGGAAAAAAATAACTTTCGAAAATGAAATATATTTCGAAGAAAAAAATTATGGAAAAAAAATTCCATTTTCTTTTGGAAAAACAAAATATTATTTACGATTTTAACACTCTAATGCTAACCCTCCATCTACAAGATCTAGTTTACCACCTGAAGCTTAATATATACTTGAACCCTACTCTAGTTATATGTACAAGAACACAACATTATGTGAGAAGTACATATCTTGTGTTTCCAATTAGTGTTCTATTAGTTCCCATAGACTCTATTGGAACTAGAGTAGACCTATACAAGTTTGGGCCCGGGCCGGGATTTTAGGACGATTCCAGCCCGTTTGGACCGGGCGGGCAGTCCAAGCCCGTTCGGAAGACCATGCCGGCCCGGGTTGTAGTAATTATATTTTATAGTATATAATATATGTAATTATATATATTATATGATATATTAAGGGTTGAAAATTTGAAATATTATATAATAAGGGCTGAAAATTTAATAACTCTACATATTTATAATACTATTTAATATACATATATAAATATATTTATTTTTTTAAATTTTAATTGAGTACCGGGCCGAGCCTCTAGGCCCGTTTGAACATAAATGAGTGTCTGTGCCCAACCCGCTTATGTATCGGGTCGGACTGGGTCCGACCCGACGGGTCACTATTACTGTCCAAGCCCGGTTTTTAAACCGGACCGGACGGGTTAGTCCGGACTTGTACATGTCTACAATAGAGTTGAAAAACAACCTTTATAGGTAAAGTTGTAGAAATCTTAAGCATTAAATACGAATTTAATGGTTAAGATTATCTTATTATATTTCCATATCAATCAATATTTTTTTTAACTTTTTTTTTATGACATGGTTGATCTTTTTACTCTTAAGGTTTTTGAACTTTATCTTTAAAGTTTCTCTAGAACTCCACCTAGAGACGGATCCGAGGGGTCCCATGACCCCCTTCCACCAACTTTTACCAAATATATATCTTAAGCTAAAAAGGTTTGAGCATAGAATGCACTAGCATCGTGACTTGTACAAATTTGGTTAATAAAACTCAAAATGGAAATATTATTAACTATTTATGAAAACTAATATGGTAAGTTAAAATCTTAATCTTTTGACACGTATGGTGATAAGGTTTTTGTATGATTAGAAATGAAAATATATACGTGAATATGTATGCAAAAATGGAACATAAATTAGAAATTTCATACAAATATCTGAATAAGAAAACATATAAATTAAATTTTAGTAATTGAAATTGTTAATTATGTATACTTATAAAAGGGAAAAAATTGTTAAACTATATCACATATTTATTTCAAATATTTTGATATATATTACCACTTTTACATTATGTATCATATATTATAATTATATTTTCAATTGCATGTTACCAATTATATAAATTTAAATATTAAAACTATAAGAACATTACGTTTGTAGGTATATAATTTGAAAAACATGCCTTTGACATAGTTGAAACATAGATTTTAATTTTGCCTTTATATATTAGTTTATAAATAATTTTAACTTAGTTTTCTATTTTTTGTTTTATACACATATATATTATAAATAATTTTAATTACAAATAAGAAGTAACATAACTAATAAGGTAAAAAAATATATTATTTATAATTTTATTTACAAATAAGAAGAAACTAATAAGGTAAAAATGTACAAATAATCTTGTAGATGATAGTATTTGTATAATTAAGGTAATTTATTTTAGGTAAAGCTAAATATATAAGAAATAGAATATATAAATATCTAACTTAGGGAATGATAAAGTTGTAATTGTATATTTAGATTTGCCTATGTGGCATAGCTCATGGGTTGACATGTAAGAAAACATATAAATTAAATTTTAGTAATGAAAACGATCCATTATGTATAATTAAAAGGGAAAAAATAGTTAAATAATATCACATATGTATTTCAAAAAAATTAATATATATTACCTTTTTAACATCATGAATCATATATTACAATTATATTTTCAATTGCAAATTTAAGTATTAAAACTATAAAAACATTATGTTTTAGGTATTTAATTTTGAAAAAATTGCATTTGACATGGTTGATACATAGATTTTCATATTTGGATACATAGATTTTCATATTTGAAAAAGTGCAATTTTTTGTTTTACAAACACAAATATATTATAAACAATTTTAATTACAAATAAAAAGTAACATAACTAATAAGGTAAAATAAATAATTTTATTTACAAATAAGGAGAAACTAATAAGGTAAATAGATATAAATAATCTTTGAGATGATAGTATTTGTATAATTAAGGTAAATTATTTTAGGTAAAAATATAAATAGATAAGAAATAGAATATATAAATATCAAAATTAGGGAAGAATACAAATGTAATTGTATATTGAGATTTGCCTATGTGGCATAGCCCACAGGCTGACACATAGGAATATAGGAGAGATAATTAGGATTTTAGTATAGTATATATATATAGATGTGAAAGAGATACAATGACTAGATGGTTGTCTATTTTTAGTAATGAACTCCCATATTTGATATTAATATAATACAATGTTAATTTTATAACCACTTCCGACATTCTCTGGCTCCGCCTGTCTTCATCGGAACATGATTGCACATCTACTATCTCATCATCCCTACAAAATTGTGCCGCATAAGTAGAATTCTTTAGCGTGTTATATCGAGAGGGATGAATGTATTTTCATTTGTTAAAATATATTGACTTATTTAGTTTTTAGACTCCTAGAAAGAAAGAAATGTGCAATCAATGATCTAAAAGTCGCTAGGCGGGAGCTGGGCGGTGAGGGGGGCCTACCACCTAAGCGGCTAGGCGGATTAAAAATTAATGTCTAATTCATATGATTATTTTACTGCGTTCTCCCAAATCCATTAATGTTTATAAAATTATGTTGGGATGGGGTGATATCTTATTATGGACCTTATTTTACAAGTATAACTCAAAACTATGTTCTATACATCCGTCATCTCCTAAGATATTGTTGCTTCCATAACTTCGGAAGCTTCTTCTTACTTAGGCGGGGATATTTAGAACCTTCGGTGCAATTATACTTTTCCAAATCAATATACATTTTTTTACTTAAGAATGGTGGATGTGAAGCTTAACGTTCAAAAAATAGATATTTTTCTTTATGCTCTTTTCACTTGGACGGTGAAGTCCTAGATCAAAAGAATCAACAAAAGGGGGCCCTTATGTCGTAAATACACAGGGAAATGGAAGGGCAAAGATTAACATTAAGAACGTGAAACATTTTGAATACTATTTTGGAAAAAATAATAAGGGGGAAACGAAAACGATGGTAATTTTAAATTGGATAGTGTGGTGAATGGTATGTGGAAGCCCTTTCTTCCTCCAATTGCATTTTTACTTACGCAAATCAAATTCACATGCATCATGTTAATCAATTCAGAGCAGTTCGAGTTCGATTTGGGCGAAAATTGATGGTGTTTAAGCTTAGCTCATATTCTTATAAGCAATTTCTCGCTTAAAAAATAACTATAAACTGTATTTTAGTTTGAACCAATAAGACCTAGTTCACTTTTTGTAAAGAAAGTGACGTAATGTTTCGAACGTGCATCTCGTCAAAATGAGAAAACATTCAAATAAACAAAGTTGACTCAAAAGAAGAAACAATTCAACGAACAGAAAAATTATAAATAACTCGATGATGGAGCGAGTAAAACACCACAAAATGCATTATTATTGAAAAATTTACCATCATGAACAACTATGTTATGGATAGTGCATTAAAATTGTTGGGAACTGCCTTCAGAATGAGACGTCAAAATATTGCCTTGATCAACAATTCGGGTCCAACAATGAGTAAAGCTCCATTACTAAACGAATGTATCTCCACGCAAGAATTGGAAAATGCAACATCTATGGTCTAGATCAGAAATTTATCAACTATAATGGATTGCCTTTCGGTTAGAATCCATATTAAAAATCAAACTTCATGTAACATTTAACCATATTTAAAATTCACATGTTAAAACTTGATTTTATTAAATTGCTTAAATTTCGTTTCCTTAATCCCGATTTTTTTTTGTCTAATTTCTTTTCTATTTTTAAACTTGTATTTTGTTTCTAATTTCAGTCCTTTGAACAAGTCTAAGCTCATAATTCATAAATAGAATTTATCCCGCCCAATAGAGAAGAAACCGATAACTATATGGGCCTTAATGGATCAAGTAGATGCGCTGAAGATGGCCTAATTGTAATTGGGCCCGAGTAGAGGGAAACTTCTTGAACGAAGGCCCAAATCAACACCAGCTCATTGCTAGAATTGTTTGACCAGTGAGTTCAATTCTTCTATTTTTTTGGTCAAAGTGAGTTCAATTCTAGAACTCTCCTTGGGTTGGTGTTATTTGTATCTCTTTTTTTTCAGCATTAGGGAGGATGAGAAGAAGCATCATTTTAAAGTAGAGCTGCTAATCCGGTTGATTATGGATCCAGTTGGATCAAACAGAAGATAAGGCGTCTTGGGTTATCTATATATATATATATGAAACGCTTCACGTGAGAACATCGTCCCACACAAGAATGCTCCTTAACGTGAGAAGTAAAGGAAATACCACGAATTGTACATGTATGTGCATTTCGAGTTGTATTGTATATGAATTTCAAATTGTAATATATGTGCATTTCGAATTGTATTATATGTACATTTCGAAATTCCTAACGTAAGGAAAAGTTGGCTTTAAAAAAATTCGGTGTGAAATAAAGTTGGTAAGGATAAAACTTCAAATGCACATTCGTTGTTTGTCAACTTAATCTTTTGTTCTCTTCCGGGATGTTGTTTTCACCGGATCCACCCCTATATATATGTTTACTATTATATATATATATATATGATAACAGTAATTTGTCGTGCTAATTACTGCTATGCAAGTAATCCAAACAAACCTAATACGTAGTCCTAGGCAAGTAAGGGTCGAGTCCTCAGGGAGACAGATTCTATCTTTATATGCAATTTCTATGTCAATCTTAAGTAACCAGAGGGGGGTTTTGTATGTTTTATAATCTCTAAGCATGCAAAAGCAAACAGACGAAAGATGATTGAATTCAGTTATTGGGGAAATAGCTAAGCCAAACAAAATATCCACTATTCGTATGACAAGTTGATCATAGATAATCATTCAATATCTCATGCAATGGAAATTCCTATTCCTTTTCTAAAGTAACTACAAGCACAACCATATACTTATAGAACTAACTAGTTAAACAACCATGAAACCATCAAAATTCAGTTTAACAGCAGCATTAAGCCTAAGAATATAATTAGGATACAATCTAGCATAAAACAACCAGCTTTTATCCTAGAATGTAAATCAATTCTCTTCTACATAAGACTAGCCAGATACTAGTACGATGTAGTTGGTACTACGATATGCTCAACCAGTAACAATCTAATTCTAGCAATCAATCAATAGAAACAATAACTAGTTGCACAGGCTAGAAACTGTCAATAATAATCATAAGCAATTCAAGCAAGAGAAAAGATAATTTCCATGCGATAGATAAGGAACGAAAATCTCACAACTTTATCAACACGAAAGCTTCAATTGTCTGACTAAGCAAAAGTGACTTAGTTCTTCATAGCAAAGTATGCAGAATAGATCAAAAGATGAAAGTAGGGTTAGTGAAGAAACAAGCCTTCCCTCTAACCTTAAATACTAAAGATAATAAGTCTCTAAAAATAATCCAAAACGAAATTACATAAAAATACTTAATAATAATAAAATAAGTAAATAAGGAAATTAAACTCGGATTCACTTACGACAGCGGCGGTCGCCGCCAGAACACTTGTTGAGATTTCTTCGGTTCAGCTCCTGCGACACTTCCGTAAAAACGCCATAACTTTTGATTCCCAACTCTGATTGCGCTCATATTTTGAGGACTTGTAGTAGACTTCAAGAGCTAACTCCTCGAATTGGAATCACTCCATTTGGACGTCTGAGTAAAGAGAACGAATCAATTGAATTCAGCACATTGTTCTTCTACTCTCGTGTGGACTCTCTCCTTGGTTCTTCTTCGTCTCCTCAGTGGTCAACTCCTCTTCCTCTGGATATCTTCAATTTGCTTCTCCAGACCATCAAATCCACACTTCTCCTCTCTAACTCTATAATCCACAGCTGTGCACTAAATCCATCTAAATGGCACCTCAAACCTGATAACAACCCCTAGAAATGCACTACAAAATAGTGCCGATCAATATATAAGTTTGGGTTCAGGTAAGAAGGACTCTTACGATAAATAGTGAGGAGAAATTTAGATGCTTCAATTTATAATCCAACGACAAGAAAAGTTCGGACTATGAAATTAATGGTGTACTTCATCTCACTATATAAAAATCAATAAATTAGATAAATCTCATTTTGATCTCTCCCTATGAAAAAAAGAAACAATCATTATCAGTTCTATCTCTCATCCATATTCATAAATTAACAAAAACTCATTTATAAAATCATTGGTACATGAGGAAATATCCCCCCCTAGAAATAATACAAAAAGAAATCATGAATACAAATAATGACAATGTGCTACGTATACCAACTCCAAGTGAAATTAGAAAAGTAGTACATGAAATATCGCTGGACAAAACACCGGCACCATGGTTATTAAAATCTAGATTCGGATTGTAAAATTTCATGGTTATTAAAATCTAGATCCAGAACTTAAAATTTTAAGATTTTACGATCCAAGGTATGGTGTCTGATCCAGATCTATTACTAAAATCTATTCATGTCAAAATCTAACTTTGGATCTTACATGATCTCACGGGATCAGTATGATCTTACGATTCTAAGATCCGAGTAAGATCTAAACGTTGAAATTTTACAAACTACTAACACCCCGTTTGAGAGCCCAATTTGTCCAAATTTCCACCTCTCTCATACTTACGCGCTCCATATATACGTCTCTCCCATGCAGTCAAGCTCGAAATCCCAAAATTTCACTCATACGTGATAAAAAACCAAAGAAACCCTAATAACGATTATTCAAAATATTCATGTCTCATTTACGCATGTCCTAAATCCAATTAGTTTTGACAATGTAGTGTACATGCCTTGAGTTTCGGTTAGTCAATGGTCCATTGTATGAATGTTTTAAAGTTTTATATTTAAATTTTTTGTTAAATGACGTTCATATTTTATTATTAAATTATTTTTTATTTTCTTACAAAATCTTATGATTTTACGATCCGATCCGGAGGGTCTCCCGTGATCCGATCCTAAACTCCCGATTTTGATAACCTTGACCGGGACCTGATGGTTTTCTCATCGAGTTCTTCAAACAATATTGGGCTATTATTGGTAGTTCAGTTGTAAATGATGCTACAACTTTTTTCCATTCAGGCAGAATGCTTAAAGAAACGAATCATGTCTACATTGCCCTCATACCGAAAGTGAAGGCTCCACTAAATATAAATCATTTTAGACCAATCATCTTGTGCAATACCACTTATTAATTCATCACGAAAATACTAGCAAACAAATTGAAACCACTACTCCCACGATCAATCAATCCTCTACAAGGTGCCTTTGTGGAAGGCTGACTGATTCAGAACAACATATTAAATCGCTCATGAAGTATTTCACAGGAAAAAAACAAGAAAAACATGTTGGATGACACTAAAGTTAGATATGGAAAAAGTATATGACAAAATACGATGGGATTTCATTGAAGGAATGCTACTCTCCTTTGGATTCCATAAATGGTTTGTCGACCTAATCATGTCTTGTATAACAACGGCGTCTTTCTCCGTACTAGTTAATAATGAACCTGGTAGCATCCATATGCTATCTTGTGGGATCGGACAAGGAGACCCTATGGCCCCTTACATATTTGTACGCGCTATAGAATACTTGGCCTAAACACTAGCCCATGAATAGGAAAGTCCAAACCCTAGGCTTGTTATCAAACTAGTGAGAAATGGTACCGCGATTCCCTTCCTAAATTTTGCTGATAACACTTTCATATTAGTTGACACGTAAATAACTTCCGGTGTATACATTAAAACTTTCCTAGAAGATTTCTAGAATAAGACTGGATTAATGATAAATTTCCACAAGAGCTCTGTTCAGTTCTCTTCTAACATACCTCCGCAAACTTCATCCCAAATAGCTGGATTTTACAAGTACCGATAACAAAACATTTTGAAAAATATTTAGGATACCAATCATCAGAGGATACGTGAATAACACTACCTTTCAAGAAGCAACTGCCTCCCTAAAAAACAAATGTCAAAATGGAAGGCAAATTCACTCTCATAATATGGTAGAGCGGTACATATTCAAGCGAATCTAATAACAAAAGTAAAATTTCTCATGCAGAGCTTCTTGCTCCCTAAAGGTATGCTAGATAAGATTGATAAGGTAAATAAATCCTTCTTTTGGAACAAAATGGACTCCAGGCTTTCACCCATTAATCAGTTGCGATCGTATTTGTACTCCTAAATTTGATGGTGGCCTTGGTTTCTGAATGGCAGAAGTAAACAATAAGTCACTACAAACGAAATTATTATGAAAAATTCTCACTAAACCAAATAATGCATGGGTCAGAATTGTCAAAGAAGTATACATCAAGGATGATTGTCTTTTCACCCTCCAGACAAAAAACATTTCATGGTAGTTTACAAGACTCCTTAGCCTTAGAAAGGACTTTCTAAAGGAGTTGCGTTGGCAAATAGGAAATGGTAAGAGCATAGACTTTCAGAATGACAAATGAATTGGATACCTGTCATTAAATGAGGCGTTGGGTATGAACTTTATCGGTAAAACTGTCTACGGTTTTCTCACTGAGAATAAATAATGGAATTCTACACCTAGAGTGAAGCTCTACCAACTGCAATGGCACTAAAAGTTAAACAGATACAAATTTTGATGCAGGACTTTGATGATAGATTGATATAGGAACCATCTCCTAATGGTAAATGTTCGGTGAGCTCGGCTGCACTATCTCTTGACAAGCAGAGAAACGAAATAAAACGTGATAATTTATCTTGGATTTGGAAACTTAACCTACGGCCCAAAGTGCAACACTTCTGATGGAAATCTTGTTCAGACTCTTTACCAACAATTGAGAGATTGAATATGCGTTATAATAGAGTACTTGCTGAATGTATCCTTTGTAAGGAATCAAATGAGGACATCAATCACTTATTCTTTAACTGCAAATATACTAAGGATGTGCTCCACGAAATAGGAAGGCAGTGAAATGAATGTCTGTGTCCAACATTATTAACAATCGATTTTAATGATAATTTAATATACAATAGAGGAGCAATATCCAATTTTGAACTTGCATGTTTTGCTGGGTGGCATATATGGAACCATAGAAATTCCATGATTTTCTGTAATCAGCCAATTGATAAGCCTACGTGCGCTGATATTTGTGCCTCTTACATGTTTTTCAAAACAATAGAAGTAGAAAAGAAATAAGGTAGAAAGTAGAAGAAGAATAAGGAAATTGCTTGGACAAAATCGACAGGTAGGCATATCAAACTAAATTTTGATGGATCCAGGATTGGAAATGGTGAAACCAAAATTGTTTTTCTTTTTAGGGATAGGAATAATAAGATTATTTTCATGGATAGTCAAAATATCCAACCAACAACTATTCTATAGGAAGAAGCCATTGCGATGTGGATCGAAGTGGTTCATGTGTGTCGACTTGGCATTAACAAGCTTGCAATTGATGGAGATAACTGACAGTTATTAACGCTTTACAAGGAACTTGGGATACAACATGGGAAATTAAGATGATCATCAAAGACACACGAAGATTCCTAGCTCACTTCAAGGACATTAAAATCCAATACTGCTACAGAGAGGCTAATCAAGCTGCTGATTTTCTCGCATCAAAAGTCTATAATATCGATATGCTACGAAACCATTGTATAAATGAAAATGGTAGCCTTACGGGGACCCTTCACCCTATGTTGAAGGATTTTCTTATCATCATACGTAAGGATGATTTAGGTTGGACCTTTTTGAGAAAGGCAATCTAGTTCTTAACTATGTACAACAAAAAATCTTATTTATCCTATTTAGAACAAAATCTAGTTTAATAACTTATAAATAAGGGAAAAATGGTTTATGAATTTTGTTACTATCTTCCATCCATATCCATGAAATACCTCCAAAATTATGACCCTCTATCTTTTTAAAACATCGCACTTGTTTCCTATGTCATAACTTTTTGTATAAGTACTTGTTCATATTTCACTACTATTGTGATTCGAAGGATCTTTGACGCGTCGGTGCTTTAAGGTATGTCCATGGAGTTGATGATCAACAAAGTCTCTTCTTGCTTGAAAATGAGATGGCGACAACACCATGGATGACAGAAGGACAAGCGCTCAAAGTACTTTTGGATAGGTATCACCAAAGAGGCTTGAGTGACTTGATTGAATCTTGGATAGACATCATCAAGAAACAAGCTAGGGTTGAACTCGAACAGAGGAAAGATAGGTACCACCTTCTCGATGAGACTTTGGGGTTGATTTATTCGATTGGATATGTACCACCAAAACAACAAATCAATGGAAGAGAAGAACACATAATACTGAATTAAAATTTACTTCAAACAAAGCTTAATGCTTAGGGTTTAAAAAAAATATTGTATGCCTAAACTATGAGGCAAAACACGCCTTTTATAGGAAATTTAGAAGCAAATATCAACTTTTCGCATGGCGAAGTGTTAACTAGACTTGAACCTCAAGGATTCCATGAATGTTAGCCCTTAAAGGCATGACTCTTCAAATATCCCTCATGAAGTCACTTGAAGACAAGATCTTTCAGATATCCCTCATGTGGATAAAGAGGGACTCTTAATGTGGCAATAACTTGGAGACTCTTGGTGTGAGCCTCAAACTCGTCGTCGGCCTTATAGCCCGACGGGCATGTGCAACATTTGTGGCCTCCTCGAGCCATCTGGCAAACCACACATGCGTTTGAAATGAAACTTGGACAAAATGTTCTTTATTGTATAACTCCTCCAATGAAGCCGCAAGTGCTCAGAATGGTTCGAACAAGTGGATGGGTGAGGCCTTCTTCACTGGTGTGCACTCGAGGACCTCCACGCATATGGCTAGGTAAACAAGCTTCAAAGGTTCCCAAATTTGAAGGGAGTCCTCTTGGAGTTCTAGGAGGATCTAAGATGTAGCCATATCTCTAATTGTAAAACCTTTGGTTAGGGCAATTAGTTTCCCTAATTTGTGACGTGTCGGGTGAGCGACGAGGTATGTGACGGAGGATAGTCGTCGTACCCCTAATCAAAAGTAAATCCTAAAATCCTCACTAAACAAAGTATAGTAAGTAAGTCAGGGTCGATCCCACAGAGAAGGAAGGAACCAATGGTGGTAGCATGCAATGTCACAAATGGGGGTTTTATGGTTGGTTGGTTGCAAACAAAACAAACAAAAAAAAGTAGAATGGATGAAATATCAAGAGCGAAAAACACTTAGCCAAGTAATGTCCACATAAGTCATTCAAAGGTTGTTCATTGATTAAGTCCTATCTTCCTATTCGGTTATTCCTGTCCCGATCTTATGTAAATTTAGAGGGAAACCTTTCACAAAGAACCCTTACCAATGAATAACCCTAGTACCACTAAAGGTTCAACCCAAAGGCAGCAATGCATATAGGAATTAACCAGGATACACAGAACGCTTGCTCAGATGCATTTACCATGTAATCAATTCCCACATAGATATAATCCACAAATGCAGATAACAATCAATGCTTGCTACTTATACTAGAGCGTTAGCCCAACAGTTCCCTAGTATTAGCAATAAGAATGAAAGCAATAAACCTAGGTGATCAGTCTAGATAAACCAACAAACATTCAAATATGAATTTGCTCAGAGAAAAGATATAACTCAATAGGATAGATAGATAGGAACAAAACCTCACAACCAGATGAACGAACTCATGCTTCCATTACCGGACTAAGCCAAAGAGGCTTAGCTCCTCATAGTCATGGTAGAAACTTCAAAAGAAATAAACAACGATGAATTGAAATTGCAAAAACTAGAACTAGTCTCTAAAGAGTGGAACTCTAACCCTAATGCATAAGGAGAGTATTTATAGGGCCCTAACAAATGACCTAAGCCCATTAAGCAAATAACTGAAATAGAAATAAGAAAAAGGGAAAAGAAAACTAAAAAGATAATTCGGAATAAGTCCGAGCTCCTACCGTGTCAGACCCGCGATCGCGGGTGGTGGACCTTGATCGCGGCCCATGTGGCTCCGCGCCCTTCAATCTCTCCGTGCCCGCAGAAAAATCTCGACATGCTCCGAGGCCCGCGATCGCGGCACCCATGCCCGCGATCGCGGTTAATGCTCGGCATTCTTGTCCTTTGCCTTGCACCAACCAGTCTCCTCTTCACTCCTTGGCGTCTTCTCTTGATGGCTTCCTTCCTCAGTGTCTTCATGATCTCCAAAGTAGCTCAAACACCTCCAAAAACACCAACTTCGCCTCCAAATGCCATACACAAGAATGTGTCTAAATCTACCCGAATGGCACCAATAAAACCTCTAATAACTCTTAGTTAAGCCCTACAAAGTAGTGCTTATCAAACTCCCCCATGCTTAGACCTTTGCTCGTCCTCGAGTAAACTAAAAGAAAGTCTACTCCTCCAATGTAGCACCCAAGGTCTCATGAAGCATATCCTCCAACTAAGAGTTACCTAACCCATGCCAAAGCTCCTGGCACCAATCTCATCTACAACACATCCACAACTCAATAAACTTGAGGGCAAGCAGAGTACTTCCCCCAAGCTCAACCCAGACATCCAATAGTGTAAAGTGACCTCTAATCCTAGCCTCCATCTATGACTCCTTATGCCTCCCAGAGTGACCTACCCGACAATCCTTCTTCAACTCCTCTACTTATGTCGCCCCGTCGATAAAATGAGATCCTAGAATCACTCCTTTTCTTTTCACTCATTTTGCCTAGGAGCCCTTTCGGGTTTTCATCCTAGCCACTCATATTTTTCTCATAGATGTGCTCACATAAGCTCACGTCACTCCGACACCTTCTTACCCCAGCCTAGCGCTGGTCCGGGTCACCTGCTTTTTACCCAAGCCGCCCTTTCAGGTTTTCAGCTTGTCCCAAGATTTTCGAAATTTTTTTTTTTTTTTTTTTTTTGGAAAAGAAATGCTGAAATTCGAAATGCTAAAAATCAAAGTACAGTGCTGGAAAAGAAATATGTACAAGATAGATAGTGAATACTCTACTCCCCCATGCTTAAATCATGCATTGTCCTCAATGTATGGAAGCCAAGAAAAAGATAAGGGGAAAATAGAAATACTCACTGGGGTGGAGGCCAATACCCATAAGCGTTGAAGAAAGCCTCAGCTCTCCTCTGCATCTGAACCACCTAGTCCTCAACAGAGGTGAGGTGACTGTCCAGGCGGTTGGCATGGTATGCAAGGTTGACCTCCATGTTACGCTGCCACTCAGCGCTCCGTCGCTCCTGCTCATCCAGGCGGGTGGAGACTTAGCGTTCCCACTGAACGCTTCTCCTCTCATGCTCCTCTAGCCTCTGGGAGATGCCGCGTTCCCACTCGGCACTCCTTCGTATATGCTCGGCCTGCCTCAGTTGCAGGTTGGCCATTCTGTCCAGGAGCTAGTCCCAGGGCGCCCCTCCAGATCCACTACCAGACCTAGATGCCTGGTAGGTATAGTCAGGGTAAACAGGTGAGCCCTTGGAACGCAGCGGGGATGGCACATCGCTCTCCATGTCCACCGCTGCAGTCGCTTCCTCCTCCTCCTCGTTGTCGTCGTCGTCCGCTTCGTCTTCGGACGACGACCCCTGCTCTCCATCGGCATAGAGGTAAAAATCCCTCGCTCGGGGCCCATAAGGCATCGAACGAGGCAGCCTCATTCGGTGGGTCATTTCCTTCTTGGAGAGCCAGGTGTACTCTCCACCACGGACCTCCAATAGATGGGATCTCCGCAGTAGTGTGATGTTGTAGGTGTAGATGTCGGCGGGGAAATCCCAATGGTCCGCGATGTTCTCGTATTGTTGGGCGATAAGCGTTACCATGCCCCCCATGGAGATCTTGCCGCCCGTCTTCTCCCTCAGCCCGAGACAGTTGGAGAGGAACAAATCGACCTAGTCGGGGGTGTTGTGGCTCTCTGGTGTCAAACACCAGAGCACTGTAAGGTCCAGCGTCGGAACCTTGTTCACCTCCCCCTGTCCCAGGAAGGACATGGCGAGCACCTTGTACGCCAGCCTCAGACAGGGGTGCGTCAGCTTGTAGTTATACTCGCCGGCGCTGGGGTTGAGTACCTCCCGGGTCGCATCCTGCTAGAAGAGCTCTGGCAAGGTGCCTGCGGCCTCCCAATCCTCGGCGGGAGCCTCAGTAACGCCAAACAGGTCCCGCAGACCTTGGTAGGACATCATCTTCTGCCGCCCCAGCAGGTTGAACGTGATCCCGTCGTCGTGGCGCTCCAGCGTGGCCAGAAACTCCAGGGTCAGCTCGTGCGAGGACGGGGCGGCTAGGTCAATGAAGTTGCCGAGCCCTCCATGGCTCAGCAACTGTTGTGTGCAGTCCTCCAGTCCGAGTCGTTGCAGCGTTGGCCGATCGAAGAACTTCGTATGGACGAACTTCCGCGCGCTGAACGTCTCGTAGTAGTGCCTGTGCCTCTGGCTCCTCATGTTGCCTACGAAGGCTGCCATGGTGGGAAAAAGGAGCGAGAAAGCACAACAGAAAGAGTACCAGAGGGACCCGCGATCGCGGGGTGTGGGGCCCGGTTGCGGTTTATGCTCGACTCGAAGCTCGCTGGAGAAGATGGGCCGCGATCATAGGGTTGATGTTGGCGATCGTGGTTTCTGGGTTTGCAGCGAACTTCGAGAAAAAATGGCTCCGGTGCTTTGCGGTGGCGCTGCGGTGGTCGCGGGGTTTGGCGTGGGTCCGGCGATCGCGGCTCGTGAGGCTATGAGAAATCCAAGAGTTGGAAAATGGAGATCTCACCCAAACGACATCGCGGCGTCGGAACGATAGTCGCGGGGCTGCAGGGGGTGTCGCGGTGGTCGGGGTCGGAGATCCGATCTGGTGAGAGTGAGAGGTGGTGGTGGAGGTGTTGTAAAATGCCTCCACCGCCTCTCGCCTTTTATAATTGCCGCGATGAATACCCGCGATCGCGGGGCTGAGGGCCCGCGATCGCGGGGTTAATGCCCCTGCATCCGTAATAGTCGATGCGAGTTACGAGGCACTGACTGCCTCGAAAAATGCACCGGTTTTATTAAACCGTGGGCGAATTTTTTTTTTTTGCTTGCTAGAACTCGCCATGGATCGCCGAGGGGAAACTGCGATCGCGGGTGTGACGCCGCGATCGCGGGTGCTGGATTCTGGCCTCCGCTACAAGGTTAGTTCTAGTGCCCACAGAAAAAGAAAAACAAGTGCAAAGAAGAAGAAAGAAAAATAAAATATAAGTCCTAAGAAAGGTAAAAACATAAATGAGTTCAACGACTCATACCTCGGGTTGCCTCCCGAGCAGCGCCATAGTTATCGTCGCGGCACGACGTCCTGCTGTACTTCTCATTCGGGGTTGCCTCCTGCAATCGTACTCCTTGCTCTTGTATCTGGAGGATGCTCCAGAATGTTCTCCAGCCTATACCCTGTCTTCCTCTTGTCGAACTCCATGCTGATTGTGCCTCTGCCCACGTCGATCTTTGTGTTGGAGGTCTTCATGAAAGGCCTCCCTAGCATTACTCGTCCTCCTCGTTCCCCTGTGTTCATGACAAAGAAGTTTGCAGGAAAAACAAGGGTATCGACGCTTATCAGTACGTCCTTCACAACGCCCTCAGGAGTGATGACAGAGTTGTCAGCCAGTTGGATGACGATTTCCGTGCTCTCTAATGGCCCGACGTCGAGGTTGTTGTAGACGGACAGTGGCAGGACATTGATTGATGCTCCCAAATCCAGCAATGTCTCGCTGAATTCAGTCTCCCCAATCTTGCAGGGCACGTTGAACATTCCGGGATCCTCACACTTCTTGGGAATCCTCTTCTGCACCACAGCCGAGACATCCTTCTTGACCTTTGGCTTCTTCTTAGATCGCTCCTTTTGCACCGCTATGGTCTTGCGTAGCTCTCTCAAGAAGGGGCTCTCCGGGTAGCCCTGGTATATCTCGCAGTATATTCCTGTATTCCCTTCATCTTCTAATGCTGCAGGGAATGGCACCGGGATGTCAAAATATCCCTCCGGATAGTCATACTTGTTCATAAATGTCTTGCGAGACGGAGCGCTTTCCGAGAGTTGATCGCGGGTGTCAACCCGCGATCGCGGTTCTAGCACTAGTGACCCGCGATCGCGGCTGTCATGCCCGCAGTCGCGGTTAATGCTCGAATTTATGCTCGAGTTTTTCTCAGTTTTTGGGTCCGTAAACCCGCGATCGCGGCTGTCGCCCCGCGATCGCGGTTTTGCCTCGTACTTCTCTTTTAATTCTAGCTTCTCTTCTTCATTCTCCCATCTTGGCCTTGACGTCATGCAATTGACGTTTTGCCTTGGATTAATCTCAGTTTGAGATGGGAGTGCTCGTGACTCTCTAGCTTCGAGCTTGCTGACCGCCTGGGAGATCTGTCCTACATGCTTCTCCAGGTTCTGGATACCGGACTTGGTCTCATGTTGGAACTGAACCATGTTTTGCTGCATGGTTCCTACTGTCTGTGTCAGCGTGGTCATGTGTTGCGCCAGTGTATTGACCTGGTCCTCTAGATTCATAGCGCGGGGAGCTCCTTGTCCTTGCGGTCTCTGCTCTGCTGGGCCTCTGAACTGCTGGCCTCCTTGGAATGGTCGATGGGGGTACTGCTGCTGCTGCTGGTATTACTGAGGGGGTCTTGGTCGGAACTCAGGGGGGTTCTCCACATTGTGCGTGTTCCCGTACCTCAAGTTAGGATGGTCTCTCCACCCCGGATTGTAGGTAATGGAGTAGGGGTCGTACCATTGTCTTTGTTGGTATCCCCTCCAACAGCGTTGACTTGCTCAGTGGGCTCTTCATGGAGCGTAGGACATGCGTCAGTTGCATGCATGGTGGAATAGCAAAATTCGCACTCCTTGACCCTCTGGGGTCCTTCCTTCCTCATCAAAACCTTGATCATCTCCTTCATTTCGCTCACTTCCCTCGCCATAGATGGGGGAACATTCTCACTTGAAGTGGCTTTCACAGCCTGGGCGCTGGCCCTCTTGCTGAATTGCCTTGAGCCTTCCGACAACTCGCTGAATATCTCAAATGCAGCGGTAGGGGTTTTGTTCAGTATGTTTCCCCCACACGCCGCGTTCACCATTTGTCGCTCTTCATCCAGCAATCCCCCGTACAGATATAAGACCAAATCCTGGTCTGAATACCCGTGATAGGGACAGCTAGAGCACAACCTCTTGAAACGCTCGTAGTACTCGTAGAGCGTCTCTGTCCCATGCTCAGGTTGCGCTTGAGACTGTTCAGCTTCGTTGCTGGAAAGTACTTTTCCAAGAACGCCTTCTTTATTTTCTCCCAGGTGTTGATGCTTCCTGGGGTGAGGTAGTAAAACCAGTCGTTGGCTGAATCCTTAAGTGAAAAAGGAAAAGCCCTCAACGTGATTTGATCCTCAGTGACATTCCGTGGCTTCATGGAACTGCACACGGCGTGGAACTCCGAGAGGTGCTTGTTTGGGTCCTCTCCAGCTAGCCCATGGAACTGAGGCAAAAGATGGATAAGACCAGACTTGAGCTCAAAGTTCACTCCCGTGCCTAGCTCAGGGAATTATACGGCCAGTGGCTGCTGCGTCAAGTTAGGCGCAGTCAGCTGCCTCAACGTAGGTGGTGGTACCTCGTCCGCCATCTCAAAAGTGGGATTATCAAAGACCAAAGCTCGATTCACTCTGCGTCCTTGGGAGAAAGTTCTCTCAATCTCTGGATCAGGATATAAAGGTGGAGAGTCAGCAGTACGGGTATGGACCATAAGACAGGTCCACACACACAAGCAAACACACGAAAATCACACAGAAAAAAATTCGAAAACACACAAAGCATGCAAAACACCAAAAATCCGCAATTGCCTTCCCCGGCAACGACGCCAAAATTTGACGGAGGGTAGTCATCGTACCCCTAATCAAAAGTAAATCCTAAAATCCTCACTAAAAAAGTATAGTAAGTAAGTCAGGGTCGATCCCACAGAGAAGAAAGGAACCAATGGTGGTAGCATGCAATATCACAAAGGGGGTTTTTATGGATGGTTGGTTGCAAACAAAACAAAGTAGAATGGATGAAATATCAAGAGAGAAAAACACTTAGCCAAGTAATGTCCACATAAGTTATTCAAAGGTTGTTCATTGATTAAGTCCTATCTTCCTATTCGGTTATTCGTGTCCCGATCTTATGTAAATTCAGAGGGAAACCTTCCACAAAGAACCCTTACCAATGAATAACCCTAGTACCACTAAAGGTTCAACCCAAAGGCAACAATGCATATAAGAATTAACCAGGATACACAGAACGCTCGCTCAGATGCATTTACCATGTAATCAATTCCCACATAGATATAATCCATAGATGCAGATAACAATCAATGCTTGCTACTTATACTAGAGCGTTAGCCCAACAGTTCCCTAGTATTAGCAATAAGAATGAAAGAAATAAACCTAGGTGATCAGTCTAGATAAACCAACAAACATTCAAATATGAATTTGCTCAGAGAAAAGATATAACTCAATAGGATAGATATATAGGAACAAAACCTCACAACCAGATGAACGAACTCATGCTTCCATTACCGGACTAAGCCAAAGAGGCTTAGCTCCTCATAGTCATGGTAGAAACTTCAAAAGAAATAAACAACGATGAATTGAAATTGCAAAAACTAGAACTAGTCTCTAAAGAGTGGAACTCTAACCCTAATGCATAAGGAGAGTATTTATAGGGCCCTAACAAATGACCTAAGCCCATTAAGCAAATAACTGAAATAGAAATAAGAAAAAGGGAAAAGAAAACTAAAAAGATAATTCGGAATAAGTCCGAGCTCCTGCCGTGTCAGACCCGCGATCGCGGGTGGTGGACCTTGATCGCGGCCCATGTGGCTCCGCGCCCTTCAATCTCTCCGCGCCCGCAGAAAACTCTCGACATGCTCCGAGGCCCGCGATCGTGGCACCCATGCCCGCGATCGCGGTTAATGCTCGGCATTCTTGTCCTTTGCCTTGCACCAACCCGTCTCCTCTTCACTCCTTGGCGTCTTCTCTTGATGGCTTCCTTCCTCAGTGTCTTCATGATCTCCAAAGTAGCTCAAACACCTCCAAAAACACCAACTTCGCCTCCAAACGCCATACACAAGAATGTGTCTAAATCTACCCGAATGGCACCAATAAAACCTCTAATAACTCTTAGTTAAGCCCTACAAAGTAGTGCTTATCAGTATGTGTTGTGGTAAGGCGTTGTCGTGAAACCTAAACAAAATATTCCTAACAAACCTAAACAAGTAGTAGAGGCAAGCAAGGGTTGATCCCACAGGGAGGAAGTAATCAATCTATGTGTTTATAAGCATGTAAGGTAACAAGGGGTTTTTTGGTTATCAAACAAAGCAAAGTAAACAGGTTTAGTTGACTTGAGAATATGAATGGGGAAAGTAGTTCCACTAGAACGAGATCCACAATACAGAGATATAAGTTGATCATTGAAATCTATTCAATCCAAGTTCTTTAACTATTCTTATGGTTGTTCCCATCCTGATCTTAAGCACTATCGATTCTCACAGTTGTCGATAGACTTATCACTACGTCACTGGTAAAGTACCTCCGATTCTCACAGTTGTCGGTATACTTTACCACCAACAAAGCAATAGCAATACACACAAGGATATAAGATACATGCAAATAGAAAGACACCTTACTACTTAACATGCAACTGATTCTCACTCATGATTGTACGCTCGGAACCCCTATAGGCACAATCGTGTATGCCACAAGATATGCACTCGGAACCCCTATATGCAATCCTAGCCATTGATAAATATTACTCAACCTAGCTGGCCAGACTATGAAGAACAATGATAAATCAATAATCAATATTACCAAGAGAATCAAACCAACACACATAAGAATAAGAACAAGGAATAGAAATCTCACAACCGAATCAACTGTATTGCTTCAAACGTCTAGCAGAACAAAGGTGTTTAGTTCTCCATTCGTTCAAACCCTAGAGTTGGGAATGAAAGAACGAACTTGTAAAACTAAATCGTCGATTGTGGCAACTAGGTTAACAAAAGTATTTAACCTAATTCTAAAACTGTATAAAAAATAATAAAAGGAAATAATAATAAAATAAACAAATCAAATCCCGAGTGGAATTTTCGGCTTCTCCCGCAAGCAGCTCACCCTCGGCCCATCTCCAACAAACATCAACGCGGCCCACCTTTCTCCAAGCAGCCCAGTGCTGACGTCATCACCATCAGCTCAATCTCCTGCATTTCTTCACTCCGCTTCTTCTCGCGCGCGGCATTCTTTATTTCACACGGCTTCAGCTTCTTCATGGGCCTTTCTTCTCAATTGGGCCTAATTTCCTCCTGGGCCGAATATCTTCAATTCTAGCATCACGGGCTCGAAATAATTAATTGCTCCGCTTTGCCTCACGTGATGGCCGCGGGGCGGCATCCTTCTCTGAGACCCACCGCCGGGTCGCGGTGGCTCTGGCGCGGGGCGGTGACTTCCCCAATGTGGTTCCTTTATAGATTTTCGTCGTCTCCTCGGGTGGTCAACTCCTCTTCCTCTGGATGTCTCCAATTAGCTCCTCCAGACCACCAAAACCACACTTCTCTCCTCCAACTCCATAATCTCCAATTGTGCTCTAAATCCAACCAAATGGCGCCTCAAACCTGGTAATAACCCTTAGATATGTGCTACAAAATAGCACTTATCATGTTGTCTAGGCCTCCTAGTGCGCATGCGTTGGCTTTTCCTAATATGTCGTAGGCTATTTGAGGCAAAATCATATCATCATCTCCTTGAAGAGGGTTCACTCTCAAATCCGAGGTACCTACAACAACAAACATGAAGTAATTAGCATGACTAATTATGAAAGTGAAGGGACTCCCTTTCGTATGCCTAAGCATATGCTTATTGATGCGGCAATCTAGACAAATATCATAGACATAAACAAAACTTGATGAACTATATGCAACCTCTTTGACATGAATTGAGACATACAAAAATAATGCAAAGAAGAGAACATAATTCTATAGCTACTCAACACGTATAGACTTCGAATCCTAGATGCATGTTCATCACTAATAAATTGAATAAAAGTGTAAGGAGCAAAGGGTCCTTTCTTGGTGGTCTATGTTTTTGGAAAAAAAGATCAAACGCTCTAAATTTGCTAGATTGAGGAACAACTAGTCGAAGTAAGGCGATCCAACTCGAGATAAATGATTATAACGATAATTAAAGAACTTGAATTGAATGATCAAATTGAAATACAAACTTATCTCCACTTTTTGTATGAAGATCCAAGTTACACGTACTTGAGAATGCCTGAATTGTTTGTGAGCTTCAAAATCGAATGGTTATCAAGTAAGAATGCTAGATATTGTGTTCAGCCATATATTTATACATGTAAAATACTTCTAACGGACTTTTCCCTGATTAATACCGATCTTAAAGCTTCATAGACGTTGTTTCTTCGAAGAGCGCTACTTGCTTGTGAGATTATCTGAACCATAATCATCGTCAGTCGTATAGCCGTTGGAAGCATCAATCGCTTTGCCTTTATTCAGCTTGGTTGTTATGGACATAATTCGCCTTGAAGTTCATGGGCATGTTATTCAACTTTGCAATGGGCCTACGGTCAAAGCTTGCGCCTGCACGACACTTTGGTCTCGAACCTCTGCGCGCGATTCAAAATCAGGGCCCAATTATTGCCCTAAATTGAATAGATGGATTGGATCTGATCTGGCTCTTCACTTTCGACCGATACAGGTCGGTGCCCTTGCCCAAATCTACAGGAAAATTTTAACACATGGTAGTCATCAGAAGGTTGTAGGAGATTTTACAAATCAACCGCTTCTTGAGCCGATTCCCCCATAAATTTGATTGACCCCTATCTCATATTTTTCACCTCTCGCCTCTGTAACTTTCTTTTGTCTCTCTTGGTAACTTATCAACTTCCAAGTTTTCAATTTTTTCTTTGTTTTGCCAAGTTTCTACTTGTTTTGTTTGGAGATGATTCCGAGGGCGCGGATTGCCACTGTCGACACCAATATTTCGAAGGAATCAAGTGCGGATTTCACCTCCTTGAAGCTTTTGGGCCGCAACGAATCAAAGGCAGGAACCCAAACTCAGGCCAATTTGGACACGATCTTGGACGTCGGGTAGTTTCCTGAGTTGACGGTGGCACACCTTTCGCTTCCATGTGAGAGGGCGGACTAAAAGGGGTGGATTTGCTTCCATGAGTACCCTTTCAGAATTGGACACACCTTTCCTTTCTCCCTGTTGGTTCGAAATTTCCAGACAACCTTCCAACTTGCGCCTTGTTAGGTCATGCTTTAGGCTTGGCGCTTGTTAAGGGTTATCGACTTGTTGACGACGATACTTGAGATTGATTTTGATACGGAGGATCTTTGTCATATATGTCACATGGCTACCCGTGGCTCTTCACGTTTTCAATTGTGTAAACGTCTAGATCGAAAGCCTTTAGTTGATCAATCTGATGTCCACGACCGAGGTTAGGGTTCGCACTTTTTCTTCATGGACTGAAAGTCAATGGAGGAAGAAATTGATTGCTCGTTTCACTTTGACGACTAGTAATGTATTCTTTTAAATAGTTCTTTATTCTTGGACACTTCATTAACATTTTGCTCACATGTTCTTTCGTGAAGTGTCAGCCTCCGATCACATAGCGGAAGGATAAGATTCTAGCGAAGTTACTGTTCTTTTGTTGGCAATCCCGGAGCGAGAAAGGGTGTCCGTAAATGTGAAGTGTGATGTGACTCTGCCTATGCCATATCAAGGTCAAGATGCCAAGGACAATCCATGCCTAGGAACCAAGGAGTCAAGTGCCGCATAGAAGCCACAGCTGACGCCATTGACGCCATCACTAGGGCAAGGAGGCACACATGGCGGTCTTCCTCCAAATCAAGGTGCCCTCAATCTCCACGAGGAATATGACCAGAGTGACTATGAGGTTTCATGAGTGATGGGCCAAGTGAAGAAAGGCTTAGTGATCGCCTTCCTGCAACAAGGAGCGTCGACGTCAAACGCCACACTATCACATGCCCTTACAACCCACTTAGCAAAACTACTCCAAATACTTTCAAATTTCTACCACATGACTCTCATGCCCAAAGAATCTTATGGAGCTCAGAAGTGCCGAGCAAAGTGGAGGATTGCTCAGAGATTGCTCAAGCATATATAGTGTCCTCGATGTCGGCAATGTCATGATTTTGATGCTCGACGTCCTCCCAATTGGCTCGTTCCTTTGGGCCCATTTTTGCTGGACATAAGGCCCATGAATCCACAATAACATATTGAATTTTAACACATTTGGAGCCGGAATGCCATCGAATCATTAAGTCACTTCCATTAGTGTTTTTCACTTAAGACTCCTCATATTTCTCATCCTTATAACTCTTGGGAATTCTTAGTTATAAGTAACTTGTTTTTCAGCCATTGTAATCACATTGATTATTGAAAAGAACATATCTTGATCTTCCTCAAATTGAAGCCTTGAGATTCACTTTCTATTTGACTTCTTTGCTTCAGTGAGTTTATCCAAGCAACCTTGTGGTTAAGTTGTGGTGCGTTCATCCACATTCTTTGCTACAATCTTTTAGTTTCCTTTGGTGCATATATCCTATGAACTCCAGTTGTCTATCCCTTCTCTATCTCACAACAATTGCCTTCAAATGCGCGGTTGAGATCTTCATCCTTGCGAGAAACTAACGCCGACGCCAAGGAGTCTTTCGGTGGATTTGATGACGAACTTTCCTTGTACTTTTCGAGATCCTTATCAAGGGCACATCAAATGGTATCAGAGCCTTCCTCAAGGTAAGTTTTCTCTAATCTTGCTCTTGAAATTCGCACGAAAAGTGTGCGAGAAATCGCCAAGCTTTTGCCTTGTTCAGTTGGGTGCCTTGTTACCAAATTTGTGTGTATGTGTTCTGCAATTTTCGTGTAATTGCTTCCATTGTTTGGAGGTTAAATACAACCATTAGTGTGGCCTAAAATGAAAAGAATTGAACCAGTTAAGCTTCATTAAAGCCGACTTCAATTTAACTTCTTCCATTATTTCAGCTTCATTAAAAGACAACCTTTCACATAGCCGATCCTTAAGTACTTTTCTTGGCTGCTTATTTCCTTTACATAATTGTGTAATTTATGTAATTCTGCATGATAGAATTAAGAAACACAAGATACGGGAAACACACTTAGACCCGAGAGTGAGAAGGTGTTGTAAAGAGTGAAGTTAAGATCGGTTTGTGTTGAAATTTGTTCAAGAAATTTATAAAGTGTTATAAACTGAGTTCAAGTGTTCTCAAAAGTGAAAAAAAATATTTCAAAGCAAGAAAAAGAGTGGTTGGTACTAGAAATACCTGGCCTACGTAACAAAAGGTATGGCCCTAGAGACATTAGTCCAACCAAGAAAGAAACAAGCTTAGTGTCAATTTGTTGAAAATTTTTGTGAGTTGATTTTGGAAGGCCTAAGTGATTAGTAGCTTCTTGTGTGACTTACTCGTTTCGTGCAAAGGCCTAAAGGGCATACTTTTGTGTTGGAAATAAGAAATCTTTTGACTAAACACAACTTCGACCCATACCCTTGTGCTTGGTTAAATTTTGCACTATTTCTCTTGCTATTTCAAGTGCTTGTTTGGGACTGCCTTGTTGAGGGCCGAGTACTATTTGTGTGGACCCTAGATTGGACCTTGGAGGAGTCTTGGAAACAAGTCACCAAGAGGCCACCTTTTAAATTGGACAAGAAAGCAGTGAAAAGGAAGACTAGTTAAATAAGCTAGAGGTACTGAGAGACCTTGATCTTGTGAATTCTTTTTAGACTAACTTGTGTGTTTGTATTGTCCTTTGTTTAAGTCTCAATGTAGAGTTCAAAGGGAAAGCACCACATGAAGAGTCCTAATGAGGCAAGGCCTATTACTCTTTAAGACATTAAGTCCTTGTTTGAGAAGACCCCAATTGATCTTCTCCAAGGCATAGATGATAAACTGCATGAAAGGCTTGGGAGTCTTAGGAGATGGAGTGTTGTGGAAGAAGGGAAACAAGATGAAGAGGAAGAGGTTCATGCCATGACTTCCATTGGAGAATGCTTTATGATATCTAAGGTGAAAGAAGAACTTTTCAAGACACCTCCAATATTTGATATAGAAGAGGTTTTGGAGGTGCCTTTTGTGGAAATCACCCCCATGGTTAACTATGGACAACGAGAGCAAAGCTTCCACCACCTATGTACCATTGATGTCCATGACCAACCTTTCTTGGCCTTGGTTGATGGTGGAAGTGATCAAAACAGGATTTCTGAGTCCGTGGTTCAAAGTTTAGGTCTTGTGACTCAGCCACAAAATCCACCCCTTGTGATAGGATGGGTGAATGAAGGTCATAAGATCAACGCGGACAAGAAGGTTCATGTGAGCTTTAGCTTGGGAGCCTACTTGGATATAGCAACATTTTTGGTGATGCCTACTCATGCATTTGATTTCATCTTAGGGTCACCCTGGAAGTTCGACCTCAACGTCATCCATGAAGGCCGTCTCAATGTGAATCATGTGAGTACATACAATGTGTGGTACCAGTTGGAAGCCATGAGTGTGGAAGCATTGAAGGAGGCTAGAAAATGCGCCATGAGCTTAGTTTATAAGAAGAAGGAACCAAGGGTATGTCAACTAACCCATGAGCTTTGCAAGCCACCTAGACCCAATGTGAAGAGTTATGTATGTGCCCTTAATTCATTCATTTTCCTCAAACCTCATGAGATGACCAAGCCTCTCATAAAAGAAAAGGGAGTCTTATTGCCTATTACTCTTGCTTTACATATCAGTCCAAAGGCACACTTCCAAAGATATCATGTTTATCTCCTTTATTTTCTTTTGAATTTTGTCTAGTCATTCCCATGTTATTCATCCAAGTGAAACTCTAGGAGATAGGTTGCATATTAAGAAGGGAGTCCCCTCAAAATCATACTTTTTCATTATAGGAGAGTACATACAGTCATGGCTAGGGAAATAAACTTTGTGTACTTAGGTGTTTTTGAGAAACCTTGCTATTTAACGTCTGTTGGTGTAGGTCGTGTTGATTCGAGATCGAATCCCCTTCAAGGGAGGGAGAATGATGTGACTCCACATGCGCCTCATCAAGGTCAAGATTCCAAGGACAAGCCACACCTAGGAACCAAGGAGTCATGTGCCGCGGAGAAGCCACCGTCGACGCCATCTTTAGGGCAATGAGGCACACATGGCCATCTTCCTCCATATCAAGGCACGCTCAATCTCCAGGAGGCATATGACCAGAGTGAATATGAGGTCTTACAATTGCCAGACCAAGTGAAGAAAGGCTTAGTGATTGCCTTGATGCAACAAGGAGCGTCGACGCCAAGCGCCACGCCATCACATGCTCTCACAACCCACCGAGCAAAACTACTCCATATGTCTCCAAATTTCTACCATATGACTCTAATGTCCAAAGAATCCTATGGAGATCAGGAGTGCCGAGCAATGTGGAAGATTGCTCAGAGATATCTCTAGAACAAAGAATGTACCCAATGCCGGCAATGTCACAATTTTGATGTTGGGCTTCCTCCCAATTGACTCGTGCATTTGGATCCATTTTTGGTGGACACAAGGCCCAAAAAGCCCACAACAACATATCCCAATTTCACCCCATTTGGAGTAGTAATGCCATCGGATCGTTAAGTCACTTCAATTAGTGTTTTTCACTTAAGACTTTTGCTATTTTTCATCCTTATAACTCTTGGGATTTCTTAGCTATAAGTAACTTATTTTTAAGCCATTGCAATCACATTGAATATTGAAAAGAACATATCTTGAGCTTCCTCAGATTGAAGCATTGCGATTCCCTTTCTATTTGACGTCTCTGCTTCGGTGAGTTTATCCGAGCAACCTTGTGGTTAAGTTTTGGTGCGTTCATCCACATTCTTTGCTATGATGTTTTGGTTTTCATTGGTGCATATATGCTAAGAACTCCAGTTGCCTATCCTTTCTCTATCTCACAACAACCGCCTTCAAATGCCCAATTGAGATCTTCATCCTTGCTAGAGAGTCTTTCGATGGACTTGGTGACGAACTTTCCTTGTACTTTTTTAGATTCTTATCAAGGGCACATCAAATTGTCTTGTCGTGACCCCTGCTACTCCTATCGCTCTAAGAACCCCTTCTTTCTCCAAATCTCAAAGCACTTGTTCCATTTCTCAGGTTTCTGGCACGTTACTTCCATTGTGGTCTTCTTATTGTGTTGTGCGATGTTTGCAGCTCCCCTGGTCGAGAAGATCCAGTTCTCGATTATCTAGGAAGGGATCAGAAGCTTTTGGAGATGGGATCTAAGTCATCGGTCCCAATCAAGATAGGTTTTATTGGTTCCCCTATTTCCCAATCATCTGAAATGAAGAGGAAGGCGGTGGTTCTCAATATGCCTGTGGAGGCGAGCTCTCAGATATTGTTCCTTGATTAGGATTTCGCTCACGATGGAGGGATCCTGAATTGGATGGTGATATAAACTTTACCTTGGCTATGTCCCTTGGTTATTTCTCCTCTTCCTTAGATGAAAAATTATTTTCACTGATGGAGGTTCTCCAATATGCCATGTAAGCTCTGTCAAAGATAGATCATATACAAACCGATCACTCGACCAAGGTGAAGCATCTAAGAGGTCAAGTCGTCAGCGTGACTGATCGATTAGAGTTGACAGAGGATCAACTGTTCAAGGCCAATTAAGAAGAAGGTCGCCAAGTCGGAAGCCACTCAAGGTCGAATTGCCAAGTTTGAGGGTGAAATCAAATCGTTGAAGGAGGCTTATCATCACCACGCCTAGTGTATCTGAGATTTGGGTACTTACTTCTCACTGCAAGCTCGCATTGAAGCAATGGAGGAGTTCAGTCACGGCCAACATTCCTCATGGGACCTGGAAGAGGAGAAGAAGAAGCTAGCCATGTTGTTTCCTCCAGAAGCTGGTGAACCTGGGGAGGAGATGTTGCAGTTGGCTGGTCTATTCAAGGAGGTCCCAAAAGAGGAAGAAGATGGGGATGCAGTTGCCAATGGTGAGACATTGCTCAATGTGGCCCCATTGCCCTCTTGAATCGGCTCCTCTTGATGCAGTTAAGAAATCAATAGAGTCTTAGTTTTATGTGTTTGTCAAGAAGAATACTTTTGTGTTGTTTTGGTGAATTTGTGACATCGTGGTGATGATATAAACTGAATTTTTTGCACCTGTCATGATGACATGATTGGATATTTTCTGTGCCATGTCGTGGTGACAAGGAGATAATGTTTTGGCGACCCGTCCACCATCGCGACTTGCATGTCGTAGTTTTATGTAGTATGTTTACATACCTTGTATTTTTTTTTGTCTTTGTTTTGCAGGTTGCCCCAGTTGATGGAGTGGGAAGAGCATCATGTATTGCATTGCTCTTGTATCGATCGTTTGAACCTGTAGATGTATTTGTGTTCTATCAGTTGTACAACTTGTCGTGTACTAGAGAAGAGTTTGTTTGGTGGAAATATTAGGTATGTACCTTTACTAGGATGACCTTTGTAATGATGTATTGGTTGTGCCTCGACTCTCTTTATTCCGATCAATCGTGTAACGTATGCGTATTTTTGTGTGTTGATCAACTTGATTGCTCGAGCTTGTTTTGTCTTTCAACCTGTTCTATTTGAAATATGAAAGATTAGTGAGGAGTTGGCCGTCGGCATCCTCAACGGCCCTCTGATGCTTAAGTCAGTAAGAGATTTGAATAAATCGATATAGTAAAGAACAATACATGAATAATGTATTAATAAGAGATATGAATTTAGAAATGATACAGCTTTAAATGCATGGCATTCCAACGTCTAGGAATTGGTAATTTGCCGTGAGTCTCTAATCAATATGCTCCTTGACTGACTATCTCTTTTCTTAGGTAAGGTTCTTCCCAATGTGGGCCAACTTACCGTCGATCAGATCTTTGGTGTTGTAGAATACTATTTGTAGTACCCAATCTCTTGTTTTGAACACTTCGACTCTTATGTTTTTGTTGTAGCTTCTTACAACAAGTTGTTGATATCTTACCATTCTCGTCCTCGAATTTTCTCGGAGTTCATCGACATTGTTGAGATTGTGTGATAACTCGACATCATTTTGATCTTTTGTTTGTAAGCTATATCGGGCAGTTGGTATGAGGATTTGGGCTTGGACGATAGCTTCGGATCCATACACTAGTAAATAAAGGGATTGTCTTGTAGTTGTTTTAGGAGTGGTTATGCCAGACCAAAGTACAAGAGGTATCTAATCGGCCTACTTTCCTTTTGATCCTACAAGTCATTTTTAGGTTATTGATGATGATATTATTGCTTGACTCGTCATGTCCATTAGATTTTGGGTAACGTAGGGTTGATGTGACCATGATGATATTCCGCTGTTTGGAGAATGATCTCATTCGATCGCTAATGAATTGGGAACCATTGTCGCATGTGATCTCTGATGGTACGCCGAATCTACAAAGAATGTTACGTTTAATGAATGAGACGACGTGTTTATATTATATCTCTTTATATGCTTCAAATTCGATCCATTTGGAAAAGTAATAAGTCATGGATAGGAAGAAAAGACGTTATACTAACGCGGGTGGTAATTTATTGACGATGTCCATGCCTCATCCCTTAAATGGCCAAGGGGATATTGTTGCATTTAGTAGTTTCAGTGGATGGTGAGGGATTGGAGTGTGTCATTGGGAAGAATCACATTTCTTAATGTATTCTAGAGCATCTTGATTCATCGTTGGCAAGTAATAGCATGTTCTCAAGGCCTTACTAGATAAGCTCTGACCACTTGTGTGATTGCCGCTTTCGCCGTCGTGTAAGGACTGTAGGATGCGTTGGACTTGGTTTTTTTCTAGGCATTGTAGAAGGAGGCTTGTGACAATTTTTTTAAATAGTTTACCTTCTATCAAGTCGAAAGATATGGCTTGTACCATAATTCGTTTTTCTTCCGCCTCATCACTTAGTAGGATGCCATCTTTGAGGCATTTGACGTAAGATAATGTCTAATCGTCCTCGCTAGATATAAGGTCATCATTTGTATGTTTTCCTACTTCTGTCGATACCGCTACTTCAGATGGTAAATCTTTGGAGTTCAGACGTGTGTCGACATTTCTAGGTGGTTTTTGTGGTTTGGAGACTGTGGTGGTCATGACATGAGCTTGCGGGATTGTGGGAAAATGTCTCGGACTGATAGCCGATCCCAAGTTTGCTAAGGCATCTGCTTGGGAATTAGAGTCGCAGGGGACTTGTTTGATGTTGAAGTTTTTGAATTTTGCTGCTATGTCTTTTTTGATCAAGATGTATGCTATCATGAGTGAATCATAGATCACTTTGATGTTTTGCACCAATAGATGTTTGAGACAATGTAAGCCCAAAAATGAGGGCCCTGTTTTCTGCTTCGTTGATTGTGGCTACCCATTCACAGCGAACGGCTTGGGCTATCTTGTCCCCTTATGGGGAGTTTAGTACGACATCGAGCCCAACTCCTCTTGTGTTCGATGCTCCATCAATGTGCAGTTCCCAAGTGCCCTCATTTGATGCATTATATAGATGCAATGTTTCTTTTGCGACTTCTTGTTCTAGTGTCAGACTGAAGTCGGCCACAAAATCGGCCAAAGCATGAGACTTTATGGAGTTTCTTGGCTCGTATTGGATGTCGAATCCGCTTAGATGTATTTCTCTTTTTTCCATTCGACCTGTAAATTTTGGGTTCCTCATAACTGTCTTCATGGGATGGTTAGTACACACAATAATAGTATGTGATTGAAGGTAAGGTCGTAAGTTATTAGATGCCATGACTAGTGGTAAGACCAGTTTTTCATGTGACGAGTAGCGTGTTTCCGCTAGAAATAATGCTTTACTTATGTAACAGACCGATAGTTGTTTGTCGTCTTCTTCCCTAATCAAGACGACGCTTATCGTTGCTTCAGATACTGCTAGATATAGCGAAAGTGGATCATCGTCTTTTGGTTTAGAAAATAGTAATGGGTTTGCCAAATAAGCCTTTAAATCTTGGAATGCCTTCTCGTATTCTCCAGTCCATTTGAACGACTTGTTCTTTTTAAGGACATCATAGAAAAGTTTGCATTTGTTAGAGGATTTAGAAATGAACTTGTTAAGTGCGGCTACCTGACCAAATAGTCGTTGTACACCCTTTGTGCATTAGGGTGATTTTAAGTCCACGATCGCCTTGATCTGGTCGGGACATGCTTTGAGGCCTCACTGGGTTACCATGTATCCTAATAACTTTCCCGATGATACTCCAAATGAGCATTTCGTCTAGTTGAGCTTCACGATGTATCTTTTGAGTACTGCAAATGCGTCTTCCAAGTGTTTGATATGATCTGACGCGACCTTGGATTTTACTGGCATGTCATCGATGTATACCTCCACCGTGTCTCCGATCTAGTCTTTGAACATCTTGTTCAATAGCCTTTGGTAGGTTGCCCATGTATATTGTAATCCAAATGGCATAATCTTGTAATAGTATATACCTTGGCTTGTGATGAACGTTGTCTTTTCTTGGTCGTCGGGTTCCATGAGGATTTGATTATAGCTGCTGAAGGCATCCATAAATGTGAGCATTTCGTGTCCTGTTGTCGTGTCTAGATCACATCGATATGTGGTAAAGGGAATGAGTCATTTGGACACGCCTTATTCAGATCTTGGAAGTCAATGCAAACTCTCCATTTGCCATTCTTTTTTGTACCACGACAACGTTTGCAAGCCATTCTAGATATTTGACTTCTTTAATTTTACCTGTCTGGAGGAGAATTTTTACTTCGTCGTCGACGATTTTATTTCGCTTAGGTGCGAATTTTCATCGTTTTGTTTTACAAATGGGTAGGCCGGGTTGACGTTTAGTTTGTGTGTGATCATGCCTGGGCTTATTCCAACCATGTCCTTATGTGACCACGCGAAGCAGACGAAATTGAGCCGTAGGAATTCGACAAGAGGCTCTCTATCTTCGTCACTCAGGTCTAACCCGACTTTTCCTACCTCTGTTGGCTTCGAGGGGTCTAATGCAATATCATCTAACAATTTAGTTTCTGGTTCGATGTATTACATAAACCCTTTGTTGCTCTGTAACTACTATGCTTGACCTGTCCCAACTGACACCTTCATTGAAGTGACGTAACATTTCTTGGCTGAAGGTTGGTCGCCTTTTATTTCTTGTACCCCACACTTTGTTGGGAAATTAATCGATTGATGATAAGTTCATGGTACAACTTTCATGGCGTGGATCCATGGTGTGCCAGAGATGACATTGTATGGGGAGGGACAATCGAGTACAATAAATTTTACCTGTTTGTTGACACCTCCAAAATACGTTGTCAACCCTATTTCGCGCAAAGTATGTTTTACTTCTCCGCTGACTCTGACCAGTGGGGTTTTTAATGAGATAATCCTCACTAAGTCCCATACTTCTCATAACATCTAGTGTCAACAAGTTTGTGGAGCTGCCGATGTCAATTAGTATTCTACTAGTCAAGCAATCTCCAATAGAAACAGAGATGACTAAACCGCCGTGATGGGGGCCGAGCTCTTTAGCCTTTGATTCATCGAAAGTGATGGTGGTGGTGTCCCCATCGTCGGTTCCTCATCTTGTCGTTGTCACGGGGTGATCTCCCTTACTTTCCTTGGCCTGGAACTTGGCAACGGAGTACGTGTTTCCACATATATCCGATCCTCCTGCAATAGTGTTAATAATCTCTACATGTACAAGTGATATGACTATGGGTGGCGTCATATTTGAGGAAGAACAAAAGCTTAAAACAAAGAAATCGCTCGGATGTTGGAAGGTGACGAAACCGTAACGTCCAATGGAAGACCATGAGTAGCCATTGAAAAGCTTACAAAAAGATCTACAACTATGATGACAATTGCTTCAATGGAATCTACCTAGAACAGTCCAAAAATCACAGTCTTCGGGGCAGTCCATCAAAAGAGCCTCATGTTTAATTCACATTCATTCAAGGAAAGGGAGGTCAAGAAACAAGTTATCAATTGGATGCCATTAAGCCTCATTCTTCTACATTTGATTGACCTAATAATGTGAAGACTCTTCACCTTGATCAACATTAAATCCATGCCATTTGAAGAGTCGTCCAAGACAGTCATCTTCAATGCCAATCCATCAAAGAGTCTCTGGTTTGTTCTCTATTTAAAGTGTTTTCTTCTACCATTGTAAGAACGTCTTTGATCGTAAAAAGTTAAGTCTAAAACTAAGTGTTTTCTTTAGAGAATTAGTATATTTCTTGTAGTTTGTTCGTGAGTAATACCGAGCATTGATCGATCCATTCGGGTAAGTCATATCACGAATTGTTTGATATTGTTCAAGGCACGAGTGGTGAGTCATATCCATAAGTACCTTGTCCACTTATCCCTTTCAATTTCTAGCAAATAATACCTTTCAAAAATGGATCCAATATTCAACAAAAAAACGGCCCCAAACACACTACCGAAATCATCATCTTCAAGCTCCGATCTTCACCACCGTCTTTTGTGCATTTTAAGCCAAAACTTCCTTGATATTGAGCATATAACGACCCTATTTCTCATCAATTGGTATCAGAGCTACCTTTAAGGAAGTTTGAAAAGGAATCATGTTTTACCACGGAAAGCACCAGTCAGATTTAGCGAGAGAGTACTGTTTTGGGCGAAAAAGATCAAACCGACCTGAATCGCTTAAAGGAGGGAAACTAGACAACAATAAGATTGATAATATCTAGATAATCCGAATCAAATAGAAATTAGAATGTAATGAGTTAGAAATAACATGGAGACTGGCTTATCCCCTTCGAGTAGGGGGTCGATCGAACCAAAGGTGAAGGTTGCCCGGCGTTTCATTACTAGGACAACGATTCCGAGCCGATGAACTTAGATGAATGTAGAGATGAGAGTGTCGTTGTTTGTATTATGTCTGAGAGTACTCGTGTCCTTTACAATGATTCCTAGAAACCCTTTATATACATTCAATCTTCAGAAAGATTCAGCCATTTCCTCATCCGTGATCTTCGCTGGTCGGTCTTAATTGCTGGATTTGCCATAATCTTATGGCATTTATGTCTTGATCTCGCAGGCTTGTAGCCGTTGCATAGGATTTGGGTTTTTCGTAACGCTTCCGAACGTGGTGTTTTCATGACCTTGGCTTCTATCGTCTGATTTTGGTTGTTTTGTCGTCTGGTCGCTTCCCTGGTTAGTCGCTTCAAACGAAAAGAAAAATTGCTTCGCGTACTGGGCCGCCTCATCTGAAGATCCACTAAGATCATGGCCCAACAATTGCCCCAAGGAATCGAGCTGGGCCGAAGATGGCAGTTGATGGGCGGTTGGATTCCTTCTTTTCCTGGACGTGATCTTTTCCTGGAAGATTTGTTGCAGTGGATTGATGACGTGTCGCCTCCTTACTTGTTGCCAGACTTGACTGCGGTTTCAAACAGTTTCCCATAAATGGCTATCACTTCCCTTTTTTTCTCATCATCATCTCCTTTGGTCTCTCGAAAGGTTTTTCTGATCCGAAGGTAAAGATCTCTTTCTCTGTTTGTTTTCTTTGTGCTTGTACTATGTCGTCTTCAAAGTCGAAGAAGTCCAGGGCCTCGTCTTCCGGCGTTATTGGAAAGAGTAGCGATTTCTCCCCCTCAAATCTTCTTAGTTTAGAGGTTTCTTTGGCCGGAACCCTAACCCAATCGGAGTTGGACACAATTCTGGAAGTGGGTCAATTTCCCTCTGAGACGGTGGCTCGTCTTCCTCTGCCCCAGGAGCGGGCCGACTGGTGTCACGACGGGTGGATTTGTTTCTTGGAGTACCCCTTCAGGATCGGTCATTCTTTTCCGTTCTCAAATCTGGTGAGAAATATCTTGTCCGTTCTCAACCTTGCTCCGTGTCAAGTGATGCCGCATGCATGGCATCTTCTTAGGGTAGTCGATCTTTTGGTGTCTAGTGTTGAAATTAATTTTGATTTTGACGCTCTCTGGTACTCATACTACTTGAGTAGTCGGGGTTCCTCTCGTTTCCAACTGCGTCTTAGGCCGGATAGGCAACCGATTGCTTTAAACCTTAATGTCAATGATCGTGGATGGAGGTCGCATTTCTTCTTTGTTGAAAGAAAATCGCTTGAGGGGGGTTTTGACTTCTCTTTCTTGTGTGATGTTTGGAGGACGACAGGTATCGTGTTAGTCTTTGTTTTTTGTATGTTTGATGTCTTTGTTAACCGGCGCTTACGTGTTTTCTTTTTCAGTGCCTAGTCCGGAGGAGAAGACGGATTCTGATTTCGCCGCTGTCACTGAAGTTTTGCTTGCTTTTCCCGAAGCCGACCGATCGTTCAAGAACGTGAACTACTTAGCCCTTCCTCCGGATATGGCGACTCCATCTACTTCCGTTACCAAAGGCACGTGCTTGTTCCTTAAGGTATGCATGTGGGTGGTCTTTGTAGCAACCATATGCTTATTCGTTTGTACTTGCCTAGCAGTATCTCGGGGGGCGAGGTCGAGTGCTCGCTTGTCTGGGAAGAGTCTCCTGGATCAAAAGTTGGCGATGAAGGCGTCTTGGTCGGCTAAGTTGGACGCTAAGGCCCTCTCGTCGGCTAAGATCGTTGCTTTGGACTCGCCATCGTCTAAAGCCTCAGGGGCAAAGAGGAAGGCGACAGATGTTCCAGAGCTTTCTGTGGGCATGGTGAAGAAGAGAGATCTGGGGGACCTGCTTCATACTCTGGATTCTGAGGCTAGGAAGGAGATTGGCGACTTGCACCCTGTGGATTGTATCGACGAGGCGGGGGCGGCCACTTGGCGAGTAAGTAAAGAGACAATTTTGTTTTGAAGTGTTTCACACAATGTGCATGTGTTCAATATTTTTTCGTGTGTTTTGTTGTTTTCATAGGCTCTTCGGTATTCGCTTGTCGCCTTTTCTACTGTGCAAGAGTTGGGCGATGGTGCTGAGAAGCAGATAGCCGAGGTCAAGAGTCGGTCAGAGGTGGCTAATGGACGTGTCAAGGCGGCCGAGAGCAAGCGGGCATCGGCTGAGAAGAAGCTGGTGGAGACCGAGAAGAGTTTGGTCAAGTTGCAAGCCCGTTTTGAGGAGCTGGAGCGTAGTGTTGCTGATGCTCGTCTGAAGGATGCCCAGATCGCTACTGATGTTGGGACGTATTTCTACCTCAAGTCCCATATTTAGATGATGGAGGAGTATGCCTTAGGGGGTCAGTCGTCTTGGAACATCGAGGATGCAAGGGCGAATATGGACCTTTTGTACCCCGACGACAATCCTGGCAACGAGCTGTTCAAGCTGATGGGACTTGGTGAAGACGAGCATGGAGAGGAGGCTGTTCCTGTGGCGGTCGAGGAAGTTGGCAGGGAGGTATTAAAGGAGCTCCCTGAGGTGACCGAGGGCCAGGATGTCGCTCTTGTAGAAGTTTGTGAAAAGTCAGGCGAGTCTTGATCTTTGTTTTAGGCAAAAGACGTCATTTCCCTTTGGTGTTTTGCGTATGTTTCAATCCAAGCGTTTCCTTAGGTAGTATGTTGTGCCCCATCATGGAGATGGGATGGACAATGTTTTGGCGACCCGTCTATTATCACGGGTCGCGTGTTTTGTAAAACGCTTTAGCTGTTTGCGAAGTACCTTGTGTTTATTTTGCGTTTGTCTCTGCGCGTTCTGTTTTATAGGTGGACTCTGTCGTTTGCGCACCTAGGCCGTAGTATGTGGTCGTGGCGACCTGTAGTCGTAAGCGTTAGTGTAGATGTAACAAAAGTTAGTCTTTCTTTCATTGACGTAATATGTTTTACAAAGGGTCGACCTTGCATTGTGTCTATGTGTTTTGTTGGACGCTTATAGAGAAGGTAGTCGTGACACCTTTGATCCGTGTTGGATTTACCCGTATGCTCCGTCGAGTAGGGCTTTCCATGTCGTGTAAAAAAGGGAGGCCTGCATATGTATACGTTTGTGTTTAGTCATGACTCAGTGTTATGCCGAGGAGGAAAGCAATATGTCTTTATTGCGTGGGTGTAATAAGGTGTTACGACCTTATGTATTGTATAAGGCAGGCGGTGTGCCGACGTGCCTCTGGTATTCATCTCCTCATGTTCCGATCGATCGTGTAAGTGTAATGTAAGCGCTTTTGTGTGACTGGATCCAGCTTGTGTGTCTATTGTTTCGTCTTGGAGGCCTCTCGTTCCTGTTCAGATTTTTCATTTGGAAAGTATACACAAGAAAAGTCTGGGGGTGACCGTTGGGGGGTAGCCCAATGACCCTCCGATGCTTAAGTAAGTGATCGGAATCCAAATGAATGCAATGGAATAGATGCTCAAAAGTGTGGAAGAGAGTTTAGAAATGATACAACTTTAAATGGATCACGTTCCAGCTTCCGGGGATCGGTTGTCCGTCCTTTATTTCTAATCGATAAGCTCCTTGTTCGACGATCTCTTTAATGAGGTAAGGTCCTTCCCATTGGGGTGCTAGCTTTCCGTCGGTTGGGTCTCTGGTATTTTGGAATGTTTTCCTCAAGACCCAGTCCCCTAGCTTGAAGACTCTGACTCGGACGTTCCTGTTGTAACTCCGAGCGACTTGTTGTTGGTACCGGACCATTCGGATCCTTGCTTTTTCCCTGGTCTCGTTGATGGTGTCGAGGTTGTGAGCCAACTCGACATCGTTTTGTTCTGGGGTTTGGAGTTTGTACCTCGCAGTTGGGACGAGTAGCTCGGTGGGGATGACTGCTTCACTTCCGTAGACTAGCAAAAAAGGGCTTTGCCCCATTGCATTTTTAGGTGTTGTCCTGTCTGACCATAGTATCAAGGGGAGCTCGTCGGCCCCTTTGCCCCTGTGAGGCGTTTTTTGAGATTGTTGATGATGATCTTGTTGCTGGATTCCGCTTGTCCATTGGATTGTGGGTATCTTGACATGGATGTGACTAGCGTAATGTTCCATTGTTTATAGAAGGATCGAGTTTGGCTACCGATGAATTGGGAGCTATTGTCGCATACGATCTCTGAAGGGACGCCAAATCTGCATAGGATATTACATTTTATGAATGAGATGACGTGTTTTTCTTTTACCTCTCGATATGCTTCGGCCTCTATCCATTTAGAGAAATAGTCAGTCATGGCTAAGAAGTAGACGCGTTGTCCCAATGCTGGTGGTAATTTCCCGACGATGTCCATGCCCCCATCGCATGAAGGGCCATGGGGCTAAGGTCGGATGCAGCATTTCTAACGGTTGACGCATGACGGGTGCGTGCCATTGGCAGGCGTCGCATCTTCGGACGTATTATTTCGCATCTTTGTTCATTGTAGGCCAGTAGTAACCTGTCCTGAGAGCTTTACCGGATAGGCTTCGTCCTCCGTTGTGGTTCCCACATTCTTTGTCGTGCAGGGATTGCAAGACGCGTTGTACCTCAGATGTATCGAGGCAGCGTAGGTGACGGGGCTAAAAGTGCACAATGCAAGTATCGTTGATTAGCCTTATCAAAGTAAAAAGTCCTAACAGACCTACTAAACAGATGTATAGTAAGCAAGCAAGGATCGAACCCACAGGGAAGATCTGATGCAGTATGCAATTATGAATGACAAGTAACACGAACGGGGGGTTTAGTTATCAAGAGAACACAAAGCAAGCAAAGCAAACAAGTTTGGTTTAGTTGAGGAAATATAATGGGGAAAGTAGTCCTACTAGAGCGAGATCCACAGTACAAAGATATAACTTGATCACAGAAATCTATTTAATCCAAGTTCTTTCACTATCCTTATAGTTGTTCCCACCCTGATCTTAAGTACTATTGATTCTCACAGTTGTCAATAGACTTATTACTATGCCAATGATAAAATACTACCGATTCTCACAGTTGTCAGTATACTTTACCACCAACACAGCAATAGCAATACACACAAGGATATAGGATACATGCAAATAGAAGGACGTACTAATACTCGCATGCAACTGATTCTCACTCACGATTGTACGCTCGAAACCCCTATACGCACAATCGTGTTTGCCACTAGATATGCACTCGGAACCCCTATATGCAATCCTAGCAATTGATCAAAAGTATTCAACCTAGTTGATCAGGCTAAGAAGAACAACAAGAATCAATATTCAATATAACCAAGAGAATCAAACCAATATTTATAAGGATAAGAACAAGGAATAGAGATCTCACAAACACATCAACTGTACTGCTTCACACGTCTAGTAGAACAAGGGAAAGTTAGTTCTCTATCAAAGGGGATGAAAAACTCTAATGTGAAATAACGTCTGAAAAATCGTGTGTAGGTAAAAAAAAGTCTATGCCTCTTAACCTAGAAAGAGGACTTAAATAGTCTTAGGAAACTAGGTTAAACTAATGCAAACAATAAAGGAAATAGAATAATAATAAAATAAAGTCTAAACGAAATAAAAGGAAAGTAACAGTCTTCTGGCGTGAGGCATTAAACACGGCCACCGCGGGGCATCAGGCTCTCCACCGCTGGGCGGTGGCTTCTTCTGGCGTGGGGCTTCAACCTTCTCTGGGAGTCACCGCCGGGCCGCGGTGAATCTGGCGCGGGGCGGTGAGCTCACTCCTTCAGCTTCTTCAACTCCTCTTCTTCTCTTCTGCTGCTCTTCAATCCTACCAAGTGTTAGTCTTCTCCAAGTATGCTCCAGCAGCTCCATCTCCATCTAAGCTGTAAATCCTGGGATATCTTCACTTCTCTCCACAACTTCCAGATTACCGACTTAGCACCAAAACTCATCCAAAACTCCTCCAAATCATGCTAATAATTGCTAGTAAAGGTGTATGAAATAACACCTATCAAATTCCCCCATACTTAGACCTTTACTCGTCCCGAGTAAGCTAAAGAAAAACTCACTCTCTCAATCAACACCAAGGCCTCAGGAAGTACAAGAAAATATGACACTAGCAACTACAACATATCAACAATAAGCTCCAGATAACCAAAATAAGTGATGCAAAGATAATTTAATCATAACTCCAATCTAGCTCCTTATCGCTCCAGAGTGGCCTACCCGAACTCCTTATACCACCTCTTCTTATGACACCTCGCCAAGGAATATCGAGAAATCCTAGAATCACTCTTCTTCTTTTACGCTCATCTTGCTAAGGCGCCCTTTCGGGTTTTCACCAAGCCACTCTTTTCATTTTGCTAGATATCTCACATATACTCACATCACTCCAGTCCACTTTTGCCCTGGTCTATACCAGCCGGACTACCTGCTTTTTACCTGAACTGCCCTTTCGGGTTTTCAGCTCATCCCAGGATTTTGATTGTCTTTTTACTTTTTTTTGGCTTTTTTGATTTTTTTTTTTTTAAATCAAATGGGAAATACAGTACACGAAAAGAAAACAATATGTATAAAGGATAGACAGATAGCAAGTCTAAATCTCTCCCCCATACTTAAACCGAACATTGTCCTCAATGTAGAAAAGAGAACAGCAAAGGAAATAAGGGAAGAAGAAAATAAACTCACTGCGGGCCTGATGGTGGTGGTGGTGGGAACATCCCGAAGTAGTCCCTCATATGAGCGTACATACCGTCCAGACGCTCATCTAAATCAGCATGGAGTTGGGTTTGCCAAGTCTGCAGACCGGTCTCTACTAGGGTGTTCCAGTGCGTCTGCTGCACTGAGAATGCATCAAATCTTGAAAACAACTCCTACCAAGGTGTGGTAGGACTGTAAGAAGACGAAGGCGCATCATAAAGTGTAGGCATAGGAGTGTCCTCGCCCGCAAACTCAGCAGCAGCAGCACCACTAGGGCCCTCTCCATACGGGCCTGAAGGAGCAGCAGCAGGGGTATCATCAGTCGTCATTCTGCAATCACTGGAGATCCACCAATCCGCAAATGAAGGTGAATAGGCGAACTCCCATGGAAGAATCAGAATGTGGCCATCATATGACGACCAGACTAAATCAATATCCTTTCCCAATGGCTTCAGCATCGAGCACACCTTCATGTGTGCCATATCATACACCATGTAGTCAACAGGCCGAGGAATCTGATCGCAAGCTATCACTCCAGCACAAAGGAGGGCAACCGTCAACCTCAGGTCACCCCCACAAATATCACGTGGCTCACCATCACGAATCATCTTCAAGGAACCCAAAAAGAGGGTAGCCCAACATGGCGTGTACGTGACAACCTCCAAGATGCTCATAAACCACTAGAAATCCTTCAGAGGGACCAAAACTCATCCAAAAATCCTTCAGAGCTACCCCTAGAAGAAGTTGTCTCAGCAGAGGTAGGCGACCACACAGAAGAAGACTTGGTAGGCAACCAAGACGATTGGACCACCCCCTACATCAAGTGGCTCAGAGATGGAACTCTCCCAACAGACAAAGCAGAAGCTAAAAGACTCAAGGTACAAGCCGTAACCTTTGATTTTAAAGATAACGTATTGTTCAAACGATCTGTCACAGGTCTGTACCTACTGATAGGTGTTATTTCATACACCTTTACTAGCAATTATTAGCATGATTTGGAGGAGTTTTGGATGAGTTTTGCATTTATCCGATGACTTGGATATGAATCTATTCAATGTTGTTATCCGTCCTGTTAGCTTTTGGACGTCCTTAACGCACCGGGGGGACCTGAGGTTGACGGTTGCCCTGATCTGGTTGGGACTAGCTTCGATTCCTCTTTGAGTGACCATGTAGCCTAAGAATGTCCCTGAGGACACTCTGAAAGAGCATTTAGTCGGATTTAACTTCATGTTGTACATTTTTAGTACCTCGAAGGCTTCCTTAAGGTGTTCGATTTGGTCCCCCGCTGCTTTGGATTTGACGAGCATGTCATCGATGTAGAGTTCCATGGTGTCGCCGATCTGTTCTCTGAACATCTTGTTTACCAACCTTTGGTACGTGGCCCTTGCATTTTTTAGTCCGAAGGGCATTACTTTGTAGCAATACGTACCTTGGCTTGTTATGAAGGTTGTCTTCTCTTGATCGTCGGGGTCCATGAGGATTTGGTTGTATCCACTGAACGCGTCCATGAACGTCAGCATTTCGTGCCCGGCAGTCGCGTCGACCATTGCGTCGATGTGTGGTAGTGGGAAAGAGTCCTTTGGACAGGCGACGACGTTTGCTAACCAGTCGGGGTACTTTACCTCCCTTATTTTACCTATCTCAAGTAGGTTCTTTACTTCATTGTCTACGACTTTGTTGTGCTCAGGCGCAAACTTCCTCCTTTTTTGCTTGACCGGAGGGCACGTGGGATCTACATTTAATTTGTGAGTAATAATATTTGGGGAAATTCCCACCATGTCTTCTTGTGACCAGGCAAAACAGTCAGTGTTGGATCGCAAAAAGGAAATTAAACCTCCTCTAGTCGAATCGTTTAGATCTGATCCGACCCTTACTATTTGTGTTGGCCTTGAGGGATCCAACGCGATCTCATCGAGTTGTTCCATTTCTGGTTCGATGTATTGCGGGGTTTCTTCGCCATACTGTGATTGTTATGCGGCTGATTTGTCGACTGCCCCTTTCATTGAAGTGACGTAGCATTCCTTGGCGGCTCTCTGGTCGCCTCTTATTTCTTGTACCCTCCACTTGGTAGGAAATTTTATTGTCTGGTGGTAAGTGGAAGGTATAGCTTTCATGGCATGGATCCAGGGTCTGCCAAGGATTGCATTGTATGGGGATGGGCAATTGAGTATTAAGAATTTTACCTGTTGGTTGACTCCACCGGCGTACGTTGTTAGCACGATTTCGCACTGGGTATACTTAACTTCTCCACTGAATCCGACTAATGGGGTGGAGTTTCTAGTTAAGTCGTCATCGCTTAAACCCATACCTTTTAAAGCGTCCAGTGTCAACAAGTTGGTGGAGCTACCTCTGTCAATTAGAACGCGACGGATAAGGCAATTGCTAATTGAGAGTGAGATTACCAAACCGTCGTGATGGTCGCCCAACTCTTGAGCCTCCGAGTCGTCGAAGGTGATGGTCGGAGCGTCGGAGATTTGCAATTGTCTCGTCTCTATCTGAGCTGGTTTGTTGCCTCTACTCTCTCGAGCATGTATTTTGGCGGGTGAGTACGTGTTTCCACATACGTCCGACCCTCCTGAAATGGTGTTAACAATTTTTGCAGGAATCAGAGAGGACGGTTTGTCAGATGTTACCTGGTCTCTTCGATCGAGGGTCGCTTTAGCCTTATCCGAGATGAGGTCGCATAGTAGCCCTTGCGCGAGGAGTCTCGCGACTTCTTTGCGAAGGGCTATACATTCGTCCGTCGAGTGTCCATGATCTTCGTGAAACTCGCACGACCGGTTCATGTCTTTCCTGGCGTCTGGTTTGTCGCTCTTCCGAGGCCATCTCACTTCCTTTCCATACTTGTCGAAGCTTTTTACAAGCTCCGATACAGATATGTTGAAGTTGTAAGAGTGAAGCTTTGGGGGGAGAGCGGGGTTGTTTCGCCAATCCTGGGTCCTGTCATAAAAGTTATTTACCTGACTACGGTCGTTTCGTCCTTTTGGGTATGGTTGGTATCTCCGATCACGCCGAACTGCTTTTCTAATCGACGATGCCTTTCGGTCATCTCGATCGGGACTCTTGTTTGTCTTAGAGGGTTCCTCGTCTTCTTCGAGTATGACTTGTTCCATGGTCTTAGCTTGTACGTCTTTGAAACTTCGGCATGGATACTTGGTCAGTTTGCGGTAGAGTTCGCTACCTCTGACCAGTCCTCGGCGAAATGCTTCGATCGACGTTGGGACATCGCAGTGCGGGATCGCGGCTTTCTCCTTGTTGTACCTGTTAAGATAGTCCCTTAGGCGTTCGTTGGTCGCTTGACTGCTTTTCTAATCGACGACTGCTGGAGAACTGAATTTTGAATGAATTGACCAGGTCGGCAAAGGAAGCGATGGAACCCTGTGGTAAATGCATAAGCCAGGTTAGTGCGGGTCCTGCGAGAGTCGTGCCAAAGCTTTTGCACATGACTGCTTCGCGGTTCCCTCTAGGGATCGAAATAGTCATTAATTTTTGCTTGTAAATTGAAACGTGATCATCCGGATCCCCGGTCCCATCGTAGTTGGACATGTTGGGGACGTTGAACTTTTTTGGAATCTCGACGCGTGCAATCGCCTCTGTGAAAGGCGAGTCTTCGTATCCGTCGATTGCCTCTCTCTCGATCGGCTGGGGAACTCCTGGGATCCGTGCGATACGGTCGTCTAGAGTCTTCATGTGCTCGTTGATAGCTTGCTGTATGAGGGCCTGGAGATCGACCGGTCCTGTTGCCTGTGGATGGGCCGCTCAAGTCCCGAGGGGCTCGGCTGCAGAGTTTGGCATGTTAGTCGTAACAAGGGTGACCGGAGGGGTCTGAAACATACCAGTGTGCTGGGAAGCATTGGTCTCTACTGCGGGTGCTACATCTGCTCCATCTAGATCGAGTCGCGTGGACAGTCCTTCCGTGTTGACTATACGTCTTGATCCTTTGGGAATCGATGAGGACGTTTGTACTTGTGATTTTAGAAATTCGTTTTCACGGGTTAGTTGAGCAATCTCTGATTCGAATTGAGTACTTAGCTATTCAGTCTTGGTCCGTTGATGGGCCAGTTCTTCTTGAAGGACGCTCATGGCTTTCGTAAGCTCTTGTATCTGCGATTCCGCGACAGGTTGGGCATCGATGTTCTCTTCCTGATTCTCGATTTGAACGTTGCCCCGGGTTGGATCTTCGATGGGGATCACGGCGTTCTCTGAGCCAATCATGATAGAATGAGCTTTGGTTTTGATGATTGGATCGCTGATTGGCTAGATGCCCTATGGTGGGCGCCAAATTATTTTGGGCGAAAAAGATCAAACCGACTTGAATCGCTTAAAGGAGGGCAACTAGACAACAATAAGATTGATAATATCTAGATAATCCGAATCAAATAGAAATTAGAATGTAATGAGTTAGAAATAACGTGGAGACTGGCTTATCCCCTTCGAGTAGGGGGTCGATTGAACCAAAGGTCAAATAGAAATTAGAATGTAATGAGGGTTTTCGTTGCGGCTCTTTGGATAGTCGTTGCGGCCCTTTGGATAGGGTTGGTGCCTTCTGTCTCGATGATGGTCGGAACTTGATCTTCGACCGACACGAAGCATTTACAAAGATAATTTATGAACTCCTTGTAGTGTTCGCTTTCTCGGATTAGCCGTCGACGCAAATCTTTGATTGAGGTCGGGATATTGCAATTTGGGATTACGACCTTCTCCCTGTTGTACTTGTTAAGATATTCGTATAGAGGTTCTCCATTCCTTTGCATGATCCTATAGAGATCGCTGGATTGTTTCTCGAGTTGCCTACTGCCGGCGAACTTGATCTTTAAAGAATTGACAAGTTTTGCAAAAGAGGCAATGGAACCCTGTGGCAAATTCATAAAATAAGTTAGTGCGGGTCCCGTGAGAATTGTCCCCAAATGTTAGCACATGACAACCTCAGGGTTCCCTCTTGGGATCGAACTGGTCATAAGTATTTTGCTTATAAATAGAAATATGATCGTCTAGGTCCTATGTCCCATCATAGTTGGGCATGTTGGGGACATGAAACGTTTTGGGGATTTCGATCCGTGTGATCGCCTCTACGAGGCAAGTCTTCATAGCCATCGACAACTTATATTTCGATCGACTGAGGGACGCCAGGGATGCTGGCGATCCTATCAGTAAGGCCCTTACCTGTTCTTGAATCTTCTACTCTGTGAGATCTTCCATGCTTGTAGGACCCGTAATCATCGGGTTGACCTGCATTGGTGCTACTCAAACCAGAATCGGCTCGATTGCATTGATCTGAAGATGAACGACAATAATAGTCAGAAATGAATTGATCTGAGGGGTTTGGAATATATTGTCGTTTGTAGAGATAGTGTTTCCTTACACTGGTGGGACTGGTGGTGTCATCGCCTCATTATTCAGATTGAGTCGTACCTGGATACCTTCAGTGTTATGGGGTTGCCTAACATTTCCAGGATCTGAATCGACCGATTGTACCTGTGATATCAAGAGCTCATTCTCACGTGTTAGTCGTGCAACCTCCGTGTCGGATTGTGTCCTTTGGTGGCTAAGGACTTTAGTACGTAAACGTTGTTGGTCGACTTCATTTATGAGGGTTTCCATCATGTTCATGAGTTGTTGGACCTAGCTAGCTTGGCCAATTGGGGTGATGTGGGTAAGGTTTTGGCTACCGTCTTTGGCTACAATATTAGTTTGGATTTGGTTTTTGGTTCATTTCTGCGACAGTGAGTTAGGGATTAGTGGTTTCGGCCATCGTAGTGGGATGGATGGTTTTTAGGGAAAGGATCGATTTAGTAACAAGGTAATTGCCCCACGATTGGCGTCAAATTGTTTTGGGAAAAAAGATCAAACGATCTAAATTTCCTTTAGTCGAAGCAATGGGATCCAACTCGAGATAAATGATTATAACAATAATAAAAGAACTTGAATTGAATGATAAAATTGAGACTTATCTCCACTTTTAGTATAAAGATCGAAATTACAAGTATTTGAGAATGCCTGAATCGTGTGAGAGCTTCAATATCAATTGGTTATTGAGTAAAAATGCTAGACATTGTTGGTCGTTACACACACTTCGTCCATCTATTCATAATAGTAAAATACTTCTAATTGACTTTTCTATGATTAATCATGATCTTCAAGCTTCATAGACGTTGCTTCATCAAAGAACACTACCTGCTTGCGAGATTCTCTCAACCATAATCATTGTCAATCGTATAGCTGTTGGAAGCATCGGTCGCTTCGCCTTTAATTGGGTTGGTCGTTATGGTATAAATGAGGCTTGAAGTTCATTGCATGTGATCCAACTTCTTCATGGGCCTAATTCAAAATCAGAGCCCAAAAGTCTCCCCATGCTCTTTATGAAGAAGTGGGGTGATGCTAGAAGCACCATGGGAAGGAATTTATTATTAGGAGTGGCACCCATCTTGAAGTCCATAAAGGCGGGAATGATAACTTCATTGTCCCACATATGGAATGGAAAACATGTAAGAAGTCTCGGGATGGAATCCAACCATGGAGTTGCCATAGAATTCAAAAAGCTAGGAATGACAAAAGTATTATGCTCCTTCTTCATTTGATTAGATTTCATTGGAGCTTTAATGGACTTCAAAACTGACCACTTAGGAATGATGATCATTGACCTCAAAGGTTTTGAGGGAATATATGCTTCAAGAATTTCTTCCCACGGCATGTTCAACTATTGCTCAACTTCACTGAGCTCTTTTTCTCCTTGAGGCAATAGAATTTTCCCTATCTTCTCACTCTCAACAATTTCAACCAAAGTTTAACCTTTCGTACATGGTTTCTCTTGAGTGGTTTCATAAGTGGGAAAAGTTGAACACAAGAAATCTGCATTATGGGGGTAAAATGTCAACAACATCGCACCATCCTTGCTAGTCGTCGGCGTGATGAGCAGATGCTCCTAAGGCTTCTGTTACTGCTCGACGCAACCTCATTTTTTTCTTGTGTATCCATCTCCCTTTGTTTCAATATGGGTAAGGTTGGCGATTGGAAAATTTGAATTGATTAGGAGGTGTTGTGCCCATCCACCTCTGAAGCCCTAATTGCCTCCGTATTGTGGGTGTTATGCTCTTTGCGCATTGTGTCTGAGCCATAGTTGGCATCACTCCTTTTCTCTTCATTGAAGCTTCTTCTTGACGATCTTGCTCTCTTCCTTAAGGCATGTAGCGCCTCAAAATTCTTCTCAATCCTTTGCTATGTTGCTTCCAAGAAAGAACTATTGGAGTCCATGCTCAAAGGTGAAGACTCATCAAGCTTGGACACTTCCTTTTCTTTTGCCTTGTTTACCTATGTAGACAAGGAAACACAAGGACCTTTCAAGATCTCACAAGCTCTCGGCACTGAGCAAACAAGTCACTAAAACGCAACAAACATAAGGTAGCAAAACAAACACAACAAAGTAAGCACTAGTGTGAGTGTTTAGCAACCGAAATATTTTTCCAAACAATGCTCAAAATGTAAAGAAAATTGAGGCAAGACTCATCTGAGGTTTCTTGTGGTGATAAGGTAGATTTTGGTATGGTTTAAGGCTTCCACTTCAATCACTTAGCAGCCAAGACTTCTAGACAAAAGAGGAGAAAAGAAGTAAAGAGAAAGAAGTTGTATTGCACTCAGTTTTTTAGGGATGCTCGACTAGTTTTTGTTTTTGGCCGAGTTCGTATTTTTCCCCTCTTTCAAAGGAATGCTCAAATTCTTTTTTGTTTTGCTTATTTCGAGTCCGACCTTTTCTCATTTGATTTTTACATAAATGCCAGTACAACTCTTAGACTTTAAAGGAGGAAGAGGGAGAGAAGATCAACTCTTTAAAGAGTCAATTAACATAAGTAATAAATTACTAAGTGATAGTGGTAGGAGGGGAAAGGAATGGTCACACACTTTTAGTGGATATTTGGAAAGGAATAGACACATTTTTAAAATCAACGTTCACAATTAAATAGCCAACTCAAAAGCTTCTTTTTGGGCCCATATGTATGACTTGGATGAAGGTGTAAACGACGATGATGGTGGGAGGTTGAAGACGAGTGCTCAAGGGATGAGCATCATGGTGTGACATATTGTGGTGAAGTTCTTAGGACGATTTTAGTGGCTTTTGAATGGCAATAGTATGGCAAACGCAATTTTGACAAAAATGAGCAAAGTAATGGAAAACAAGTTGGTACTAATTCGTACCCACTAGTCATAAGGAACATAATTCAAATATGTTTCTCTGATACCAAATGTTGTGATTCAAAGGATCTTTAATGCGTCGGTGTTTCAAGGTAAGTCTGTGGATTGGATGATCAACAAAGGCTCTTCTTGCTTGAAGACGAGATGGCGGCGGAAAGATGGATGAAAGAGGGATAATCGCTCAATGTCCCTTTGGATAGGTGCCACCAAAGAGGCTTGAATGACTTGATTGAATCTTGGATATGAACCATAAAAAAACAAGCAAGGGTTGAGCTTAAACGGAGGAAGAATATATACCACCTTCTTGATGAGAGTTCATGGTTGATTTCTTGGATTAGATAAGTACCAGCACCTAAAGAACAAATCAATGGAAAATAAGAACACATAAAACTGAATTAAAAATTAACTTGAAATAAAGCCTAATGCTTAGGGTGTGATCAAATCTTGTCTGCCTAAACTATGAGGCAAAACACGCCTTTATAGGAAATTTAGAAGCAAATAACAACTCTTCGCATGACCAAGAGTTAACTAAAATTGATCCTCAAGGAAAATCTCCATGAATGACATCCCCTAAAAGCATGACTCTTCAAATATTACTCATGAAGTCTCTTTAAGACAAAGCCCTTCAAATAACACTCATGTGGATAAAGAGGGACTCTTGATGTGGCACTAAGTTAGGGGCTCTTGGCATGACCCTTGGACTGGTCGCCAGCTCCATAGCCCGACACCATGACATGTGCGACACTTGTGGCCTCCTCAATCTATCTGGCAATCGACTCGTGCGTTTGGAATGAAACTTGGCCAAAATGTTCCTCGTGGTAAACTCCTCCAATGGATGCACAAGTGCTCGAGGAAATGTGGCTCGAACAGGTAGATGAGCAGGACCTTCTTCGCTAGTGCGTGCCCTCGAGGACCTCTATGCTCATAACTAGGCAAACAAGCTCCAAAAGTGCCCAAATTTGGAAGGTGTTCTTCTAGAGTGCAAAGAGGACCTAAGTCGTGACCATAGCTCATATTTTAGAACCTTTGATTAGGGGAAATTGGTTGCCTTAATTTTTGACGCGTCGAGTGAGAGGTGATGCTGGCGCTGACTTGGCCTTCTTGTGCACGGGTGTTGGCTTTTCAAAACATGTTGTAGTGTTATTCAGATCCGATTGGGTCAAAACAATTGTCAAATGATGAGATAGATCAGGTTCGAGAACAGTAGGTTACTTTTGTGCAAATGTTCATATTTTAATTACTCATATTGTGCAAGTTAGATGATTAGAAAACGCTAAATTATTTATAGGATACTTATAATGTTTTAGTGATTTATTTATTAGTGATTCTCAATTAATGACCCAGATTGGTCATTGATCCATATTCTCCCTCTTTGGTTAATGATATCAAATTTAGCTTTATCGATCTTATTTTTTGTAGTGACCCATTAAAAGGGACATACACCATTACTATGTCTTAACAAATTCATGACAATGAAATTTTATTACTTCAAAAAACATTACTACTAGTGAATGATTTCACCATGAACAAAATATAATTAAATTTAACAGGGTTTCTTCCCTTTTACTACGGTTGAATCAACTTTACTACATGCAAATTTACCATGGTTACTTAACTTTACTACCATTGAAGCAATTTACCATAGTCCTATTTATCACATGTTGTCATTATTACTATGGGTGGAACAATATTACTACAGTTCAATTTACCGCGATTGAGTGCATTTCGATCTAGGGTGTGAATTTGGATATAACTTAATGTGCATTTCGTTGTAACTAGATGTACATTTGGACTATACGCGCATTTGGATTATACTAGATATGTATTTTTAACTATATGTGCATCATGTGGGATCCCGTGCGAACAACACTTAATGTGTGAAAAGAGAAGTCATCCCAGCCATACATCGTGGCTCGCGTGCCCTCTCCGTGATCTTATATTTATTTACACTACTAAATAAAACACAAAACGTACTTTGCCCAAATGGTTTTGGAGTGTGCGAGAAAGGAGAAGGTCGTGAATTCAACTCCCCCCATCAACATGCTCCTTGTTACCTTTTTTCAACTTTCTGTTAATTACGTAGAGCACAAATTGTATTATATTACAACTTAAGAACAAATCTTTTTATTTTTAATTATTTTACAAATTAGTTACATTTTTTATGACACTTGTTTTCATATTTTCCGTTCCTCCTTTTTCCTACAATTTAAAAACATTCTTACTATGAACCTTGACGTTATCTCATATGAACATTGTATGACAATATATGAACATCAACACATAATATATAAACCTCTAGTTTTATGAACCTTGACATTATCATATATGAACATTATATGATAATATATGAACATCAACACATAACATATCAACCTCTAGTTTTATGAACCTTGACATTATCATATATGAACATTAGATGACAATATTTGAACATCAACACACAATATATTTATGCCCTTCTAGTTTAAGAACCTTAGAGAACTAATATATGAACATGTGCATGTTATATATGAACCTCATATACCAAGTAAAAAGAATTTTAAACATGAACGTGCTAAACATTGTGCGTATGAACCCCATACACTAAGGTCCATATGTAGTACATTATAGGTTCATAATTGATATATTAAAGGTTCACATTTAATAAACATGCATTTTAATATACTAAAGGTAAAGGGTGATTGGTTAAAAACTATAGACTATGCTCAAGGTGTAACATCCCTAAATCGAGGGTTACAGTGCTGTGAATCCCGAAGGCTCCACAAGGCGTTAAGGTGTAACACCCCCAAATATTTCCTTGAAAGTATTACCGCTGGTGACCTCAGATTACACATCTGGGGTCACCCAAGGCTTAACCATTTTATAACAATCATATACCAACACAAAACTTTATTAAATACACATATATTATTTAAATCAAAGTCATGGATTACATCTGTGAATACCAAATACGTCCAAATACAGAATTATTTAAATACAACGAAAGTCTTTTTAAATATATAAACATCATGACGGGTCTTGATCTGAGCGATCTCACGCCTAGGATCTTCAACCTTGGAAAACTCTTTAAACCTCCATCTGTCTTCAACATCGTGTACTAGCCTTCACGGAAAGGGAGTTTACTTGATGTGCCGTATGAGACGGATGACACCAACCAACCATGCAATGAAAAAATAACCGATTGGTTAGTCTAATGAAAGACTATGCAAGGGTTAAACATAAAGGTTCTAAGTAGTCGTATTAGGTTAAACCCATAGCTTCTCGAATAAAAGCCAATGACGATAGCAAACCTCTATACTTCTACGGAAGGTACGAAACAGTAAGATCAAGAGAAGACTCTAAAAGATCGAGTCTTATGGGAAACGAATGAAAGAAGACTCCAAGAGATTGAGTCTTATGGGAAAATATGAAAATTGTCCGGGTGGTTTCCACGTTGTACTCCACACCCGAGGGTATATTAATTATGTGCATAATCACACTTATCTTGTTTAATTCCAAAACGTATATTCACGTTACAGCTTTTATCATATAAATATATCATCTCGATACGAGATATATCTTGGGAACATTTCCCGAATGTTTGGCACCAGCTGTGTGCACCACCCCCATACTCGGATAGGGTTAGGTCATGACCAGGAAAGGGTGTTAGGGCTTGAACATCCTACGCACCACGGTTATAAAGAAACGGCCAGCACTCGCAATGAGATACATAGCGTTCCTACAAATACTCGTTCTAACTATACATTTAGGTTCACACATCAAATCCACACCAATACCATCATGGTAATAACAGATATAATAGCATAGTTTCTAGCAATATATACAACCTATTATAATATCATATTTTCATCACACATTTATAAAATCTGTTCCCAAACGAAAACAGCGTTTCATCCCAATTTAATTAACAATTAAAGTAATTGATAATTAATGGAAACTTGGAATGATAAGCAAGAGTGAACCGCCACTTGCCTTGATTAGACGAACGAAGATTTGCGGGTCGGGAATACTGGACACGAACTCAACAGCTTACTGGAAAATCCCGTCGAAGCCCACCTATGTTCCAAGGTCCATTCCGACGACACACGCAAAACGAGGCACAAATATCTAATTTAGATATGGCATAACAACTAAACAATACGAGGGAAAACGGGCTATCCCGCGGCCGCGACGGTTATGGCTGCGATCGTGGCTTTGCTCAGCAAAGCCGCGGTCGTGGTTTACAAACCCATGGTCACGGTTTTCTGGGCAGGGCCGCGGTCGCGGTGTTCATAGCCGCGGTCGCGGTCCTCCCTCTCGACGCGACTTTAAATCGGTTTGAGGCTTACCGATTGACGACGATCGACTCGAACGAGGGCTTGCTACCACTTCCACCACCACGACACCTCCAAAGCACCACAGACAACCACCCAATAGCTCCGGCGAAGACTCTGGCGAGACGCGAAACTTCGATGATGAAGAAACGAGAGAAAGAGAGATGTAAGAGCTGAGGATGAAGAATCCAGAGCTGGAAACCACCCTTATATAGAGCTGGAGGAGACCAACGCCGGATAGACGAAGCGCTTCATCATCCCCCAACGGCAGCGTTACAAAAACGAGGGAAATTCTGACCGTCATCCTCGGATAAGATCGACGAGGGCGACGATTCACAGAGGCCCGCGATCGCGGGTTCAAAACCGTGATCGCGGGGTCAATACCGCGATCGCGGTTGTCCATGCACAAAACCGCGCCTGCGGTTTCAAAACCACGGTCGCGGCGTACCCGCGGTCGCGCCTCTGGGTCTCTGGTCGCGGTTGTCCTCTCGCGGTTCTTGCTAGAATCTTATTTTTAAATACATTAAAAATATTCTAAGACCCAAAGCATACCAACGTATATTATTACCTTCAAAATATGATTACAGAACGAGGGTTGGTAAAATTACCCAAATACCCTTACTAAAATTGAGGGGTATTACATCACTTCCCCCTTAAAAAAAAGTTTCGACCCCGAAACTTGGCCGAAAATAGCTCGAATAAGAGGGATATTACATCACCGCCCCCTTAAAAAGGTTTCGACCCCGAAACTAGGCCGAAAACAGATCGGAAAAACGACTAAGCATATCAGCCTCAGTCTCCCAGGTTTCCCAAGTAACCTCTTCAGATCCAGAATTGGACCACATGATCCGCACTAATGGTACCACTTTGCTGCTCAAGTGCTTATCACGGCGTTCAAGAATACGCACATGTATCTCCTCGTAGGTACCATTTGCCTGAATCTCAATGTCTTCATAATTCTACACATGAGATGCATCTGGCACGTACTTCCTTAGAAGAGACACGTGGAACACGTTATGCACTGGATGCGCTGATGGCGGCAATGCTAAACGATACGCTAGAGACCCCACTCTATCAAGGATCTCAAACGGTCCCACGTAGCGAGGGTTAAGCTTCCCACGCTTGCCGAACCTGAACACACCCTTGGATGGCGACACCCTGACAAACACCTTGTCACCAACCTCAAATTCGACATTCCTGCGCTTCCGGTCCGCGTAGGACTTCTGTCGACTCTGAGATGTCAACATCCTCTGCCTGATCAAAGCGATGTCCGAGGCAGTCCTTTCGACTAACTCTAGTCTGAGCAGAATCTTGTCGGCATTCTCATCCCAACAAATTGGAGATCTGCACTTCCGACCGTACAAAGCCTCGAATGGAGCCATCTAAATGGTAGAATGCCAGCTATTGTTGTACGTGAACTCAATCATACTTAAGCTGTTCTCCCAGCTGGTCGGACGATCAAGTACGCAAGCTCTCAGCATATCTTCCAATGTCTGGATGGTCCTCTCAAACTGTACATCCGTCTGAGGATGAAACATAATACTGAATCTCAGTTCAGTCCCCATGGCCTTGTGGAGTTCTTTCCAGAATCTTGACATGAATCGGCCGTCACGATCCGATACAATGGTTTTTGGTGTACCATGCAAATGGACAATCTCGTGTAGGAACACTTCTGATAGCTTCTAGGTTCCCCATGTTGACTTGATAGCCACGAAATGAGCACTCTTTGTGAGCCTGTCAATGATCACCCATATAGCATCCTTTTCATTCTAAGTCTTTGGCAACCCTGTGACGAAGTCCATAGCAATATCCTCCCACTTCCACTCTGGCACTGGGAGAGGTAGCAATTCACCACCTGGTCTACGGTGTTCTATCTTGACCTTCTGACAAGTCAAGCATTTTGCCACAAATTCTGCTACGTCCCACTTTATATTGGGCCACCAGAATTTCTTTCTGAGGTCTTTGTACATCTTACTGGATCCTGGATCTACAGAATAAGTTGACGAATGGGCCCCCTTCATCACCAACTGGCGAAGGCCATCCACGCCAGGCACACAAATCCGGTCCTAAAACCAGAGTGATCCATCCTCCTGAACCACGAATCTGGGAGCTTTCCCGTCCATCACTTCACTTCTTAACTTTACCAAGACCACATCATCAACCTGCCTCTCCTTGATCTGATCAAGTAGCGTAGCCTGGATCTCCAACATACTCAGGCATCCTCGACGCTGATCGTACAAGACGTCAATCTCACACAATCCTTGGCTTAGTTTGGTCTGAGTAGTGAGTAGAGCTACTACCGTCTCGTGCGGCGTATTCCGGCTTAATGTATCGGCTACCACGTTAGCCTTGCCCGGATGATACAACAATTCGATGTCGTAGTCTTTGAGTAGCTCTAACCAGCGACGTTGTCTCATATTCAACTCCTTCTGAGTGAACACATACTTGAGACTCTTATGATCGGTGAAGACTTGGCACCTAACACCATAGAGATAGTTCCTCCAAATCTTCAACGCGAAAACCACAGTCGCTAACTCCAAATCATGCGTCGGATAGTTTGCCTCATAGGTTTTCAACTGCTGAGATGCGTACGCAATAACCTTTCCCTTCTGCATCAGTACACATCCTAACCCATGCTTTGAAGCGTCACAATAGACCACATAACCATCGGTTCCCTCTGGTAGCGCCAAAACTGGTGCGGAGGTCAGCCACTTCTTCAATTTCTAAAAACTGGCCTCACACCTGTCATCCCAGATAAACTTCTTATGGACCTTGCGAAGAAAACCGGTCATGGGTAGAGCGATCTTAGAAAAGCCCTCCATGAACCGTCTGTAATAGCCTGCAAGTCCCAAGAAACTGCGGACCTCCTTCACATTCTGGGGTCGCTTCCAGTTGGCTACCGCTTCAATCTTCTGAGGGTCGACCATCACCCCATCCTCATTGATCACATGGCCTAAGAAAGCCACTTCCTTGATCCAGAAATCACACTTAGACAACTTCGCATACAACTGATTTTGTCTAAGGACAGACAAGGTGATACGAAGATGTTCCTCGTGAGCCTCCTCACTCGGGGAATAGATCAGAATATCGTCGATGAAGACCACTACGAACTTATCCAGGTACTGGTGGAAACATCGATGCATCAGATCCATGAAGACTGCCGGAGCATTAGTAAGCCCAAATGGCATGACTACGAACTCGTAGTGCCCATACCTCGTCCGGAAAGCAGTCCTCGGAATATCTTCCTCACGAATCCTGAGCTGATGGTAACCAGATCTCAGATCGATCTTGAAAAATACTTTTGCTCCATGCAGTTGATCCAACAGATCATCAATCCTAGGCAACAGATACTTATTCTTGATCGTGACTTTGTTCAACTCTCGATAGTCGATACAAAGTCGAAACGAACCATCCTTCTTCTTGACAAACAAGACCGGAGCGCCCCAAGGCGATGCACTCGGCCTTATATATCCCTTCTCAAGAAGGTCCTCGAGTTGCTTCTTCAACTCTTGCATCTCAGGGTGAGCCATCTGGTACGGTGCCTTAGAAATCGGTGCGGTACCAGGCTCGAGATCAATGGTGAACTCCACGTCACGATTCGGGGGTAAACCGGGAATCTCCTTCGGAAAAATGTCCGGAAACTCGCAAATTATAGGAATATCAAGAACTGAAGTCTCATCTCTCTTGGGCTTATCCAGATAGCACACGTACCCGACACAACCTTGTCGAAGTAGCTTACACGCAGTCATCGCATTGATCAGCTTTCCGTTATCAGTGTCATTACGACCCTTAAACTTGCATACAAACTGGCCCCCAGATGACACTGTCACAGTCCTTGTGCTAAAATCGATTACCGCCCCATGACGCGTCAGCCAATCCATCCCGAGAATAATGTCGTATGGAGCCATGGCTATACAGATCAAATCCGCTTAGAACTTCCTACCCTGAATGGTAATTGGAAATTCTGACAAACGCTTGGTTCCTACCAACTATTCACCTTTGGGAAGATTCACTATGAAAGGCTCACAAGCCTCATTGCACACTAAGCCTAGCTTATTCACATAATTCTCCGAAATGAAAGAATGTGTAGCTCCCGAATCAAACAATATACACACAGAAGTAGAATGGAGGTATAGAGTACCTTGAGCAATCAGAGCATTAGGTCCGTCAGCCTCACGCATCTCGTAGAGTCGCTGACCTTGACCTCCTGAAGCAGTTGGGGCTTTCCCCTTGTTCTGGGCAGTTGTCTGCATCGAAGGGCTAGGAGCCTCCACCGGTTTCAATCGGGGTCGGTTGTTATGACTAACAGACCCTTGTTGCGACTCAGCTCCCTTCTGTCTCCTTTGCGGACAAAACGTCTGCAAGTGCGCCTCCTTCCCGCAGGCAAAACACGTCCTCTTATCCTTCGAACACTCATTACTCTTGTGCCCCGGCGTGCCACAATTGTAACACTAGATAAGGTTCTTGCCCTAACCCGAGCGCTGAGTAGACCCTGCCTGAGTTGCCTCCGTTCTCGCCAGGCCAGACTTGGCAAAATTCGACGGTGGCACGGGTCGCTTGAACCCACTTGCCTGAGGCTGTCTCTGCGCCGGTCTCTGGCAATTCCGCTTCTTCGCCGACTCCTCCAGAGTCACCTCCAACTTATAGGCGGCATCCACGTACTGCTCCAGAGTAGAGCATCCGTGGCGCACCATCAGTGGCTTGATGTCTGGATTCATCCACTCGTGGAAATTCTAGATCTTCTGCTCTTCACTGGACACTTCTGGCCCAGCGTACTGCAACAGGTGATTGAACTTGGCCGCAAGCTCAGTCACTTTCAATCCATCCGTCTTAGGATAGAGAAACTCCTTATGCTTCTCTTCCCTCATAGCACGGGAAAAGAAACGATCGGTCATCTTTATCTTAAACACTCCCTAGTTCAAACCAGGATGATCAGCTAGACTAGTGCTTTTCCACCATTCGCTAGCCACCTCCTTTAGTTGAAGGGAAGCAATATGCACTTTTTCAGCCTCAGTGCACTCGACATTTCTAAATAACCTTTCCATGTGCGAGAACCAATACGCCACTTTGACTAGTTCTCCCTTCCCATCATAGCTGTCAGGTCTCATAGAGCTAATGGCCTTCAACGCTCGACCATAGTTCCCTATGTTCCTGACGGCATCTTCTTGAGGCACATGAATAACTGGTTCCTCGATCCAGGAACAACCTGAGGAACTGGCACACCTTGTGTCTGTGGTACGATTGGCCGAATAATATCGGTGACCGCTTACATAAAGATCCCCCGAATAGCTTCTATAGCAGTCGTATCAAATCCCACTTGAGGATTAGCTGGAACTTGGCCATTGCCCCTGGGGTTGTTGTGAGAGACTGACTCGCTCTCATCCCCTTGATTCGCGGCATTCCTCCAATTTAGCATGGGGTCGTTGCTCGGCCCAGCACCAGCACGAATAGTGTTCCTTGTGTTCACCACCTGTTTACCGATCAATTTCCCCAGTAACTCACAACATTAATATCATATTATTAAAATGCACAACGCATAGAGTAGGCTCGGAATAGATCAACTGGTAAACTTTTATTGATGTAGTGAACTGAAACTGAGTTTAACGAGTTTTTACAGGAAGCCCTCCTACGCGAAAAGAAAAAATTGCTAGGAGGCTAAAGTTCTAAATGAACGGACAAAACAAGTAGAAAAAGAAATCACTAAGGCACAACACTGCCTCTTTCACGATGCCATGAAGAGTTTCCTATACCCAATGGACCTCTGACATCTTCTCTTCGGAAGTGGACCCTCCTCGGGTTCCGGTGTCGGACTCCTCGACCTACTGGGGCCCGGAGCACACGGCTCATCCCAGGGTCTTGGTACTCTCGGTCCTTCTCTAGACACGGGAACACTCGGCCCCTCATCTGGTCCTGGTGGGTAGCAAAACTCCTCAAGAAACCCTGGCTGAAAGTCTGCCCTGTTCACCTCGTAGTGAGGGTTGAGTAGCAACTTCGCCTGACGGATATACTCCTGGAGCTCACGGACGTCCTCAAGCATACGGGAGAGACCGAGTTCAGTCTCGTAAGTCCTTTCCTCCATATCATACAAGGCATTCATCCACTCCTCCATGCGCTCAACAAGCACTCGGGGCCTAGGCCTGGCCTGTTGGGTCGGGACCACCCTCGGTATACCCATCGCCTCCCAAGGCCTTGCCCTCATGCGAGCACGCTCAACCATCTCTTCCACCTGACGACGAGCCTCAGAGGAAGCCATCTCACTCTAATGAAGCACGTGTCGAGAAGCAGGGCTCACCCTTAGCCTTCCCGGGGTGGGGATAATCTGCGGGTTCACCGGTGCATCCAGTGGCCCGTATCTCCTCCCGCTAGTACCCAAGATCCCAAGCGCCTCCCAAGCGGCAGGGGACAACGGCATATACTCCTCATCAGTTGGCAACACTGGACTCGGGAAAATGAACTGCATTCCCGGGTTCTCGCTGTTCTCCAGCAAGTGCTCCAAGTTGTAGCCATATTCCTCGAGGTCCTCCTCATGGTCCTCCTCCTCCGGATCCTCCTCTTCCTCTGGATCCTCTTCCAGATCCTCCTCGGGATCTTCCTCAGGATCCTCCTCCACTTCGAAGTCGTCGTCGTAGTACCCTCCATGGTACTCTTCCGGCTCCTCCTCCTCTTCTGTTTCCTCCCTCGGGTCTGCCTCGGGCTCAACCTCGGGAACCCTGGCCCTGTCGGACACTAGCACTACCGACTCTAGAAGTACGGTCTTCACCTCCTCGGGTGGACAACTTGGCTCCCCGACCTCAATGCAACGAGGGGGAACCGGAACACTAAGCCTCACTGGAGATGGTGGAACCACCTCGGCTTCCTTCTTGTTCCTAAGTTGAGATATGAAAGCGCCCATATCCTGCGAGGCGACGAGAAAAGAATTAGTCTTTCTAAATATAGAAGCGAACTTACTATATCAGACTAGAAGAGGGCACGATTTGAATGGAAGAGATTTAAAAATACACTTTTTACTCAAACGTGATTTTATATAAAATTTTCAACTTTTGGATTCAACCAACAACTTTTTCAACACAGACGGTTAAACGGGTCATAAAATTTTTGTTTTGAGTAAAACGATTTGAAACCCAACCCGTTTTAAAAACTTTAGCTCTGATACCAAATCTGTAACACCCCCAAATATTTCCTTGAAAGTATTACCGTCGATGACCTCAGATTACACATCCGGGGTCATCCAAGGCTTAACCATTTTATGACAATCATATAACAACACAAAACTTTATTAAATACACATATATTATTTAAATCAAAGTCACGGATTACATCTGTGAATACCAAATACGTCCAAATACAAAATTATTTCAATACAGCGGAAGTCTTTTTAAATAAATAAACATCATGATGGGTCTTGATCTGAGCGATCTCACGCCTAGGATCTTCAACCTTGGAAAACTCTTTAAACCTCCATATGCCTTCAACATCGTGTACTAGCCTTCACGGAAAGGGAGTTTACCTGATGTGTCGTATGAAACGGATGACACCAGCCAACCATGCAATGGAAAAATAACCGATTGGTTAGTCTAATGAAAGACTATGCAAGGGTTAAACAGAAAGGTTCTAAGTAGTCGTATTAGGTTAAACCCATCGCTTCTCGAATAAAAGCCGATGACGATAGCAAACCTCTATACTTCTACGGAAGGTACAAAACAGTATGATCAAGAGAAGACTCCAAAAGATCGAGTCTTATGGGAAACGAATGAAAGAAGACTCCAAGAGATTGAGTCTTATGGGAAAATATGACAATTGTTTGGGAACGTTATAGTTTCACACAAGCGTTTAAAATGACTTGATCATTTGGGTCCACGACCAACCTCACCGCGTAATGCGAATTCAGATTTGGAAGGAGGACTTACTCTAATCGAAGTCCGGGCGGTTTCCACGTTGTACTCCACGCCCGAGGGTATATTAATTATGTGCATAATCACACTTATCTTGTTTAATTCCAAAACGTATATTCATGTTACAACTTTTATCATATAAATATATCATCTCGATACGAGAGATATCTTGGGAACATTTCCCGAATGTTTGGCACCAACTGTGTGCACCACCCCCATACTCGGATAGGGGTAGGTCATGACCAGGAAAGGGTGTTACGGCTTGAACATCCTACGCACCACGGTTATAAAGAAACGGCCAGCACTCGCAATGAGATACATAGCATTCCTACGAATACTTGTTCTAACTATACATTTAGGTTCACACATCAAATCCACACCAATACCATCACAATAATAACAAATATAATAGCGTTGTTTCTAGGAAAATAACATTTCATTTATAAAATCTATTCCCAAACGAAAATAACATTTCATCCCAATTTAATTAACAATTAAAGTAATTGATAATTAATGAAAACTTGGAATGATAAGCAAGAGCGAACCGCCACTTGCCTTGATTAGACGAACGAAGATTTGCGGGTCGAGAATACTGGACACGAACTCAACATCTTACTAGAAAATCCCGTTGAAGCCCACCGACGTTCCAAGGTCCATTCCGACGATGCACGCAAAACGAGGCACAAATATCTAATTTAGATATGGCACAACAACTAAACAATACGAGGGAAAACGGGCTATGCCGCAGCCGCGACGGTTATGGCCGCGATTGTGGCTTTGCTCGGCAAATCCGCGGTCGCGGTTTACAAACCCGCAGTCGAGGTTTTCTGGGCAGGGCTGCGGTCGCGGTGTTCATAGCCGTGGTCGCGGTCCTCCCTCCCGACGCGACGTTAAATTGGTTCGAGGCTCACCGATTGACGACGATCGACTCGAACGAGGGCTTACTACCACTTCCACCACCATGACACCTCCAAAGCACCACAGACAACCACCCAAAACCTCCGGCGAAGACTCCGGAAAAACGCGAAACTCCGACGATGAAGAAACGAGAGAAAGAGAGATGTAAGAGCTAAGGATGAAGAATCCAGAGCTGGAGGAGCCCAACGCCGGACAGACGAAGCGCTTCATCCTCCCTCAACGGCAGTGTTATGAAAACGAGGGAAATTCCGACTGTCATCCTCGGATAAGAGTCGACGAGGGCGACAATTCACAGAGGCCCGCGATCGCGGGTTTAAAACCGCGATCGCGGTTGTCCACGCACAAAACCACGCCCGCGGTGTCAAAACCGCGGTCGCGGCGTACCCGCGGTCACGCCTCTGGGTCGCGGTTGTCCTCTTGCGGTTCTTGCTAGAATCTTATTTTTAAATACTTTAAAAATATTCTAAGACCCAAAGCATACCAACGTATATTATTACATTCAAAAATATCATTACAGAACGAGGGTTGGTAAAATTACCCAAATACCCTTACTAAAATTGAGGGGTATTACATAAGGGATGAAATATTAAAACAATAACCAATAGAAGGTAAACCAGATATATAAAATATAGATGTGATGGTCTTGCATAAAACATAATTTCTAAATCCATCATAAACCAAGTTTGGGTCATATGAATACAACTTTATAAGAATAAAACTCTATGGTGGTTAGGACAATAAAACTGATTACTTAAATCTCGAATCTAAAACAGTTCAACAAAGACGACATCTATCGCAACGAAATTATGTAATCAAACAATTCTAAACGTTTGAAATAGCGTTGACCCCAGATCACCCACATAGTTAGCTCTTGTATCGTGTCCACCCTGCTTGACGTCCACGCTGATCCTGAGCGGAAGAGTACATGACCGTGTATAAGACATAGCCAGCCCCCACGAAATGGGGGTTAGTCTCTAACCAGACTAGCAAATTATATAAGCAACTTAATATGTGCAACAGTGCAAGTAAGGGATTACAGATACACATGCAAAGGCACAGATGAACATGTTACAACAAGAATGTATTATTTACACACATACAAGTATGCAAGAAATATTACAGCTAGACATGATACATTGATAAAGTATTCTCTACCGATTTGCGGATATGCGAGATTGATGACAATATACACATGACAAGAAAGTTACAAACAATCATGACATACAAGAGAGTGTTACTTCACATACACACATATATGCAGGAAAAGTTACAGCTAGAATAATCGCAATATCAGATCTTCCAAGCATACATATCATACTCACAGAGAATCCAACACTATATCACATGAACTTCACTCAATTTCTAATCAAACCACAAGTTCCAAACTTTGAAGAAATCATTCAAAATCTATATACTCGAGTATATTTTTCTTTAAAGAAAAAACTCATTTACAAATCCAAGTATGAAAACATTTCGAAAACATGTTGAAGCCTATCTTGGACATGAAAGTACCTTATGAACCCGTATAACGGGTATTATCACCTCTACCAATGGGTTGGAAATGGCGTCATGATGTGTTCTTGCCTCCGATGAAGGTCACGTTGTCAAAGGTGGCACTTTTGGATCTAGTCTTGGGCGAGAAGTCACAAGTATCACTTGTCAAAGCTGTCATGGAAACCTTGGGGAAACCCTTGATGAATTGCACGAAAGCTTGACAATGGATGCGCGTACATGAACAGTAACTTTTGAGGTTATCGGACACGGTGGTGACTGGATGCGAACCCGGTGGTGAGTGTCTGGGTGGTATCGGCGGCAGCGGCGATGGATGTCAAGATGGGTGTCAAGACAACGAAGGCGGTGGTGATGGTGAAGGCGATGGCGATTACGATGGCGGTGGAGAGCGATTGACTGGGTTCGATGGTGGGTTCGATGGCGATGGCGATAGCGATGGTGATGGTAGATGTCACAAGCGATGGGCTAGCGACAGCGACGGTGTGGGTGCGATTACGGAAGTGATTTGATGGATGGCGATGGTGTGATGGTTTGGGATAGATGACTTGAAGATCAAGTCTTTGGCCGTAGCATCGGCAGCGGAGTGAAGGGAGATGCGAAGGAAGACTTGCTTGAAGGATTCCAAGTGTTGCCGTAGCGTCGGCAGCGGGTGATAGAGATGCGAAGCTACAGATTGGTTGACGTCCGATCAAAGGAAGGAGGAATTATCACTCGACTTAAGCTTTGATTAAATTGAACGTAAACAATAACAAGGAACAAAGTGTGACTTAAATACTAGAGGTGAGACTCGGATGGGCCGAGTCGAGCCTAGTGGGCTAGCCCATGCAACATGCAATAGGCACACACCCTAAAAATAGAAAGACTATAAATGGAAACTTTCTAAAACAAGTAAATACCAAAGATAGAAATGTCTCAAAATAGCAATGTCTAAAATGAGGCAAATAAACCTCTAAACGACTAAGGATAGGCGCCGGTGTTGGCGGCGAGGCATGGGACGCAGACACTGGGAGCGGCGGCGATGTCATGGGTGTCTGGGCTCGACAGTGGGCGCGTCCGGTGCCGATGACGATGGTCTCGTTTCTACGATGCTGATGGTGGAGAGGACTTGGAGTCTGGGCTCGGTCTCCGGTGTGCCTTGGCCAGCGATGATGCAAGCGACAAGTGATTGCACGGCGTCGGCGATGGCCTTGGCCCTAGACCTTGTCACTGGGCCTTATGAGTGTAGGCTCATGGCATGCTCCTCCTCTGTGGTCGTCATGGAGGGCAGGGTCGCATCACCCTCCCCCACATGGATGTAAAGTGTCCCCGCTTCACCATCATCAAACTCAGGCTCCACGTAAGGTGTCAAGTCCGAGACGTTGAAAGATGCATAGACTCTATAGTCGGCTAGGAGCTCGAGTTGATAGGCATTGTCACCTATGACTTTGATCACATTCTCTTTGCCCTTCTTGTGGACCACGACATAAGGAAATGTCTCAAGAAACTCCACCCAACGAGCATGGCGTCGGTTCAAGTGGGCTTGGCTCTTCAAATAGCTCAAGGCGGCATGGTCGATGTGGATGACAAATTCTCATGGCCAAAGATAATGTTGCCAACTTTTTAGCACATGAATTAGTGCATACAACTCTTTGTCGTAGGTGGGGTAGTTGAGGGTGGCCCTTGTGAGCTTCTCACTGAAAAAGGCAATGGGCCTCCTCTCTTGGTGTAGCACACCTCCAATGCCGACGTCAGAGGCGTCACACTCCACCTCAAAATGCTTGGCGAAGTCAGGGAGCTGGAGTAGAGGTGCGTGGCACAAGGCATCCTTCAAGGCCACGAAAGCCTTCTCGTGTGCCTCAAGCCAAGTGACAGTGGCTCCCTTCTTGGTAAGCTCGTGCAAAGGCGCAGCAATGGAGCTAAAATCCCTCACAAAGCGCCTATAGAAACTGGAGAGGCCAAGGAAGCTCCTCACCATGGTGGGCGTTGTCGGCGTCGGCCATTCTCTTATGGCCTTGACCTTGTCTTCGTCGACGCACAAGCCATCTTTGGACACCACATAGCCGAGGAAGTTTGTTGTGTCGGAGTAGAAGTGACACTTGCCAAGGTTGGCGAATAGGCTCTCACGTCGCAAGCACTCCAAAACAAGATGAAGGTGGTCGAAGTGATCCTCAAGGCTGCGTGAATAGACAATGATGTCATCGAAATAAACGACAATAAACTTGCCTAGAAATGCTCTCAAGACGTGGTTCATCAAGCGCAAGAAAGTGCTAGGGGCATTGGTGAGCCCAAAAGGCATGATGAGCCACTCGTAGAGCCCATACTTGGTCTTGAAAGGCGGTCTTCCACTCATCACCTTCTTTCATACGAATCTGGTGGTAGCCACTCTTCAAGTCAATCTTGGAGAAGAGAGTCGCGTTGTAAAGCTCATCAAGCATGTCGTCGAGGCATGGTATTGGGTGCCATACTTCACGGTGATCTGGTTTATTGCACGGCAATCAACACACATTCTCCAAGATCCATCCTTCTTTGGGACAAGGATCACAGGCATAGTGCAAGGGATTAGATATTCCCTCATGTAACCTCGATCCAAGAGCTCTTGCACCTGGCGCTGCAACTCCTGGGTCTCCTCAGGGCCGGCGTGGTAAGCGGCGTGATTGGGCAAGGAGGCACCAGGCACCAAGTCAATTTGGTGCTCAATGCCCCTCAATGGTGGTAAGCCCTGTGGAAGCTCCTCTAGAAAGACATCGGCGAAGGCGGCGAGCAAAGTGGCGACGGCAGGCGGTAATGGCTCGGCAATAGGCGACTCAGGGATGCAAGGAGTGGGCACCAAAAGAAAACATGGGGCCTTGCCCGCCAAAGCTGCAGTGAGCTCACTGGGCCGCGCTAGAAGCAGCATGTGCTCACAGCGGCCTTGCAACGGAGGCTTCTGCGGCGATCGAACGACCAACTATGATGATGGTGACGCACATGACAATTTTTGTGAGGCACTGGGTGTGTGGACACCAGTGCTCGAGCAAGAATGGGGAGTGCCTGGCCAGTTCTCTGTGGGCCTTGTCTTGGCCTTCCTAGCGGTTATGGTAGCGGCGCCATCACGATCCAGGGGGGCACTGGGTGGCCCACCTATGGCGTTTGTCTTCTTGGATGTAGTTCCTGGGGAAGACGAAAAATTGTCAGATTTGAAGGAGTTTTGCTTCTGGAGTGCCGCTGGGGTCTCTTCTGACCTTGTAGTGGTAGCCTCGATGGCCTTCTGGCGGTCTCGTTCAACCTGGTCCTACAAGATCTCATGGGGAGACATTGGATGCAAAGTGACGCGCTTCCCATGGTAAGTAAACACATATGTGTTCAAATAACCATCGTGGAGCATGCGCCTGTCGAATTGCCATGGGCGCCCAAGTAAAAGATGTGTGGCATCCATTGCAATGACATCACATAAAATAAAATCACAATATTGACCAATAGAAAAGGAGATAAGGCACTGGCGAGATACTGTGTTACCTGGACTAGAAGAAATCCATTGGAGGGCATACGATTGTGGGTGAGGCGTCGTTGGCAAATCGAAGTGCTTCACGACCTTCTCATTCACAATGTTGCAACAACTTCCTCCATCAGTAATGACACTCAAGGAAGCCGTTTGAACGAGTGCCCTTGTATGAAACAAGTTCTCTTGTTGGTCGACTAGGCTAGCTTCCTTGACTGTGAGGATTCGCCGTGTGACTAAACTCACAGGTGTGCCCGCATGCAGGGAAGCAGGCTCACAATCGTAGCCGTCCTCGGGCTCGAGAGAGGGCTCATCCTCCTCGTAAGACTCATAGCCGGCGGCGGCAGAGGAGAATAACACCTTCTTGGCATTTGGGCAATCCTTCTTGTAATGGCCCCTGCCTCCACATTTGTAGCACTCAAGTCTTTGGCCGTAGAATCGGCGGCGGAGTGAAGGGAGATGTGAAGGAAGACTTGCTTGAAAGATTCCAAGCGTTGCCGTAGCGTCGGCGGCGGGTGAAGGGGATGCGAAGCTAGAGATAGGTTGACGTCCGATCAAAGGAAGGAGGAATTATCACTCGACTTAAGATTTGATTAAATTGAACGTAAACAATAACAAGGAACAAAGTGTGACTTAAATACTAGAGGCGAGACTCGGATGGGCCGAGTCGAGCCTAGTGGGCTATCCCATGCAACATGCAATAGGCACACACCCTAAAAATAGAAAGACTATAAATGGAAACTTTCTAAAACAAGTAAATACCAAAGATAGAAATGTCTCAAAATAGCAATGTCTAAAACGAGGCAAATAAACCTCTAAACGACTAAGGATAGGCGCCGGTGTTGGCAGCGAGGCATGGGACGCAGACACTGGGAGCGGCGGCGATGTCATGGGTGTCTGGGCTCGACAGTGGGCGCGTTTGGTGCCGATGACGATGGGCTCGTCTCTACGATGCCGATGGTGGTGAGGACTTGGAGTCTGGGCTCGGTCTTCGGTGTGCCTTGGCTAGCGATGACGCAAGCGACAAGTGATTGCACGGCGTCGGCGATGGCCTTGGCCCTAGACCTTGTCACTCGGCCTTGTGAGCATAGGCTCATGGCATGCTCCTCCTCTGTGGCCGTCATGGAGGGCAAGGTCGCATCACGTCACTGGCTAGGTGACCCAACCTCCCCTAAAATGGTAGATCACTCTCTCGAACCGCTCCACCCGGATGGAGCCCTCTGTCGAGAAGCATGTCAGTAAAAAATAGTTTAAAACCATTTGGGATCGGAACCGTCCTTACCCACATGTATATCATACCACATTTCAATTGACATATCATTTTACTTCAAATCAACCATACAACAATGTTCATCCATATGATCATCGTATCCTCATCAACATCTCATATTAACACAATCAACATCATTTATCGACACGTCAAACCATATAAAGACAATGTAGTACTCAATACGCGTATATATGTACATGTTTAAAACACGACCAACTACCTCATCATTCATCCATAATTCGAAGCTCAATACTCAAGCATGGTCTAAGATTCGATAAATGTGCATAATTCAAGGTTATATATTCATACATAATTTCATATTTAATACTCATGCATAAGCTAAGATATAATGCTCATGCATAGTCCATGACTCTAAACTTAAATTACATCATGTAAGTCTAAAACATCCAACAAGATTCATACATATCGTCACTCCGTTATAACAAACTATCATAATTACAATCATTCATCATTCAATTATCAACACATCATGACTATATAATAAATATGAGTAATTCAATATAGATAAACTCATGCTTGAAACACATTCAAACAATTCAATATTCATACGACATCAAGACTCCTAAACTTAGACTATAACACGTAAACGCTCACAAATAACCTACCTTAAGGAGATTTAATGCGAAACACAACTCCACCAATTCATCTTGAGCGACGATCGAATCACCATCCTCAATCTCTTTTCCAGCATTACGGATCACCCACCAGTTTTCCATTAATTACAGATCCAGCTCAATGATTCCAGAAATCACAGATTTGGCCCAAACGTTATAAAACCTTCATAAAAACGCACAAACACACATAACTTGTCGTGTATATGTCCAAATCAAAATCCGTAAAATTCCTCATACTCGTGGAAGGGATCCTCACCTTAAAATCACATCCACAACTTTCTAGAAATTATGAAAAGTGCCCAGATTTTCAGAACATGTACAAAGATGCCCTAAATCTCTTCTTCCTTTGAAATTGCCTCAACTCTAGTCCTACAACTTTCAATCCACCTAAAATCACAAATTTGTCAACTATACGACCAAATATATACCAAAACATATCCACATTGACATTCTATACCCAAACATACCTTAGGGTTTTAATGGAGGGTGAAAGGGAGGAAGGAGAAGGCAAGAGGGAGTGGACCAACTGGTTTAGGCCACCTCGAGTCACCACCAGCCACCATCAACACCTGCGCGTGCCCAGCTAAGCTCGCCGTCGTTGTCTCAGCCTAGTCAAGACTAGGGTCGGAAAGGGGGAAGAGGAGAGGAGGTTCGGGGAGGACTCCCACCGCCCGCACCACCACGAGTCGCCTTCTTGCAGCCCGCGACCTCCAGACACCAGCCATTGTTCCCAAACATCACCGGTGAGGTTGGAGGATGGAGAAGGAAAGGAAGGAAAGAAATGGAGGTGTGGGTTGTGTAGGCTGCTCACGAGGGAAGAGAGAGACAAGTGTAGGGGAAACGAAAAAGTGAGGTGTGAAATGGGTGGTCCAAAAGAGCTCTAGCATTATTTTTTGGATAAGGTCTTGAGGGGACCAACAAAATATGGAAGAAACCACCGCCGACATGGATTAAACTTAATTTTGACGGTTAACAAAAACCTGACAACACTTCACACATTGCATATATCCTCCGAGATCACAACGCCAAAACCCTCTTTTTTCATCGACAACAGATTACATCCACTTCTATAATCTGCACCGAAGCCCTAGTTGCTCTTTACGACATTCAATATGATGTCAGGCATAACATTTCACAGTTAGTTATCGAAGGCGATAACTTACTCGTTATCAATTCCGTTCGACGCACATCGAAAAAATCCATGGGAAATTCACTCCATTATTATGGATATTTTGGCTCTATTTTCTTTTTTTCTTCTTCGCATGTTTTTCATTACTTCCGAGAAGAAAACCGAGTTGCTGACTTACTGGCCACGAACCTCATTCTGTCCCATGCACTTCAAAGATTCCAACACCTTATGTGTCCCACCGATATCACTCAGAGTACAATCATCGGTGATAGATATGAGTTCTTACAATATAATTGAACTCTACTTTTCAGTCTTTTGGAACTCAATTTGTAAAGATCATCAATTCGAATGATTTAGGGCAGCCATCTCTTTAGGTGGGTCCTAATGTTTGCCTTGTATTAAAAAAAAAGGTCTTGAGTGGTATTTTTGCCCAATCAACACAGTTTAGGGTTTGAGAAATTGAATGCATTTTATAAATTAGAAGTAAATGAAGATTATTGGGAAAATAACACATGGTAATCTAGGGTGATTAAAATGGGTCAAATTTGACATACAAAAACTTTCGAGTATTACATAAACATGCATTTTAATATACTACAGGTAAAGTGTGATTGGTTAAAAACTATAGACTATGCTCAAGGTTCACAATTAACACACTAGACGTTCATACTTAATATACTCAATGAATTTCTACTATAAAGTGTGTTTGTACATCACTAGTGTAATTTAATTTGTACACTTCTAGTATAAACTTTATGAATATCTAGTATGAAAATATGAACCTCCTAGTACATATATACATATGAAAATATAGTATACGTATGTGATCTAATGATAACAAAACAGATCGATCGTAAAAATTAAAATAAAATTATGGAATAAAAACATCGTTATATTTTATGAAAATGGCACATTGTCACTTAATCCTACCCTTTTTTCTCTTTGATCCAATAGCTCATATTTTTTTACAGATTGTTGGTTAATAGCCAAATGCATGGGAACCCCCCCCCCCCCCCCCCTCCTCCCCTTTTTATGTGCATTTGGTTATAACGTGATGTGAATTTGGTTATAACACGATGTGTATTTGGATTTGTATGATGTGCATTTTTATATAACTAGATGTGCATTTGATTATAAGATAATGTTCATTTGGTTATAACATGATGTGCATTTGATTATAACACGATGTGCATGTAATAAGCCTCATTTTTAGATAAGGGTATGAATGTAATTTTTACTTTTAATAAAGGGGATGCATTTTTGTTACATTATTCCAAGTGAATAAATTAAAACATATAGTTTTAATCCATAAAAGTATTTTACATTTTAAGTCATTAGCAATTAAAAATATCTTAACATTATGTTAATGATAATCTTGTGAGACAAATCAATTTTAACCTAGATTAATTTAATTTTAGAAGTATTAAAATAAAATTTTCTAAGGTATAACATTACAATTGGATAATTTGTTGGGCTATATGAGGTGATAAATAAATTGAGTGAGTTATTTATTTATGATATGATTATTTAGAATATATGACTAATTGATTTTTAATATTGTATACATAATCGTTATGCTGAACAACCTTGAAATTGATTTATTTAGAGTTAAATGAATTCAATTAAAAATCGAGACTTGTATCCTTCAAATGTCGTTATTGAATAAATGATCTAATCATAATTTATTTATGTTCTGTGATTTGGGTACATCTCGAAATCGCGTTTGTAACGGAAATAAAGTAGGGAGCCAATTTGCTTTTCGAAAGCAATCATATCTATTACGTGGTTAAACTCTTCGTAACTGAAGGCAAGTGGCGATTCGCTCTTGTAGTTTATTCCATATTCATCTTAATTGACAATGAATCGATTGTGCTATTAAGTTGGGATAAATATTCTTAATTTTGTGTTTGGGAACTTGTGTTAAATTGGTGTATAAATGAACCTTATATATTAGGTTGTATATTTGATAGCAATTACCCTTTATATATATGTATATTATTATTATTATTATAGGGTGCTGGATGCATTATGTTGTGGACTTGGTGTGGACTTGTTTGCTTAGTTAACACGTGTATCGTAGGAACGCTATTTAACTTGCGAGGTTTAGTCGTTTCTTTATTACTTGATATTAGGAGGATTATTGCCATAATACTTTTGGTCATGACCTACCCTTATTCGAATATAAGTGGTGGTGCACTTAGCTAGTGCCAATATTCGGGATTCGTCACATTCTATATCTTGTATCGAGATAGGTTGTGGAATTAAAAGCCTTAACGTTAATGCATGTTTTGAAATGAAATAAGATAAGTACCATTTTGCACATAATTAATATACCCTCGGGCAAGAAGTACAACGTGGAACCCGTCCGGGGTCTTGTTTAAAGTAAGTCCCCTTTCCAATCTGGATTCGCATTATGCGGTGAGGTTGGTCGAGGACCCAAATAGTCAAGTAGTCATTTTCAAACATTGTGTGATAAATATAATGTTCCCAAACAAACATACATATTCTTATTAGACTTATTTTCGTTGGAGTCTTCTCTTGGTATATATCGAATTCTATCATTTCAGTCAGAGTATCCGAGTTATGTATCGTCTACCGACTATTATTCGAGAGATAATAAAAGTAACTAGATATAATCACATAGAATCATTCTATTTGAGCCCTTGTTTAGTCTTTCATTACACTAACCAACTTTTCTCTTTACTTACATGGTTGGCTGGTGTCATCCATCCAATATGGCACATCAGGTAAAGCTTCCCAAATTGAAGACGCGAGAAGTTGGCGTTGAAGGCAATTGTTTCCTTTTTGGTATTTGATCTTTGTTTTTGAATAAGGTTGAGATCTTGTTTTGGAGTTTTGGTATTTTATAAGTTTTCCGCTGATACTTTGATATATTATTGAGTTGTCATCTTTAGCAACATCGTTTGTAGGACAATTTTGGATTGTATTTATTATTTGTTCGTATTATGTTATATTTGCGATCAATATTGTAAAGCCTTGGGTGATTTTGGATAAGTGGTCTGAGGTCACTGGCGGTAATATTCCTTAGGTAATTTAGGGGTGTTACAGTGCATTTGGATTTTCTACGATGTGCATTTGTATACAACTAGATGTGCATTTGGTTATAACGTAGTGTGCATGTGGTTTTTACATGACGTGCATTTGGATCTAGGATGTGCAATTGGATATAACTGAATGTGCATTTATATGTAACTAGATGTGCATTTGGATTATACACGCATTTGGATTTACTAGATGTACATTTTTAACAATATGGCGTGATGCAGGATTCCGTGCGAACGACACATAATGTGCAAAATGAGAAGTCATCTCAGCCGCACATCACAGACCGCATGCCCAGCTAGCCCTCTCTGTGATCTTATATTTATTTCCCCTCCTAAATGAACACAACATGTACTTGGCCCAACTGGTTTTGGAGCGTGGGAGAAAGGAGAAGGTCACAGGTTCAAATCTCCCATCAACACGCCCCTGGTTACCTTGTTCTTTTTCACCTTTTTCTTAATTACGTAAAGCACAAATTGTATTATAATTACAACTTAATGACAAATATTTTAATTTTTAATTTTTTTCCAAATTAGTTACATTTTTTAACACACTTGTTTTCATATTTTCCCTTCCTCATTTTCCTTGTAATTTAAAAACATCCTTAATACAAAATTTGACGTTATAATATATGAACATTACATGACAATATATGAACATCAACACATAACATATAAACTCTAGTTTTATGAACTTTGATGTTATCATATATGAACATTAAATTATAATATATGAACATCAACACATAACATATGAACCTCTAGTTTTATGAACCTTGACGTTTTCATATATCAACATTAGATGATAATATATGAACATCAACACACAACATATATATGCACCTCTAGTTTATAAACCTTAGAGAACTAATATATGAACATGTGAATGTTACATATGAACCTCATAGACCAAGTGAAACAAAATTCAAACATGAACGTGATAAACGTTGTACGTATGAACCCCATAGACTAAGGTCCATATGTAGTACATTATAGGTTCATAATTAATATATTAAAGGTTCACATTTAATAAACATGCATTTAATATACTAAAGATAAAGGGTGATTAGTTAAGAACTATAGACTATGCTTAAGGTTCACAATTAACACAATAGATGTTTATACATTATATACTCAATGAATCTCTACTATAAAGTGTGTTTGTACATCACTAGTTTACTTTAGTTTGTACACTTTTAGTATAAACTTTGTGAATATCCAGTATGAATATACGAACCTCACAGTACATATATATATGAACATCTAGTGTACATATTTGAACCTAAACATAACAAAATAGAGCAATCGTAAAAATAAAATAAAATTGTGGACTAAAAAAACTTAGTGATATTTTACGAAAATGGCACATTGTCACTTGATCCTAAAAAACTTAGTGCATTTGGATTATACACGTATTTGGATTATACTTGATGTGCATTTTTAACTATATGTACGTGTTGTGGGATCCCATGTGAACAACACTTAATGTGCAAAATGAGAAGTCATCCCAGCCGCACTTCGCGGGCGGCATTCCTAGCTAGCCCTCTTCAGAATCTTATATTTATTTTCCCGCCTAAATAAAACACTAAACATACTTGGCCCAACTGGTTTTGGAACGTTGGAGAAAGGAGAAGGTCGCGAGTTCAAATCCCCCCATCAACACACCCTTGGTTACCTTGATCTTTTTTCAAATTTCTCTTAATTACGTAGAGCACAAATTGTATTATAATTACAAAATAAGAACAAATCTTTTTATTTTTAATTCTTTTCCAAATTAGTTACATTTTTTAGCACACTTGTTTTCATATTTTCCCTTCCTCATTTTCCTTGCAATTTAAAAACATCCTTACTGCGAAACTTGACGTTATAATATATGAACATTATATGACAATATAAGGACATCAACACATAACAGATCAACTATAGTTTTATGAACCTTGACGTTATCATATATGAACATTATATGACAATATATGAACATCAACAAATAGCATATGAACCTCTAGTTTTATGAACCTCGACGTTATCATATATGAACATTAGATGATAATATATTAACATCAACACACAACATATATATGCACCTCTTGTTTTTGAACCTTAGAGAACTAATATATGAACATGTCTATGTTACATATGAACCTCATAGGCCAAGTGAAAAGAATTTCAAATGTGAACATGCTCAATGTTGTACATATGAACCATAGACTAAAGTCCATATGCAGTACACTATAGGTTCATAATTTATATATTAAAGGTTCACATTTATCACGTATTTTAATATACTAAACGTAAAGGGTGATCAGTTAAAAACTATACACTGTGCTTAATGTTCACATTTAACACAATAGAGAACCATATACTTGATATACTCAATGAATCTCTAGCATAAAGTGTGTTTGTACATCTCTAGTTAGTTTAGTGTATAAACATCTAGTTTAAACTTTATGAATATCTATTATGAATATATGAACCTTGTAGTACATAAATATTAACATCTAGTGTATATATATGTGAACATAAAGATAACAATGTAGAGCGCTCAAAAAAATAAAATAAAGTTGTGGACTGGAAAAAAAAAACTTTGTGATATTTTACGAAAATGCCACTCTGTCACTTAATCATACCCCTTCCTTCACTTTGATCCAATGGCTCACAATTTTTCACAGATTGTAAAATTAAGAGCCAAATGCATGGAAAGCCCTTCATATGTGCATTTGGTTATAACGTGATGTGAATTTGGTTATAATAAGATGTGGATTTGGATTTGTAGGATGTGCATTTGTATATAACTAGATGTGCATTTGATTATAGTGTAATGTACATTTGATTATAACGTGATGTGCATTTGGTTATAACATGATGTGTATTTGAAGAAAATTTGGCCCGGGGAAAAAATGTGCCTCAAAAAAAATAGATGTGAATTTGGATTATACTAGATGTGTATTTTAATTACATGTGCAGTTGGTTATAATATTAACGTGATGTGAATTTGGAGAAAATTTAACCCGAGGGAAAAAAATTGGTTGGTCAATGCCCGAGACTAGTAGTCAACAGTCTGAGACCACCATTGACCAAATTTTTTGACCGGTCAACTCATTGGCACATGATCATTTTAATGATCGTATGCTTGACACATGTTCATTTAAATGAAGAAATAATTTGGATTTTTTGGTCTTTTAATGGGCTTAAAACAAATGGGCCTTTTTTAAAAAAGTTGCCAGAATTTACAAAATTGTCAGTGTATATTATCTCTCCTACTTGAAGCAGATCACATATGCGGATCGAACGACTTTCAATCGTTCTCACCGTTCTCGCGGGGGCGTCGGTTCTAATCCGAGTGCCCCATATATATATATATATATGTATATATACACACATAAGCCTTTATTCTCTTCCCTACATGTCGCCCAATTAGCTATTTGACATAAGCAAATTTATTTAGCCAATTACTCTTTCACCCTTCACATTTGTTGATATTTACTTACACTCTTTATTTAATCTTTACAAATTAAATACTTGTACAATTTACATTAATTATATATATACTATCTTTTCCAACATTCATTACAAGATATCATATCAGACTTATTGAAAACTATAAATGAAAAAATATATTTTATTAGATATATTTCAAGAAAGATATTGTAAAAATATATATATCTTAGAAAGACAAAATTTATAAGATATGGTTCTTTTTGGAAATTCTTATATTGAATAAAAATATACAATTTCAACTTCTTATAATTATATGAAATTCGTAAGCCATAAGGGATAAGACAAAATGAATTTTATATATTAGAAAGACAAAATATACAATTTCAACTTCTTATAATTATATTGTAAAAATATATATATCTTAGAAAGACAAAATGAATTAATTTTTGTTTTTAATTTTGTTAACTTTACTTTACCGATTAGCTTTTACATTTATTGTATATTACTTGACTTTTGTTTTTCACAACATTCATCCAATTTATGATTACCTTATGTACAATATCTTTTCAAAGATTTGATTTTAGATGATAAGGAACATAGTTTGCTACAATAATAATATCAACATATTACATGCCAAAAAAACATTACCTTGTATGTATCAAATCATTCTCATATGTGCAAAAGAAGCTTAATTTATTTTAACATCTTAATCTTACTTAAAAAACATATATTGTTTTTATTTTTAACTAGCTTAATCTTTTTCTTAATTTTTCAGCATTTTAAGGATTTGTTAGGTGATAGTATTTATAGAGAATCTTTTGTTGATAAGTAGTTGAAAAGTATGATCGTGTAAAAGATTATGTTTGGTTTCAAAGTAGTTTTATTGGTATGTGTGTATTTTATTGAAAAAATGCGAGTAGTGGAAAAAATTAAAATAATTTTATTACACATTTATCGAAATATATAAAAGTAGTTTTTCTTTTAAAGAATGTAGTTCATAATCAAAAGTCTTTTTTTGCAAACAAATCCTAAAATAACACGAGTCTTATAATATTACATACACAATAGTCAATAATATATTATATAGTAAAATTGAATTATTGTTACATATGTAGTTTAAATTTATCTAGGACATATGCTAGTTAGTAATAAGTGTCAATGGTAATATAGCTCAAACCTTATCGGTTTAGATTAACCTAATACACCTCAAACATCGTTTGTATAATTTTTATTTTATTGGATATTGAAATAATAATACTAATAGACTAAGAAACATTCCATTACTGCTAACTCAATTGAGTTGTCCAATGATGGGAACAAGCACATTTTTAAATTTTGCACATAACAATAAATAAGATGGGGTGGGCTATTTATCAAAAGGAAAAAGACGGGGTGGGCTAATATACATCACTATCTTCTCGAAATTTCCAAACCCAGACTTCCTTATAAATGTAAATGATTATGGTTCCATTCATATAGATGTCATCGAGATAAGACAGCCGACCACATATAAACTTATATATCTTGCCATATTAAAAATCGTGAACCGTGACACATGGCATAATGACACCCTCTTATATACTATCATTTCGGTTATTTATTTATTTTACTTTTATTTGAAATTTTTTTATTTTAGACTTTAGGTAATCATTAATTAATGAGTTATGTGGTATTTATTAAAAAATTAATAGTATAATTTTAGGTAAATAATTTATTCATTGATTAGAAATAAGATGAGTAATTGTTAAATTATATATTTTAGAAAATACATTTTAATTAAATAATTGTATTTTTTAATAGTTCTCTTAAATATTAAAATGATAAATATTTCTAAGTGGATGGAGTATAATTACTTTCATCATTCTTTCGACTAAAATGTGTCGGGATATAAAACACATCCCACATTGGAAAGTTGGGTACTAACAAGATTAATATATAAGCTTCGTGGATTACTCCTCCTATTACCGATTGGTTTTAGGATGGAACTCTATTGAACTTATGTACTAGGCTTTTTGTGTGCAAGACACCTAGTCTATCGGCCCACAGACTTTCTATATGGTATTAGAGCAGGTTCCGTTATGGTTCGATCGTTTCCTGGTTCTCTGGGTTGGGTTTAGCAAGTTGCTAGTCATCCGTTCTTGGGCTAGCTATAAACGAGACTGAGATGCTAGACCCGTTTTCCAAGTGTCAACTCGGCCATGCCAATTTCACTTAAGGGGGCGTTCTTCGATATTAATACACACCCACATTCGAAAGTTGGGACTAAAAAGACCTAGCATAATTATTTCTCCTATTGTCAATTGGCTTTGTGTATGCACAACCCTAGTCTATCGGCCCGCACACTTTCTACATACACAAATCACATTTTATGAAGTCTATAGTCTTTCTACCTGATGTGTTCTGGTCTCCCAACACACAAGTCAGAGCGGATCTAGGTAGAAGGCGGACAAAACAACTCTTGCTCGCTGAAGAATCGAACGAAAACTGAACTTCTGGATCTGTCGCGTGGAAATCCGCGGTCGCGGAACTGGGTCCGCGGTCGCGGTTTGGGTTTTGTTTCCGCGTCTGCGATTCTGCGAACGTGGTTCGATCGGGGGGGATCTCGGCTCGGGCCGAGAGCCACATGGGTTCAAAGGGGTTCGTGTTCAGTGTTTGGGTTCGATGATGGTTCAGTCGTGGGTTTGGGAGTTGGTTAGGAAGGTTCGGTGAAGGCTTAGTTGAAGGAGCTAGACCTAGGGGGCGGGAGCTTGGCTCAACGCCAGCCCTAGGCTTTAACTCTCAAATCAACTTATCATTAATTAGGTTTAAGGCTGGCTTATATAGCATCCAAACAAAGGTCTTGCCCTAATGGGCCTAAAACATAAATGGATCGGCCATCTTGGCACAAGAGAGGCCCGACATCCAAAAATAGAAACTATCTAAAATGGAAACATCTATAAATAGTAAATACTAAAAACGATAAGTTTCCAAACTTAGAAACATTCTAAGAATGGAAACTGCTAATAAAGGAAATTGCGAAATACTGAAAAACTGCTAAAAATAGTAAATGTCTCAAAATGTCTCAAATAACTCAGATGGCACTCGTAGTTCCGCGTGAAGTCGTGATCGGGGTCACATCACCCTCCCCCACTTGGCTGCGAAACGTCCCCGTTTCGCTAATGTCGCGGTCCGGGGGCTCGTGCAGAAGCAAGTCATCGTGGTCTATAGGGGCGTGAGGGCGGTCCGGGATCATCGTGTAGGCGGTAGTCCTCGTGGACTCATCCAATGCTGTTGCGCTCCTTCCAGGTCCATCACGGTTGGTAGGGTCGTGTCTCAGCGTCGGATCTGGGTGCAGGTCCAAAGCATGGTCAACGTTGGGAGCGGGTGGAGGCTCATTCGGTGGGATATCATCAAAAACCTGCAATAGGGGAAGCACAACATGGGATAAAGCATAGGGGTTCTCCAATAAAGAAAGACACGCAGGAGAAGAAATAGGAGAACGTCCCTGAAAAGTAGGAGTAGACGCGCGAGGTTTAACGAGCAAAGCGCGGGGCGGGTCTGAAGCAAGGTACAGAGGCAAACCCGCGGTCGCGGGAAGTAGGACCACGGTTGTGGTATCGCGGGTAGATGCGGAAGACTGTAGTAAAAAATCCGCGGTCGCGGTAAGGGGTGTCGCGGTCGCGGTTGTTGATGTAGAATTGGGGCTCGTCAGGAGCGCAACCGCGGTCACGGTTGAATGTGCCGCGGTTGCGGCGTCTGATGTTGTTGTTTGGATGAACTCGCGACGCTGCTCGTCTTCGTTCTTTGCGTGGGTCCTCTCCACATGGTCGCGTATGATATCCTGAGGCGTCATAGGCAGAAGAGTGACTCGCCTACCGCCATGATCAAAGAAGTAAGTGTTGAGGAACCCGTCATTTACCGTCTTCCTATCATATTGCCAAGGTCTACCAAGAAGAAGATGAGTAGCATCCATAGACACAACATCACATAGAACAATATCATGGTATTGACCAATTTGAAACGGGATGCGGCATTGCCTGTGTACCGCATCGCCATTACCTGCAGAAAGCCATTGAAGACCATATGGATTTGGGTGTGGCTGCGTCGGTAATTGAAGGCGTTGGACAACCTTCGCACTCACAATGTTGCAGCACGACCCACTATCAATGATGACGCTGAGGGAGGCATCTTGGACCAGACATCGGGTGTGGAATATGGTCTCTCTTTGGTCATTCAGGGGCGCCTCCATCACAGTAAGCGCACGATGTGCGTAAAGGCTCAGTGGGGTACCGACAGATAAGTCAGGTGGCAAGAAAGTGTACCCATCATCCTGTGGTGCCTGATCTATCTCCTCGTCAGGCTCATCCTCAAAGGACTCATATCCGGCGGCCTGGTTGAATAGGACCTTCTTCGGATTGGGACAGTCGCGCTGGATGTGTCCACGACCTCCACAACGATAACAGGCCTGGTCTCGTGTCCTTTCAGTGTTGCGCGTGACCTCTCTAGCCGGTGTAGGGGCTGCGGTGGTGCGTGAAGCCTCGTGGCCATGACCTGGGGGCTGAACCTGTCTAGTCTGCACGGAAGAGGACACATCAGTAGAAACAGAAGGACTAGGTGTAGGGTCATACCTGCTAGATGAAGTTTGTGTCTAGGGAGTCTGTATGCGGCGCTGATTCTGCTGGTGGCTCATCATCGCCGTATGAGTGAACTGGTTCAAATCCCGTATAGGTAAGATCTCCAGCTGGTCGTGGATGTTGGGATTCAACCCACTCAAAAACCTGGTCCTCAGAGTAGCAGGACCAATGCTCATGTCCGCCTTATAATACAGATCCTCGAGTTTGGCAAAGAACTCGATTGACGTCTGGGTGCCCTGGCGAGCTAGCGCTATCTCCATCCTCATGTGGTTCTGGAAGTCATCGGGAACATATTTGCGGCGCATAATGAACGCCAACTGGTGCCATTGATCAATTTGGTACATTCCTCGTTGTTCCCTATCAGTGCAGAAACGATGCCACCAAGAGCGGGCTGCGCCACGAAACTGCAAAGTGGCGACATCGACCTTCTCGAACTCCTCATACTGACAGTGTCGCACGGCGTGCTCTGTAGCCTGCAACCAATCTAAAAACACAGCAGGATCATAATCACTATGAAAGTGCTCGATGGTTACCTTGACCTCGCGACGACTAGCATAGGGGTTGGGCGCGCGTCTGCGGTCTTAGACACCTCGAGCTGCGGGAATCTGCTCAGTGAAGGGCTCCTCCAGCTTGTCATCGTAATGATCGAAGACATCCTGGATGGGTCGAGGGCGACGCTGGCGACGCTGGCGACGCTGGCGACGCTGGCGACGATGGTCGTGATCATCCGCGTGGGGTCGCTGTCCTTCACGCACGGTTCGCCTTGGAGGCGTCGAAATCCGCGGCGGGATGTAATCCATCAGGTAGAGCTGGTTCTCTACTGGGTCACCCAATGGTGGTTGAAAGTTTCCCGGATTGGGAACACCTGTAACCTCAAAACCCTCCTCATCATACTCAGTAAAAGGAATAGGAGGTACATACCTGGAAGGTGCAGTACGAGGAATAGTCCCCGGGTCACGGCTGGTGGTAGGACGGGTCGACGCCGTCTGTGGTCCCCGCCCGCTGGTGTTCCCACGAGATGTGTCTCGTCGGCTCTCAAAGAAGGCATCTTGGCGTGCCTCCTCTCGCTGCATGGTCGCGAAACGCTGACGTCTGTCAGTGGTGTCGACGTAGGGGTGGAGACCCAAGTCTGTGGTGGGGGACTCGTGATCGGCGGAGTCATAGTTGAAGTCATCCGCTGGCGAGCGTTGGGGCTCGTATCTGTTAAAGCCATAGTCCTCTTGCTGGGACTCAATGATGGAATCCAAGCGACGAAGACCCGACTGGAGCTGCGAACTAGAGGGCATCACACCCTTTCCCTTGTCGAGGCATCTCGCGGTGTCGGGAGTGAGTGCGGGAGCCAGCAAGGGATCATTCGGTGCGGAGTCAGCAGGCACGGTAATAACCGCGGGTGCGGGGTGCTGGGCCGTGGTCGCGGTTTGTTCCGTGGTCGCGGTTTGTACCGCGGTCGCGGTTTGCTTTTCTGCGTTTGTTGCGAGTACAGCGAGGAACGCAACTCTGTCGGAGGCAGTGTTCTTGTCCATTTGTTTGAGCTTTGCAAGGATCGCCTCTATCATCCGGGCTTGAGCATTGTCAGCGGCCTGGCAAGGGGCGAGTGTGTCGTCCGTATCTGTTCCTGGAGACACCATGACAAGCGCAAAAAGAGCAGAAACAAACACAAAAGGGAACAAAAAAACAAAGGACAAACTAGATCAAATCAATCCCACAAAGTCTCACGTAGGTCACTAAGATGGGGAAAGCCGTGAGGGCGGAATGGCTAGGCTGACGTAGTGTGGACTAAACCAACACAAAAACCATACAAACCTCACAATTCAGAAGCCAAAATATAGTGACTACGCAAGAAGTATTCCAGCATGCAAATCCTAAAATCCACAAAGAAAGAATACGAAGGGATAAGCTTAATGGACCTGTGTCAATAGTGAATCGGTTTCGCCGAGATCGCCTGAGGCTTGTGATTTTGCTAATTCGGTTGGCTGATTTTTTATTTTTATTTTTTTAAGTTAACCGAATGCCTTTTTATTTTATTTTTATTTTTGTTTTGATTGACAAAAGTTTTTAGTGCATACAAAAGCAATGGATGCAGAGACTAGAAAGAAGGAATTGTGTATGAAAACTAGGAAATAACAATAGAGAAAATTCTAACAATAATCAAGAACTTTAGCAAACCAAGTATGCAAGATGAATATGATTTAAGGCAAGCAAAGTCCACAACTAGGGTTAGAGTTTCTCAAAAATCTCTCTTTTTTTTTTAATCACTCGGTCTTGAACAAGGATGTAGGAAGTCACAAATTCAACCTAGGGTAGGGGATTGTTGGGGGCAACCAACAACAACAACAAAAACTGAATCAAACGTAACAAACGAAATGAACTATAGCGGAAGCAAAGGAAAGACTGAATTTTTAACGTGAGAACAAAGCGAGAAAGAAAAGACCAACCTTGTACCCCTGAAATCTGATACCAGTTGATGTGTTCCGGTCTCCCAAAACACAAGTCAGAGCGGGTCTAGGTAGAAGGCGGACGAAACAACTCTTGCTCGCTGAAGAATCGAACGAAAACTGAACTTTGGATCTGTCGCGTGGAAATCCACGGTCGCGGAACTGGGTCCACGGTCGTGGTTTGGGTTCTGTTTCCGCGTCTGCGATTATGCGAACGTGGTTCGATCGGGGGGGGGGGATCTCGGCTCGGGCCGAGAGCCACGTGGGTTCGAAGGGGTTCGTGTTTAGTATTTGGGTTCGATGATGGTTCGGTCGTGGGTTTGAGAGTTGGTTAGGAAGGCTCGGTGAAGGCTTAGTTGAAGGAGCTAGACTTAGGGGCGGGAGCTTGGCTCAACGGCAGCGCTAAGCTTTAACTCTCAAATCAACTTATCATTAATTAGGTTTAAGGCTGGCTTATATAGCAGCCAAAAAAGGTCTTGCCCTAATGGGCCTAAAACATAAATGGATCGGCCCTGTTGGCACAAGAGAGGCCCGACATCCAAAAATAGAAACTATCTAAAACGGAAACATCTAAAAATAGTAAATACTAAAAACGATAAGTTTCCAAACATAAAAACATTCTAAGAATGGAAACTGCTAATCAATGAAACTGTGAAATACTGCTAAAAATAGTAAATGTCTCAAATAACTCAGATGGCACTCGTAGTGCCGCGTGAAGTCGTGACCGGGGTCACATCACTACCCGACCTTGACGTCAAAAGTATGTTAAAACCGTCTAAACCGGAACATTTTTTTAGGTTTGGTGCGGATTGATGGACCGTAGACTTTTAGACCTTTGGACCGTGGATCGAACCAGACCGATCATGTCCGCTCCTTTTACAGTCTGGTCCACATTTCGAACCGTAAAGACCGTTTATGTATTTACTCATTTCATAAATCAATTTTTTTTTACCTTTTTTGTGGTCCAATTACGGTCCAAATCGGACCGGATCATAAGTGGAATGAATATTTTCAATAATTTTCACCAAAATTCCATCTATTAGCAGATCGAGACTAGGGCAGTATCTTGTTCGAGCAACAACAACAACAAACTTTTAAGGATTTACGAAATTGAAGCAGATAAAAAAGAGTGCCCTAATTTCTAGAAACGATGACAAGAGCACCTGCAAGATTAAAGCACACGGATAAAGAAAAGAGGATCAACAACTTAAGCGTATTAGAGAATGAGTACCAATTGGGAATAAAATTGACGATTCTAGGATTCACGGACAGAAGAAAATGAGGGTCATTAGTGGTAAAGGAGCACTAGCAAAACTAAAGAAGATGAAATCGAGCGCAGTAGAGCTTCTGAGGAAGAACAAACAAAGGGATTTTCTTAGGGTTTTAGAAGAGGCATGGAGATCGATATCACGACCGGTCATGAATTCGATTATTTTGCTCTATTAAAAAAATTGAAATTTAGCCTGATTGCGTATATATGCTGGATATATATTAACGTATCGCATGAAGATGCATGAGTAAACAGCCCAGGCATTTACCCAATGGATATGATCCGGGATATTTGTTTATGCGAGGAATAATAATGTAAATTAATAGCCCGAATATTGCCATCGGATACACACCTCGGATATTATCTCACATAGCTCAAAGTGCTATGTAGTTAAATAACACGGGAGTGCCGCAATATATTCGGGCTATTTTCTTGTCCAAAAACAAAATTTCACCTTTTCTTAATGTGTCATCACTTATGACAGAATATAAAAGGTATGTGCTATTTTGTTACGGGGTAAAAAGTGATTTGTGTACTACTGCAAGAAACCCCAGGGTAAGTAGGGTTTGAGATTTAGGATTATCGAATCCCTATGATTTTTATACCCCGTAATTATTGCAACCCATAGGATCCATACCATGCTTTGTCTTATTTCGGAGTCCTAAGGGATCCTAAATCCCATACCTTAGAAACCCCAGGGTAAGTAGGGTTTGAGATTTTGGGTTATAGAAACCCTGTGATTTTCATATCCTATAATGCTTTTAACCCATAGGATGTCCATACATAGTTTTGTCTTATTTTGGAGTCTTGGGGGACCCTAAATTCCATACCCTAAAGACCAGGGTAAGTAGGGTTTGGGATTTAGAGTTATCAAAACCCTATGATTTTCATACCCTATAAAGCTTGAAACCCATAAAGCATCCATACCTTATTTTGTCTTGTTTAGGAGTCCTAGGAAACCCTAATCTCATATCCTATCACAAGGTAACTAGGGTTTGGGGTTTAGGGTAATGAAACCCTGTGATTTTCATATCCTAATATCCTATAATGCTTTTAACCCATAGGATGTCCATACCTAGTTTTGTCTTATTTTGGAGTCTTGGGGGACCCTAAAGACCAGGGTAAGTAGGGTTTGGGATTTAGAGTTATCAAAACCCTATGATTTTCATACCCTATAAAGCTTGAAACCCATAAAGCGTTCATACCTTATTTTGTCTTGTTTAGAAGTCCCAGGAAACCCTAATCTCATATCCTAGAAATCACAAGGTAACTAGGGTTTGGGGTTTAGGGTAATGAGGCCCTATGATTGTCATATTATATAATACTTGTAACTTCACTATTATATTATTACAATATCGGTTATAGTAAGTATAATGTAATCATAACTTCATTATCGTATTATTTGAACAACAGTTATACTATCCTAAGTTAATTATCATATTATTCGAACATTAGTTATTCTAAGTATAATGTAATTCTAGCTTCATTATCGCATTATTCGAATATCGATTATACTAAGTTACTGCAATCCAAATTTCATTATCATATTATGTGAACATTGGTTATACTAGGTATAATGTAATTCTAAGTTCATTATCGAACATTTGTTACATGATACTTAGTATAACCAATATCGAATAATACGATAATGTATAATATTCAAATTTGGAAAGCTGTTTTATATACTTTGACCTCCTTTTTAATAAATTATAGACAAGTTAAGATGCCTATTTTTTCAAAAAAAAATATTTATTTATTTTATATTATTTATAAATATATATTTTAAATAATTTTAAAAAAATATTGAAAAAAGATTTATTTATTTGAAAATATTATAAATAATTTTTTAAGTTGGTACGCATCTAAAAAATATTTATTTTAAATATTATTTTTTTTAAAGATTTTTTAAAAAAAGTTGATCGTAAGTTGAAGATCCTACAAGATAAAGTTTCTAGTTGTCTCTCAATTGCTTTAACAATATCCACTTTAGATATTCTTTTTCATTTGAAATGTGAAGAAAATGTGTTTTTGTGCCGTCAGAAAACTATGTGACACTAGCGGTCTTGTGCTAATGAGCTCAGAAGTGGTGAAAAGAACACTTTAAGTATTTTCATTCTAAGGCCAAAACAGGAAGAAAATAAATCATGCTAAGTAGCTTCTTGGCGATGATGGTTCTATGGCTACTTCTTTTGATTAGATGTAGCATGTTGCTTTGTTATACTTTAGAAATTATTTTCTTCTCAATCTCTGCCTATTCCTGATGTATTGTTGATTGGTATTTCAAGGAAGATTACTGATGAAGAGATTGCGTTACATATCACTACGTTTACTGAGGTGGAAGTCATCGTAACTTGAAATCATATGCACCCTTTAATGTCTCCTAATCCTGACCGTATGCCTACTTTGTTCTTTCAAAATCATTGGCCCTTGATTGGTAAGGATGTTGTGTCCTCGCTGCTTCAGATTCTGAATGGTGTTGATATGCCTCCTTATTTGAATCATACATTTCTGGCTTTGGTTCCTAAGGTCTCCAATCTTGTGAATTTGACAGATTTATGCCATATTAGTCTATGCAATGTTGTGTATAAGCTTATCTCTAAGTGTATTTCTAATAGGATGAAGCCTTTTTTCGAATAATTCAATTAGCCAGAACCAGAGAGCCTTCATTTTGGATAGATCCATCATGACAATGCTTTAGTTGTTGCTGAATGTTTTCACTATCTTAAAAAGAAATCTAGAAGAAGAGGTTTATGGCTCTAATGTTGGATATGGCTAAGGCCTATGATAGGGTGGAGTGGGGTTTTGTGTAGTCCATTTGCAGAAAATGGGATTTCATTACAAGTGAATTTTTTTGATCATCAAATATGTAAGTTTTGTTAGTTTTTCTGTGATTTTGAATGGTTTGCACACTCCTACTTTTATTCCTCAAAGAGGTCTTCGTCAAGGGGATTCAATGTCCCCTTCTTTGGTTTTTTCTTGTGATGGAAGGCCTTTCTAGCATGTTTAAAGTTTCTCAAGATGATGGTAATCTTCATGGGATCAAGGTTGCTTCTTCTGCTCTTCATGTTTGTCATTTACTCTTTGTTGATGGCTGTATAATTTTTGCTAGCTTTGTCTTACATGTTTTATGGACAATTTTGAATGAGTTTGTCATCACCAAAAAAGAGGAAGTTGTTGGAACGATGACATTCCCTTTAGTTTTGATAATGATAAACACCATTAGATTTTATGATTTATTTTGTTCTCATGAGTTTCTCGATGAAGAGCATGTTAGGGAACAACGAAAACTAAGGAAACAAAATAGAGAAAGTGAAGGAACATTGAGTTTCGAATGAAGGAAAGCGCAAAAATGAAGGAACAATAAGAAGGAATGACAACATTGGAAAGATTGTGAAGCCAAGGACAACGAGAAGTTTGAGTAATTAAACGAGAGATTTGACAACTGTGGATTCGTGAGAAGAATAATCATATATGGTAACAAGATATTCATGAAGACTTGGGTTGCAAGGCATTAGTTTTAGGATATATTTTATTGAGTTTTATATTAGGAAACAATATCTCTCTAGTTAGTTAATTGTAAATCTTTATTTATGGTAATTGGATAAATGAAAACTATATCTTTATTTATGGCATAAATTAAAGATAGAAGACCAGATCTTTCCAACCACTATGTATAGAGGTCATGTCTAGGGTTAGAAAAAGGCCGACACATACACAAAGAGACCGATTTGAAGAGGAAAAAAGGGAGAAGACAAGTGTTCAACCTTGGAGCTTTGTGACTGAGTTTTGAGGCCGACACATTCACTTGCTTAGAAGTTGAGGTTTAGTTCTAGAAATTGTGTGTGACTAGAACTTTGAAGTCCTTAATTGCTTTATTGTTCGTAGATCCATTAATAATACAAGTAGCATATTTTGAATCTTTATAGGCTAACCACCTCGAGGTAGAGGTTTTTTTGATCAACTAGTTGGTTGATTGAGTTTCCTCTCTAAATAATCACGTCTTTACTGTTACCTTGCATATTCTTATTTCACTGTCCATGAAACAGTTATGTCGTTGTCTGACTAACACACTACGATTCAACATTATATTAATCTAATACTTAATTTTGAGAAAATAATTGATCTTTATTCATTAGCTTCGTGTTCTTAAAACAATTTGCAGGCAACTTGCATTCACTAATATTTTTCATTACCAGTTTGATCATAACTAGTATATGTTCCCGTGCCCAACAGGGGCTTGGTTAGTACAACTTTATATATTAAAATATTATTAAATATTAACAAAAACTAATATGGAAACTTATAAGCTTATTCTCTTGACACATATGGTGCTAAGGTTTTTGTATAATTAGAATTGAAAGTATATACGCAAATTGTATATGATTAGAAATGAAAAATAAATTAGTAATTTCATACAAATAAATAAATAAGAAAATATATAAGTTTTGATTTAAGTAATAAGAATGTTAATATGTATAATTAATTAAAAGGTAAAAAAATGCTAAATTACATCACATGTTTATTTAAATATTTTTAATATATATTACCACTTTTGCATCATGAATCATATATTGCCAATTTTGTACAATTGTATGCTATCAATTAGATAAATTTAAGTATTAAAACTATAAGAAGTAATGTAACTAATATGATAAAAGTATGATATAAAGAATTTTATTTACAAATAAGAAGAAACTAAAGAGGCAAAAATATATAAATAATCTTTGAGATGATAATATCGATAAAATTAAGGTAAGTTATTTTAGGTAAAAATAATAATTAGATAAGTAAAAGAATATCTCAATATCAAAATAACAGAAACATAAAATTATAATTGCATTTTGAGATTTATCTATGTGACATAATTCACGGACTGACAAGTAAAAGAGATAATTAGTGTTTTAGCGTAATATATAGATAGATAGATTAATCAGAACCTGGGGGTGTCGAAATTCAATAAGCAAAATTAGTGTTTCTTAAATCATTTTTTCGAGTATGGAGTACCAGGGCTCTCGTGTGTTGTGTCATCTTGTCTACTTGTTTGCTGCATAAATTTGTTGACTATACGATAATATTAGGTTTTCTATGGTATACTTGGACTTTTATCCGGTAATTTATATGGACATATTGATAATTGTATATATGTGTGGCAGTGTAGGTGTAATTAAACCTGTTAAAATTTAACCCGCTCTGCAAATCCAACTCGACTCGATCCGTGTTTTTTGGATTGAGATCCGTCCCAAAAAGTATTGGGTCAAAAGTGACCCAATCCGTTCTACCCGAAAATTTATGGATTGGGTCATTGATCCGTTGGGTTACAAATGTATTTGTATTTTATATATTAAATATTATAATATATTTTATTATTAAAATATTATATAATAATAATTTTTTGATTTTTTTTAATTAAAATATTATTTTAATATTTATTTTATAAATTTTGACATGACGCTCTCGACCAGCTGGGTCGACCCGAACCCATACCTGACCCGCAACGACCAGACTCACGATCGACCCGCAAATTTTGACTCGCAATCGACCCGACCCGTAAATAACCCGATGGAGTATGCTTAAACTCGAATCCTACCCGTTTGACATCTCTAGGTGTGATAAATGATATAACGGATAAATGATATAACGGGTGTGAAGTTAGGTGGTTGCCTTTTTAAATTGATGAAAATCAATCGCTTAGGTTAAGAAGAAAATGATTGAAGATTATGTGTGGTTAGGAGCAGAGAGACGACTTGGACCGTCGGATGGACGGTGATTCTTTTTGTTTTTTTATAAACAACGTGTGTGGTTATAAGTTGCACGGCAAGAACAATTACCAAAAGATTTATAAAAAATGAGTTACATATTGTTCGTCTATACATCACATCCTGTTCCAAAGTACGCTGCTAAAGTAACTTTTCTACACTACTATGTTTTCATGTAGAGTATTTTAAGGGTTTGTTAGGTAATTATTTTATCATAACATTTGTGTGTAAGTATTTTTTTATCCCTAATAATATATCTTTATTCATAAATAATGTTTATCAATACTTCGTCAAATAAACAACAATAACAACAACAACAATCGACCTAGTATAATCCCACCATGGCCGGGTCTGAGGGTCCAGATGTACACATTTATACCCCAAAACAATTCGAGAGGCTGACATACAAACCTGACAATCCAGAAAAGCAAACCAGGGTAAAAAACTAAAACGTAAACAGGGAAACCAAATAGCTACAAAAAAGGCCCATCCTATTGTCAAATCAATCCTCTATCCTAATTATTTCCCTCCAAAACTTTCTGTTCTGAGCCATGTCCTCTGTCAGTGTTAGGAAAAACAGATTCTGCTTAATCACCATTTTCCAACTCTTTTTCGGACGACCTCTATCTCGACGAAACTCGCCGAAAACTAGCCCTTCACACCTACGCACTGGTGCGTCAGGCTACCTCCTCTGCACATGCTCAAACCAACGAAGTCTAGCTTCACGCAACTTGTCTCTAACGTTCGCCACTCCAATCTTCTCTCTGATTGTATCATTCCGGACCATGTCCAACCGGGTATGACCGCACATCCGGCGTAACATCTTCATCTCTGTCACCATCAGCTTCTGCTCTTGATCTTTTCTCGTCGGCCAACATTCTGCATCGTACAATACTTCGTCAAATAGTCTCTGAAATTATAAAATCTTACTTTTAGGAGAATTGCAAAAGATATTACGAATTTTAGTGCCAATTGTCACGTCTAATGATATGAACTTATGTATATAAAATTATTGAAAAATGAAAGTTACGAAATTTTGGTTTGTTTTTGCATGTTTATTTATCTTATAGACTTTGTCCAATATATTAAGAATTTTTTTTACCAAAATATCTTTAGTTCACAAGCATATATAGAAAATTGGAGTATAAGAAAATTAAAAATTAATTAGAAAATTAGAGTATAAGAAAATTCAAAATTGATTAATCTATATAGAGAAGAGAGTCGAGATTAGAGTAAATGCATTCCGGTAAATTTGATAAATATTGTCTAAAGTATCTATAAGAATAAGTTTATATGAACAAAATTTTACGTCGGTAACAGATGTAGTAATAGATAATAATATTAATAATGTAGTAAATTATTTCTCAAGATATTCAACAAAAACTCGCGCGCATCACAAAAACAATTGACAACACACTAGTTTTTTTTTTTTTTTTTTTTTTTTGATGCAGACAACACACTAGTTACTATTGAGTAGTTTAGTTTTAACGTGCATGCAATACTATCCACCTTATTTTACTTTTATAAAAAGAATCGTACATATTCGTAACTTTTTTTGATTGGATAAGATTTTTTTTTTACAGGATAAACACTAGGACCCTTCCTAAAAGAAATGTCATTTTAAATTATTTAAATGGATCATCTTTACAAACTTAGTCTCAAAATTATCAAAAGAAGAGTTCAAACTGAAAAACTCATATCTGGTGGCAAGTAAAATCTGCATAGAGGAAGAAGATCTTGTTGTGGAAAGATGATGCTAGAAACTTTGAAAAGTTGAAGGGGTAATGTCATGGGTAGTTAGAAAGTTAGCAGTACGGTTGACTTTTCGGAAGCAATAGTGAACCTAAAACCTACAAAAGAAGAAAGCAGCGCAGTAATATCAAGAATAATAGAGTAAATTTTCCATGGAATTTTCAAAATACATCGGATGGAATTAATCACTGCTAAATTATCGTCTTTAATAACTAAATGTTTAATTTGAAGCTTAACAGCTTGCCGAATATCAGAAAGTGTTGCAAGAGCTTCACTTTGGAGAACAGAAGATGATGGGATACGCTCACGATGAAGGTGTACAACACTTCCTTTACTGTCATGTAATAAGTAATCAAAGTGTGATGTATTGTCTTGTCTTTTGAAACCATCAAAGTTGTGATTGGATAAGAATTTTATTGGCCAGCAAGAATGTCTTAAAATTAACATCCGAAAAGAATCTTACTATCGTATTTCTGAATTTATGATTCTAGACACATATTCCACCAAATAAAACATAGGCTATTTTGCAAGGGTATACCACATTGTGAATGAAATTTGCAAAGTTGTACTTATATTTTTGGATATAACTGTAATAACATAAAGTGACTTTATTTGATTTTATTTTGCTTTTATATTTTGGGTAGAAAATGCATTATCAGAATTTGTAAATCGAAATTTAAAAGGAAAAGAAAAGAAGTTGAAAAGTTGAAAAGATGGCAACAGGCTTGATTGTACTGTGTGTCAGAATTTAAAATTATATATGGAGAGAAGCTGTGATTAAGCCGGATGGAGATTAAGCTTAAGCTTAATGTTAAACCAAGTGAATTTCAGCCACAAAAAACGCTGATGTGTAGCTGTCAAATCATTGTATATTTCCCGCCAAAACTAAGCTAGCTTAGTTAATCGTCTCTTTCCCACCAAAAATTACGTTAGGCTTCTTCATCTTACCAGGTTATTGCCATTGTTAAACCAAGCTTCCTTTATTTATGTCCTCTGCTTCATACCTGCCATCCGAGTTATTGCCACTGTTAAACCAAGCTTCCTTTATTGCCACTGTTAATATTCTCATTTTCTATGGGTAAGTTTTCATATTAGATTCACACGTGCTCTGTTTTATTTGTGTTTATTTTTGTTTGTTTCTTTAATTAACTTTTCTTATTTTTTGCTTCTTCAGGAAGATCAACTCCAACGTATATGGTTTCTCTAATCAGTGGAGGAAAGTGGAGGTGCGAGAATGAGATTTGGATTTATGAAGGAACAAAAAAGGCGAAGGGGATGATGGTTAGTGAGAAAATCGATTATGAATCACTGAAGATCAAGATTGCAGAAAAACTGGAAATTGATCTTACCAGGTTCGACTTGAAGATGAGTTACATGTCTTTACAAAATCCGCACTTTCCTCCCTTTGATATTTGCGATAAGGATGATGTAGAAGCATACATCTTTTTGAACATGACAAATTGTAAAGACAGAGTTTGGCCAATTGCTTTGCATTCCATTGTGCAACCAAAATCTGGAGTTTCAAAAGAAAAACCTAAATTAGTTCCAAAAGAAGAAGAAGAGATGATCGATGTTCCATTAAGTGCACCTCAACCTGTATCCCAGCCTGGAAATGATGGTGCATCTTTTACTCCTATACTAAGCCAAAAAAGAAAGTCGGACCAGATGTTGAGCGACATATTAGATGCTGATCTTTTAGAAGATGAAATAGGAGTGGAGGGGATGCATGTCCGGATGTCTGTGAAGGGTGGAGAGAAACATAATGTTGACACTGTTACAAAGTGGTTTTGTAAGAAAGCCAAGACAGTTGAGGTTGTGTCACTAAGCAGTGACGATGAAGAGGAGGATGTTGTTATTTATGCAACCAAGCATAAAGGTTGTGACCTTGTCAACCTTTCCGAGGAACAAGAGGAATACATTGAAAATGTTGACAACGTTGAGGAGGTTGATATTGGGAAGCCTGAATATCTGGATGCTATTAATGAAGCCGAAGAGAGATATTACCGTTCTGAAGTCCCTACTGACTTTCAAAATTTGGTGGATGTAGAAGAAGTAGAGGACAAGTCGAAGTCCAAGACAATCAAGTGTGGAGATATGTTTCAAACCAAGAAGGAGCTTCAGCATTCGTTAGCCGCATATGCTATGGACAATTGTGTAGAAATGCTTGTGAAGAGGTCTGATAAGACTTGTTATGTGGTGGAGTGCAAAAACAGAGGATGTTCATTTGGTTTTCGTTCTTCAGTGAAGATAGGTACTAGTGCGTTTATTGTCCGGAGGTTTGCTACAAACCATACATGTGGGATGATGTTCAGGCACGATCACAACAGGCATGCCACTGCCTCCGTAATTTCATAGAGTATTCTTGATAGGTATATATTGTTTTTGTTGAAGATTTTAATTTCAATTCAGACAGTTTTATGCAAAATGTCTAAAGACTATCTATTAGTGTTGGTGTAACAGGTTTAGAGGTCGCAAGGATGCACCAAGGGCAAGAGAGATACAAGCTGTCATGAAAGGCCTGGGAGTCGATGCCAGTTATCACAAAGCCAATAGAGCAAGAGTGCTAGCAGAGGACATTATTCGAGGGACTGCCGAGGAAGGTTACAGTCAACTTCACTCATGGCTACATATGTTGAAAGAGGTCAATCCTGGCACGCATACAGCTATAATAACATATTCTGAAAACCGTTTTAAGTACTGCTTCTGGGCCTTGGGTGCTTCCATCAGGGCTGTTCCCCGTTTGAGAAAGGTAACTTTATGTTTCTCCAACTTTATTGTTTGTCTTGATTATATAATATTACCTGGAGGGTAAACTGCAATTGGGTGACCGGTTTTATATGAAAATCAGGTGATTTGTGTTGATGGAGCACACTTAGGAGGGACATTCAACGGACAACTTCTTCTAGCTACTGCCCAAGATGGAAACAGACAAATCTACCCCCTGGCCTTTGCTGTAGTAGACAGTGAGAATAAGGATTCTTGTCCTTCTTCTTTAAGGAGTTGAAGAAAGCTGTTGTACCCGATAGCGTGGATGTGGTTTTTGTCTCTGATCGTCATTTGAGTATAAAAGCTGCTCTGAAAACACAATACACTCTTGCTAGCCATGGATATTGCATTTATCATATGCTACAAAACTTCAAGCTGAAGTGTCGTTGGGGAGGCTTGCAAGACCAGTGGTTCAAGGTTGTAAAGGCGTACACGGTAGAAGAATATAGGACCGAGCTTGAGATCCTAAGAAACAGGGCTCCGGCTGTGGTAAAAGATGCTCTGAAAGTGCCCCTTAATCAGTGGTCAAGGGCATATTTCTCAACTGACAGGTTCAACATCATGACTACAAACAATGCAGAATGTCTGAACAATGTGTTTAAAGAGGAGCGTATGTGGCCTATTGTACCATTGTTTGATGTTATCTTGCATACCTTTGCCACCTGGTTCTATGAAAGGAGGGAGTCGGCTGCTACGTGGGCTGAGGTAAGTACCAGGTCTGTGACCAAAACCATGGATCAAAGGTATACGGCTTCTGTGACAATGAGTGTCCATAGGCTAAGTGATATTGAAGCAGAGGTGACAGATGGAAGGAATAAGTACGAAGTGAATATTCGCCGACTAACTTGCCAATGCAATGTCTTTCAGAAAGATCGAATTCCATGCACACATGCTATGGCAGTAGCAAAGGATATGGGTGTTGATGTTACTACTCTGGTTACTCACTTCTATAGCAACAACAGTTTGAAAGAAATTTACAAGGAAATCATCCATCTGGTCCCCCCACGCAAGCAATGGGATGTTCCATTGTCCGTATCGCAAATCGCATGTTTGCCACCACCATGGAAAAGGGGCGTTGGTAGACCAAGGCAGAATAGATACAAGGCTAGGTGGGAGAGACCCTACAAACGTGTGTCCAATAGATGTGCAAGATGTGGGCTGACTGGTCATACTTACCAGAGGTGCTATCGGGCTGCAAGAGGAGGATCAAGGGTAAGACCATAGTGTGCTATCTTTTATATTCCAGTTATGAACAATGCTATTTTTTTTGGTATGGTTTTGGTAAGCTTAATATGACCAATAAGAGATCTCAAACTCTTAAATGATCTCTTATAAGTCATATTACTTTACTTTTGTGTCTGTTACTTATTCCAGTGATGAACCATGGGATGCTTTATGCTTCTTAGTTAATGTAATACTATCTCGCCACCTTTGAATGTAAAACCTGTCACTTATCTACCTTTCCCATAAAATCGCCACAATTTCCAAAACCCGATTTTGGTAAGCTTACACTTTCCCATAAAATCCTACAGCTTAAATAGTTCTAGACATAGATAGCTTACAAGACTCTTAACAACCGAGAGCTTACAACAGGCTAAGTGAAATAGACTTTAATTACACAAGCCATTACCACAAAAAAACAAGTAACCTTCAGCACACGTTCAACATAGTTTGACGCCTTAACTCGACACTCTTCTTCATGACCGATAACACTCTTTGCACCACCTTTAAGCCTTATCACTTCCTGCTGTAGCATTCCAAGCTCTGCCTCATATGCTGAAATTATACTCTCTTTCACATCCAATGCATCTTTCACCTGGATTATCTCATCTCTTAGCATAGGAATAAGTTCTGTTGCAATAGGACAAAGTGGAGGGTCATACCATTCCCAAAATCCACAACCTCCAACCTGCATTCAATCCAAAATACATGAAAACTGGATTCGTATCATAAAGTATTCAAAACACTTTTAAAACAAAATATTATGAATATTAGCAAACAAGCTAGATACGCACCCGGTTTACACATCTTATAAATCTCCTTCCCGGATTCTCGTTTGTCATAGAAGTGAAATATCGGCAGGCAACACCACATGCACATCTTATCAATTTGGACTCCATTGCTGCTGTATTCCATCTCCTCATGAATAAACATGAGTTTAGGCTACGTCTTGTCTTCATCAGTAGTAATCAAAACATCTTTGTCAGAAGAGTTTCAAGCTACTTTGCCAAACCACATATTAGAGTTCACAAAATTTCAAGCAGAAACAAAACAGTAGCAAATACGGAATTCTGTAGCAAATCCACAATTCAATTCGTATTTTGGAACATACATTGAAACAAAATAGTAGCAAATACTTCCCCAAATTGAAACCCTAAATCATACCAAACTTACCTTTACATTCCCACCACTGCTGGATCCTTCCGAGTATGCCATGGGTTACGCCCTCGAGCTCTCTCAATCTCCACTCCCTGCGAAATACACCCTTCAATCGATTCTCGGAGTTGTATAGAGTTTTTGAAATGCCTCAATGAGCCATGGGAGAAGGATGAAGAAAATACGATAGCTGTAGGATGAGGGTAAGAATTTGGGTGAGTTTAAAATTCATCTAAACCAGGTTTTGGAAATTGTTTTGACTAATCGGTTAATTTTAATCAAAACCGGGTTTTGGAAATATTGCTCTCCAAAATTGAATTTAAAACCTGTCACTTAAGGTATAAACTTTCACTTATATTATTTTCCACTGCTTGTCGAAACACAACACATTGTTCATGCATCAAAGTTGAAACACAACACATTGGATGAGAGAGATGACTTATACAACAACAGAATCAGAAGAGTTGAAACACAATACATTGTTCGTACATCAAATTTGCCCTAAAAACACAACGCAAACAAAACATTTTTCATGCATCAAAGTTGCAATCCAAACAAAACATTGTTCACACAATCTAGTGTTATGATGACACACTATTGTCCATAGTTCAACATTGTCTTCCACTGCTTGTCGAACACAGTATTAGCAATGTCGAATCTGTGATAGTCGATCGTATCATCTGAAATGAGGGAGAGATCATCACTTCCAAAACTCAACCACTCAATGTACTTCAAGGTGTATACTCCACAGTCACCACTGCAACCAAAAATAAGAAAGGTCAATTCTATGTTAATATTTTAGGTGGCGGGTAAAAAACAAACTGGAAGCAAGATATCTTACGCTCTTATGTTCTGTTCCAGATTGCCAACTCTTCCATTGTAAGTAAGAACTGAGACACCCCGGTGTGCATATTTCTTGGACAAAGGTTCGTGCTTGCTCACAAACTTAGGAAGATACTTGATAATGGGGGCGATTGCTTCTTCTATGACATGATCACGCTTCAGATTCGCATTGCAATCAAACACACTTAAGCTCCAATTAACCAGGTCAATTTGAATGGCAACCCAGTGGTTTGTGCCCACAAAAATCGGTGCATAGATGAAGTCCACCTCTTCCCAATTCTTCCCATGAAAAATTGGAAGTTCACCTCTAAAGTATCGAGCGACGCGATCTGGAAATTCTGGTATTGCAACACCACCCATTTCACACTTGTGTTGGTCTTTGTAGTCTTCACACCATGTAGTGTCCATAATAGCCGCCTTATGATTCTCACTTGGGTTCTTCAGGAGCGCATCGCGAAGTAAAATTAGGACCTCATCTAAGTGCTGGCAACAAAAATTTACAAAATCAATATATTGATAGAGTATGTGGACAAAATTTACAATTTTTTTAAAAACCGGTCACCCTTACCAAATTACCCCACCACTTAGTTGGTTCAATTAAGCTCTCCATGAAATCATTGTCAATGTATATTTTGCTAACTCCACGGAATTCTATAGGTCTGCAACATAAAGGACAATATAAGTACATAAACTTCATTGGATGAGAGAGATATAAGTTGGATATACATACCTTTCATCCTTGTACCACTCTATTACAGGAGTCATTTCCTTCACAGCTGGATTTTTTGTGATCCTTTTCCAAAAACTCTTACCCCTCACTTCCTTCTTCTTGTCCTTGTCCTTCTCATTGTCCTTGGCCTTTTGGTTGTTTTGTTTCTTAGATCTATAAGGGGAGAGGACTGAAGCAGATGGCTTCACACTACGCTTGGGGAGGTACCTTGACTTCTTTGGGGACTTCTTTGGAGATAGACCCATAGCCTTCTTCCTATTGCCGAAAACAACTTGGCCTTTGGCAAACTCTTGTTTCACATTCACAACCTCCTCAATACCCTCCTTCTCAACCTCTTCCTTACCAGCCTCTTCCTTCTCATCCTTGTCAATGTCAACCTTACCAACCTCTTCCTTCTCATCTCCTTCCTTCCCAACCTCTTCTTTCCCAACCTCTTCCTTCTTTCCCGACCTCCTTCTCTCTAACTTCCTTCTCAATAAATGAACGGCTACTGCCCTAGAAACCTGGACTTCTGCTTCCTGGCTTTCCTGCTCTTCCCTTGGGGCATCTTCTACATCATCTGTGATAGTACTATCAACATCATCATCAGGCATTCCATCCTTATCAGTTAGCTTCTCACTAATGTCAGCTATAACATCCATTACTATATCTCCAGTTCTTCTACCAACACCAACTAATACATAATTTTCCTCCAATTCCTGAAGTTACATTTACCACAAAAATATATATTACTTCAAAATAATGTGCATATTCCAATTTTTAAAACCTATAACACATTTCTCAAAATTTATAACCTGTCATGCTTCATTAATACACTCGACATGTACTTATGGCATACCTTATATACTTGTATGGCCAAACCAGAATTGTCTTGTATGGCCACATTTTCATCACTGTCTCTAGGGTTGTCATCTAGGTTCACATCATTATCCTTTGAATTTTGTTCAAATGCCTCACTAACAAATTCTTGATTATTCTCAATAATGGGCTCACTGTTTCCTCCTTCTGTTTCATTTCCCTGCAATGATAGAGAATTTTTAGTGTTATCTATCTAATTTAAGTTTCTTCAACTCCATATCCTGCCACACTTCTTTAAAATATCTATAAAAGTAGAAATCTTAAAATAATTGGAATGTCATACCTTAGTATCAACATCCATCAAATTATGATTTTTTTCACCTCCATCATCTCCACGATCATCATTTCCTCCAAAAACTTCCTCATATACTTGTATGGCCAAACCAGAATTGTCTTGTATGGCCACATTTTCATCACTGTCTCTAGGGTTGTCATCTAGGTTCACGTCATTATCCTTTGAATTTTGTTCAAATGCCTCACTAACAAATTCTTGATTATTCTCAATAATGGGCTCACTGCTTCCTTCTTCTGTTTCATTTCCCTGCAATGATAGAGAATTTTTAGTGTTATCTATCTAATTTAAGTTTCTTCAACTCCATATCCTGCCATACTTCTTTAAAATATCTATGAAAGTAGAAATCTTAAAATAATTGGAATGTCATACCTTAGTATCAACATCCATCAAATTATGATCTCCACTAACAGCCTTGTCACTACCAGCCTTTTCATCATCCTCATCCACACTAACAGCCTTGTCACTACCAACCTTTTCATCCTCACTAACAGCCTTTTCATCATTCTCATCCTCACTAACAGCCTTTTCACTACCAGCCTTTTCATCCTCACTAACAGCCTTTTCATCATCCTCACTTTTTTCATTGTCACTACCTTCACTATCACTTGCTTCAGTCTCAGAACCTTCTGAATCATCTATATAATCATCAACTCCATCAAACTCTTCACTATCACTATCACTTGCTTGAGCCTCAGACTTCTTAACCATTCTTTTCTTCCTCTTAGGAACCTTTTCAAAAACTTGGACATTGTTCCTCTCCAACCTGTCAATCCTCTCACATAGACCGTGTTCCATCTTAGCAATCTTGTTACACAACTGATTAATGATATCCATCATCTGCCTTGCATTTGCATCACCACTAACTTCTCCTTTGAAAGCCTATTTCCCCTTGTTAGGCTCTTTCAGTTTGGCATTTGCCTTTCCCATAGCCATAGCCTCAGATACTATTTTGTCAAAGAAAGGGTCCTTGACTTCATCATGGAATCTGTAGGCACTTAACAAACTCTTCTCAGATTCATCAGGTATGAGAATAGGCAGGACCTTCAGCTTTGGATCAGCAAAACACAACTGAAGCAGTCCATGTTCAGGACATTGCTCTGAGTACCAACGAAGACCTCGGGGTATAGCTGTCTCATTTATCTTGGAAGCATACTGGACTCCAAAGCTTTGGACACATTCCCATATCCAAACCTACATAGACACAACTTTTTCATTATTCAAACTTGTATGAACTTTAACATTTCAAATCCAGACACCCTTCACTAGGTAACTAGTCAAGCATATTAAAACTTGTATGAACTTTAACAATTCAAACAAATGTTTGCATGATTTCAGGACAAATTCCATATAACAATTCAATTCTTTGATTTAAAAGTGATCCAACAGTTTCTCAAACTTCAAATATTTAATTTATAGGTATCGCTTCAAGTTTAAACACTTAAATCCCACCACCCAACACTATCAAACTTGTCAGGGATATATAGGCAAATGCAATTACTAATTTAATATACCTGAAATACAACTGTCATTCCTTGAATGGTATAGGGAATCCTTGCATCTTCAGAGAGTAGCAAAGCTTTTTCAACAGTAAGCATTCTTCTGGCCAGAGATTTTGTCAAAGACCTGTGCAACTCTTCATATGCAAATCTTCCCCAAGGATAATCCCAAAACTTGTCCATGTTATCCAGCAGCTTCACATGTTCAGCTTTAACTAGTCTCTTCTTATCTCCTCCAAGAAAAATACCTTCAACTATCAAAAGCAATGCCATCTTCAACTTGTAATTATCTAGCAGTCTATAATCCCTGAACCTCTCGTACAAGTCTTGCACTGAGGTTGTAGGACCAGCAGGACCACCAAAGAACTTCTCCATCACTTGTACATCTTTCTTTTTCTTCTTTCCAACTGATTCTGGTGGCATTTGACCACAATTTAAACCAGTTATCAATGCAAACTCCTTCATTGAAAACCTTAACACTTTACCACCTATCTCGTACCAGGTCTCCCACTTCTTTTTTGATTTTATTTGCTTAAAAAGAACAGTATATACAGTTTGGGAAGAAAATGTAACCTGACGCAACATTTTCATTACATTTCCAAAAGGGCTTGCAATTATCCTTCTCCAATCTGCACCAGTCAATTTGTTTTCAATATCACGCACGTATGAAAACCTACAGTTGATATTGATTCTTCCATATAAAGGGTCGCCTTTGTAGAACTCGTACTTAATCTACAATTGAATAACAGAACTTGCATAAGTTACGGACACAACAGTGTCGGGATATTAATAAACCCTAGATTGACAAATTGAAAAGGTCGACATTTCTGAGAGTTTTTTTTTTACTTACATCTTCCTTGAAAGCTAAAGGCTTCATGCTTTTCCACCTTTTCAGAAGAGCGACAACTTCCTTTTTCTTCACAGAATAACCGCTCTCTGATTTAGCCTTCTTCTTCTTTGTAGCTTTGGGTTTTGCAGATGGAGGGGTTTTCTTCGCCGCATATTTTCCCTTCCTCTTACCACCTTGTTCTTCTTCATCCACCTCTCTTTTTCTTTTCTTCTGCGGTGTCGCATCATTCGAAGCTCTGGTAACAGCCATTCTCTTTTCTTTGTTTGTTTGGGCTTCAGGGAGGTTAGCAGAGGTTGACGGCGATTACAGAGCTCGCCGGAATTCGATTTCGGTGTCCGGTGAAGAAGAGGAATTTTGGGGGGGTTGAAAATGGGTTGATGTTCTGATGTTAAATGGGTGAAAAATTAATGAGGATCTGATGTTAAATGGCTTCAAATTAATGGGTTGAAAATAGGTTTACAATATTGAAATTTTGGTTTACCTGTTAGCACTAAATACGGTTGAAATTTTGGTTAATTTAGTTAAGCATCAGATTTGGCAATTAATTTGGTTAATTTTACAATTAATGGGTTCAAGTTGAAATTGGTTGAAATAATTTTCAATGGTAACCTGTTAACGGTCACATCATGACAAATCACACCCATTTTTCTTTTTTTCTTTCATTCCGAAATACAATAAAATAAACATTACAATTTTGCAAAGAAAAGGTAATTGTAAATCCGAATTTATCTTTTCATTTTTATACCCAAAATATGTGTTTTACCACTTTTGCCCTTATTGATAAACATTACAATTTTTTTCATTCATTCCGAAATACAATAAAACAAACATTTATCTTTTCATTTTTGTATCCACTTTACAAAATATGCCACCGTGGTATATTCGGTTACAATTTTTCTAAAACATATACAGTGAATGTAGTATCTCCCCCAAAAGATTTCGTACTTGTTAATATTAAATGGTAAAGCGGGCACGTAATTTTCCAATCAGGTCACCCCACCAAAGTAGCATGGTGAGGGGACTGAGGGCGGTGCATATTGGTACCTTGTATTTTAAAACTCGATTTAATTGGACAGACAATGTAGTGCTTTTTTATTTCCAAGGATAAGGTTTCCATTTTAGTTGATGGCTACCACAAATGATATATCATTAGTTTGAACCTGATTAAACAGAACTCTCCGATATAAATACTTACAAATTGCTCTTTATCGAGTTGTATTTGCTTGTTTAAAAATTAACCTGATCTTGTTTTTTTTTTTTTTTTTGTCGAAACCTGATCTTGTTTGTCTATTATCGGGGATGGCTTTATTATCAATTTGTCCAGAGTTTTTAGCAATGGAAAAAATAATAATATGTGTTAGATTAGACCTAGAGATGACTCGTGGTTCGATGACACCGGAGAACCTCCGGTTTCGAAAAAAACTGGAACCGATTCGAACCGAAATCGGATAAACTCCCATATCCGGTTTCGGTTCAGGTTTGGCAAAACCCAGAACTGGTGTCCGGAGGTTCCAAACCGGGTAAACATCCGGTTCTCAAGTTATATATATATATATATATATATATATATATATATTCTATTTCTATTTTTGTTAATTAATTTTATACGTCAAATTAAGTTAAATTTTAAGTTTAAGTTTTAAAATATAATTTTTTTTTAAGTTTAAACAAACGTTCACTTTATCATTATTTAAAAATAATGTTTTATGTTTTTTTTACAAAAAAAAAATGTTTTTTTTTTGAAAAAATATGTTTTCTCCGGTTCCGGTTTCGAAACCGTTCCATGTTTACATAGACCTAGAAAATAATTAAATTGATGTTGACGACGTGAACTCGTAACTCAAACAATTATTAACTCCCTCTCATCTCATTCCCCGTATCCTACGAATATAGAAAGACGGTCAAAGATTGAGGCTTTTTCCAATGGAAGAACCTCTGATTCTCAAGTCATATCTTCTTTCGTAGAGATGGAGGTTAGGGTTTCAAAATGTTTTTTTCAGAGAATGAATGAAGCTAGCTAGGGTTTTAGGATTCGAAATATCTCTTCCGTTTTGGAAGCATCTTGATGGGCCTCTTGCCTTAATGTGGTTTTTAAATAATCACACCTCTTAATTAATTGAATAACAATGATAAAAATAAATAATGCATTTATGCGTCCACAAATGCCCTCCGATCCTTTAGGCTGAGTAAGGTTAAAGGATGCTTATAACAAGTTGTTGAATGCCGAATTGTTTTGCAATTCGATTTTTATGAAGGGTGAGTTCTTGCACAATGCGCATAGGTTATTCTAGGGTGCATTCTTGCACAATGCTAGTAGGCTACTATGGGGTGCATTCTTGTACAATGCACGTAAGCTATTCTGGGGTGCGTTCTTGCACAATGCCCGTAGGCTATTCCGAGGTGCGTTCTTACACAATGCCCATATGCTATTTTCGAGTGTGTCCTTGTACAATGCTCATAGGCTATTCTGGGTTGCATTCATGCACAATGACGTAGGTTATTTTGGGATACGTTGTTACACAATGCTCGTAGGCTATTTTTGGGTGCATTGTTGCACATTGCCCGTAGGCTTTTCTCTGTGCATTCTTGCAAAATGACTGGTAAGGGCTAAAGTCGTGTGCCCAATCAAAGTAAAATCCTAAACAAACCTAAACTAGTAGAATAGACAAGTAAGGGTCGAATCCCACAGGGAGGAGTTATCTTTCTTTATGTACGGTTGCATGCAATAGTAACAAGGGGGGGTTTTGGTTGATTTGTGTTCAAACAAGAAAACAAGGGAAACAAAAGCAAAGAGATTGTAATCAATTAGGGAAAACACTTATCCAAACAAATATCCACCATTCATTCGATTGATTGATCCTAGATTATCTCTATTCCTTCCTATGATTATTCCTATCCCTATTCTGAAATAGTTACCAGTCCAACTCGGCCTGGCAACCCTTACTATCGAACGCACGAAAGACTATCAAGATTTAGAACAATAGTAGCATGGATCATAGGAATTAACCAGGATACATGCAATACCAATTTTTCACAGCATTTATCACATAATCAATTCTCTTTCATAATAAACTAGTCCAACTAGTCCTAGAATATCATGGTTGCTACACAAGATAAGGGATTTCAACTCGAAATATCCAAACCCTAGCAATAGACAATTACTAATATCAACTAGGTGATCAATCCAGTCAAATCAATAAGAATCAATAGGAATAAGCTCAAGAGAAAAGATATAATCCAAAGGAATAGGAAATAGAGTTATAACCTCACAATCATGAATCAAATAAAGGCTTCAATTGTCGGACTAAGCAAAAGGTGCTTAGTTCTTCATAGTCTTGAAACAATAAAACTCAAAGGGAAAAACTGAACGTAGAACAAGATATTTCCAAAGTGGTTGCTAGGAAATTAGGTTAAATAACCTAATACCAAAACCTAATGCTAAAAAGATAACAAGTTTAATCTTAAAAGGAAATAAACAAATGAAATCGGAATAAAGAAAAATAAAGAAAAGGGAAATAATATAAAGTGAACTTCACACGAAATCCTCCGCGCGGCTCGCTGATGTTCATTTCCGCGATCGCGGATGCCGCGGTCGCGGAAAATACCGTTTCTGGCTCTTTGCTCTCGATTAATCCGCGATCAACTCCATTGCTCGCCCGCGATCGCGGATTGACGCGCTCTTCTGGTCTGGCCTTCGTAAATGTCCGTGACCGCGGCCTTGGCCCCGCGATCGCGGTTTTGCCTCTGTAGCTCCACTTGGCTTCTTTCTCCAGTTCTTCCTTCGTCTTCTCAAGTGGTCTTCTCTCCATCTTCAATAAATCTTCATTTAGCTTCTCCCAACCACTAAAATCACACTTCTTCTCCTCAACCACGTACTCCACAATAACGCTATAAACATCTCCAAATGGTATCCAAAACACCGGTAACAACTCCTAGTTAAACCCTACAAAGTAGCGCTGATCAAATTCCCCCATGCTTAAACATTGCTCGTCCTCGAGTAAGCTAAAATAAACCTATTCCTCCAATCAAATCCCAAGGTCTCAGGAAGCATAGTAAAATCATCTCCACCAAGAATTGCACCTAAACATGTAACTCCAAGGCACCAATACAACATGAACAACACAACACAACACATAACACAACACATAACACAACACCAACCAAGCTTAAAGGAAAGCAGAGTATTTCCCCCAAGCTTATCCCGAACACCATAGAGTGAAAAACATCTAATCCTAGACTCCATCTATCTTCTTATACCTCCCAGAGTGACCTACCCGAATCCTCCTTATATCACCTCTTCTTATGTCACCACGCCAGGAAAAATGAGGAATCCTAATAATCACTCTTCTTATTTTCACTCATTTTTCCAAGGCGCCCTTTCGGGTTTTCACCAAGCCACTCATTTCATTTTTCAATAGATGGGCTCACATACAACTCACATCACTCTTGACCTCTTATTACCCCAGCCTAATGCTGGTCCAAGCCACTTGCTTATTGCCTAAGCCGCCCTTTCGGGTTTTCGACTTATCCCAGGATTTCTATTTTTGCCTTTTTTCAAATCTTTGGCTTTTTCATTTTCTTCATTTTTTTTCTTTTCTCCTCTACGACGAGCAAGTATAGAACACTCCCCCATGCTTAAACATTGCATTATCCTCAATGTAATGAAAGACAAGAAAAAGATTGAAGCACAGGGAATAGCAAAAAAAATAACTCACAACCGTCGTTGAGTAGCTTGGACACTGAAGTTGTTGCTGGCGGTAACTCAATAAAGCTCATGTCTCTGGTCTTGCGTGGGAGTCTTCAAACTCAAACTCCACTGTGCAACCAAAGGGAACCACTGTAGGGTGTAGTGGTATAGCAAAGAAGTCGGGGTTGCACGGCCTTCAACGAACACAAAAATGGGGCCCAGATGTAATCGTGGTGTGGGCCCTGGTGTTCCTCCTCCTCCGCTGTCGAATGTAGGGCCATCATCGTTGACAAATAAAAATGTGGGGCTAATGTATCCTCCTTGACAACATGATGCGCACCGTCTCTCCACGGGGAACTCGGACAACTGGCCTTCGGTAGAACTCTTTTTTTTTTTTTGATTTTTTTGATTTTTTTTTTCGCGAGCAGGGAAAGGGAGGCCTTACAGTAGGGAATCCGCGACCGCAGAGGAATTTCCGCGCCCGTGGAAGAATTTCCGCGCCCGCGGAAATGTTGCTGGTGTGCGGTTAACACCGTCTTCAATTTGGCTCGGGCCTCCTTGCTGTAGGTTAGTCTAATGCAAAAACAAAAACACAAACAAAAAACAACTAACACAAAAACAATTAAATACATGAAATAGAAAGACAAGAAATGAATTACATACCTCGGGTTGCCTCCCGGACAGCGCCTTAGTTATTGTCGTGGCTTGACTTGGTACTCCTCCACCTTAACTTGGGTTGCTCACATCGATTGAGCACTCATGGTTTCCATCCGGAGGGTGTCGTTTTGAATCATCGATGTTGAATCCGACCCTCACCCCGTCAAATTCCATTGTGAGCGAACCGCTGCTCACATCAATCTTGGTCTTTGCCGTGTTCATAAACGGCCTTCCTAGCATCACATGGGCTGCATCCTTATCTTGCCCCGTGTCCATCACAAAGAAGTCTGCGGGGAATATCAACTTGTCCACTTTGACCAGCACGTCCTGTACCACTCCTTTGGGGTAGACATATGAATTGTCCGCCAGCTGGATCACAATCTCTGTCTTCTCTAATGGTCCGACCTCCAGAGACTCGTATAGCGAGAGAGGCAACACATTAATAGAGGCACCCAAATCAAGCATGGCCTTGTAGAACAAGGTGCCCCCAATCTTGCATGGAATAGTGAACATCCCCGGATCACTTGCCTTCTTCGGTAACCGCTTTTGCAGCATAGCGGATACATTCTCGCTGACCTGGACCTTTCTCTTCTCCTTGACCGCATTCTTCCTCTTAATCGTGCAGATCTCCTTCAAGAATTTAGCATAACGAGGAATGCTATTTACCAGCTTGAGTAAAGGAATATTTACCTCGCAGTTGCTGAAGGTCTCGAACAGTTCCTTATCATTTGCCGGTCTTCTTGTGTCCTTCAGAGCCTCGGGAAAGGGTACGGGAAGCTTTAATGTGTTGAGCGGAGGGAAATTGGGCCGCACATATCCATCGTGGGCTTCGTTGAGAGGAATTGGAGCTGCAGGGGCGTTTCCGCGATTGCGGTTTTGTGTCCGCGGTCGCGGAATTTTCTCGATCTGATCCCCGTCTTCAGTGCATTTTCCGCGATCGTGAAATTCTGGCCGCGGTCACGGAATACTCTCGAACAGGTCCTCCTCGTGGCATATTTTTCCGCGATCGTGGAATTCCATCCGCGATCGCAGAATAGCGTCGATTTCCTCCTCCGCTCCAGTAGCCAATCCGCGGTCGTGGCTTCTTTCTCCGCAGTCGCGGATTTCTCTCTGTTGTGCTCGATTGGCTTCCAGTTCTGCTCTGATCCTTAAAGTCATGGCGCAAACATTCTCCCTCTGGTTGACTACCGTTTGAGATGGTAGTTTCCCCGACTCCCGAGCTTCCAACTTGCTCACCGCTATAGAGATCTGCCCCACTTGCTTTTCCAGGGTTTGAATACTGGACTTTGTCTCTTGTTGATGCTGGATCAGGCTCTGAGTGAGAGTCTCCGTATGCTTGGCCACCGCTTGGATTTGTGACCCCATGGCGCTCACATTGCCAGCCAATGTCGATACGGTCTGGTTGAACGATTTGATCATATCCTGGTTGCTTAATACGCTCTGAGCAAGAGATTTGATCTGGTCCTCACTGGACATAGATGAACCTGCACCTTGGCCTTGGGGTCTTTGGTCATATGGGGCTCGAAATTGTTGTTGTTGACCCCTAGGATGTTGATACTGTTGTGGGCGTTGTAGAAATTGTGGTGGCCTCTGTTGGTAGTCTTGGTTCTCCTAGCCATGATGAGTATTCTGTTGGTTCCCATACGTCAGATTGGGGTGATCTCTCCACCGTGGATTATACGTGTTGGAGTACGGGTCATATCTTGGCCTTTGAGGGCCATATCCTCCTATAGCGGTCACCTCAGCAGTGGGCTCCTGCAGCGTGGGACATGCATCGGTTGGATGCATCGTGTCTTGGCATATCCCACATGACTTGACATGATGTTGGCCACCCTTCATCATGTACCTCTTCATCATCTCCTTCATCTCAGCCATCTCAGAGAGTAGAGTGGAATTTGGCTGAGATTCTGCAACTCTCACTGATTAGGCACCCGCTCTCTTGCTGAACTGTCTTGAGCCCTCATATAGCTCAAAGAAAACTTCATAGGCCTGGTCTGGAGTCTTGTTCAGGATGTTCCCTCCACAGGCAGCGTTCACCATCCGACGTTCGTCATCAAGTAGACCTCCGTACAAATAAAGTACGAGGTCCTAGTCGGAGTAGCCATGGTAGGGGCAACTAGAAATCAGCCTCTTGAACCGCTCGTAGTACTCATACAACGACTCAGCAGCCTGCTGTTCAATGTTGTTGATGCTCCTCTTCAGGTTGTTGAGCTTAGTTGCAGGGAAGTACTTCTCCAGGAAGGCCTTCTTCATCTTGTCCCACGTGTTAATGCTCCCTGGGGTCAAGTAGTAGAACCAGTCATTGGCCGAATCCTTAAGAGAGAAAGGAAAGGCCCTCAGCTTGATCTGGTCTTCAGTCACTCCTCTGGGCTTCATGCTGGTGCAGACTGCATGGAACTCCGACATATGCTTATTAGGGTCTTCACCACTCATCCCATGGAAGTGGGGGAGTAAGTGGATCAACCCCGACTTGAGCTCGAAGTTGACGCCATCAGCTAGCTCAGGAAACTGCACAGCCAGCGGTTGCTGTTGCAGATTTGGGGCAGTCAACTGCCTCAACGTCTATTGTTCGTCAGCCATCTCAAAACAAGGATTGTCAAAACACAAAACTCTGTTTATCTTGCGGTTCCTAGAAAGGGTCCTCTCAATTTCTGTATCACAAGCAAGAAGAGGGGAGTTAGTAGAAAGGGTCCTCTCAATTTGCGCCATAAGATAGGTCCATACACAAAAATTTGCACACAAACACACACAAAGAAAAATTCAAAACTTGCCTCTCCGGCAACGGCGCCAATTTGGTAAGGGCTAAAGTCGTGTGCCCAATCAAAGTAAAATCCTAAACAAACCTAAACTAGTAGAATAGGCAAGTAAGGGTCGAATCCCACAGGGAGGAGTTATCTTTCTTTATGTCCGGTTGCATGCAATAGTAACAAGGGGGTTTTTTGGTTGGTTTGTGTTCAAACAAGCAAACAAGGGAAACAAAAGCAAAGAGATTGTAATCAATTAGGGAAAAACACTTAGCCAAACAAATATCCACCATTCATTTGATTGATTGATCCTAGATTATCTCTATTCCTTCCTATAATTATTCCTGTCTCTATTCTGAAATAGTTACCAGTCCAACTCGGCCTGGCAACCCTTACTATCGAACGCACGAGAAACTATCAAGATTTAGAACAATAGTAGCATGGAGCATAAGAATTAACCAGGATACATGCAACACCAATTTTTCGCAGCATTTAGCACATAATCAATTCTCTTTCATAATAAACTAGTCCAACTAGTCCTAGAATATCATGGTTGCTACACAAGATAAGGGATTTCAACTCGAAATATCCAAACCCTAGCAATAGACAATTACTAAGATCAAGTAGGTGATCAATCCAGTCAAATCAATAAGAATCAATAGGAATAAGCTCAAGAGAAAAGATATAATACAAATGAATATGAAATAGAGTTATAACCTCACAATCATGAATCAAATGAAGGCTTCAATTGTCGGACTAAGCAAAAGGTGCTTAGTTCTTCATAGTCTTGAAATAATAAAACTCAAAGGGAAAAACTGAACGTAGAACAAGAGATTACCAAAGTGGCTGTTAGGAAATTAGGTTAAATAACCTAATACCAAAACCTAATGCTAAAAAGATAACAAGTTTAATCTTAAAAAGGAAATAAACAAATGAAATCGGAATAAAGAAAAATAAAGAAAAGGGAAATAATATAAAGTGAACTTCGGACGAAATTCTCCGCGCGGCTCGCTGATGTTCATTTCCGCGATCGCGGAAAATACCGTTTTTGGCTCTTTGCTCTCGATTAATCCGCGATCAACTCCATTGCTCGCCCGCGATCGCAGATTGACGCGCTCTTCTGGTATCGCCTTCGTAGATGTCCGCGACTGCGGCCTTGGCCCTGCAATCGCGGTTTTGCCTCTGTAGCTCCACTTGGCTTCTTTCTCCAGCTCTTCCTTCGTCTTCTCAAGTGGTCTTCTCTCCATCTTCAATAAATCTTCATTTAGATTCTCCCAACCACTAAAATAACACTTCTTCTCCTCAACCACATACTCCACAATAACGCTCTAAACATCTCCAAATGGTACCCAAAACACCGGTAACAACTCCTAGTTAAACCCTACAAAGTAGCGCTGATCAATGACCGTAGGCTATTCTGGGTGCATTGTTGCACAATGTCCGTATGCTATTCTTGGGTGCATTCTTACGCAATGCCCACAAGCTATTTCGGGGTGCGTTCTTGTACAATGCACCTAGGCTATCTTGGGGTACGTTCTTGCACAATGCTTGTAGGCAATTCTGGGGTGCGTTATTGCACAATGCTTGTAGGCTATTCTAGGGTGCGCTCTTGCACAATGCTCGTAGGCTAATAGAATGAAGGTCGATAGTAGCTCGTGTCCTTGTGGATAAAACTTGATGGAAGCTCGTGCACTTGTGGCCCGAAGACTAATAGAATGAAGATTTATGCAGCTCGTGCCCTTGTGGCCCTTAGGCTAATAGCATAAAACTTTATGGCAGCTCCATCTCTTGTGGCCCGAAGACTAATTAATAGAATGAAGATTGATGTTAGTTCATGCCCTTGTGGATGTATGCTAATAGAATAAAACTTGATGGCAGTTCGTGCCCCTGCTGCCTAAAGGATAATAGAATTAAGATTGATGGCAACTCATGCCCTTGTGGCCCTTAAGATAACATAATAAAACTGGATTGCACCTCGTGCACCTGCGGCCCGAAGGTTTATAGAATGAAGATTGATAACAACTCGTGCCCTTGTGGCTCGTAGGCTTGTTTCTTCAAACAATATGTGTTATGCTTTCAGAACAACCATATGGAAATCAAATCAATAGTGAAATGACATTACTTAATGTCTAGCTACAATTTAATACTTTATTGCGATAGCATTTATCATTACAACTATCTTTCATTGAATATTAGGAACTCAAAAGATTGAATACTTAGCTAGCGTGTTCTTTTTCGGGATCGTCCGAGTGATTAACATATAAGTTATCCCGATGAGTTTTAATCTTGTTTGTGCTTGGATTGAGATCATTAGTTTGCCTCGGTGTGGAAGCTTCTTGAGCAAACTCCGTAAAGTTTGTTGTATGCCCCCCCCCTTTTATAATGATCTTTATCGTCGTAAAATACCTTCATGAGAACTGTAGTTGCCTCAGACCTTAATTTCATCATCGCGGTGGTCGTCTGTTTCTCGACATCGTTTGGATCCCATTCCCAAGAGATTGACCATCTTTACCAATGGACATGTCTCACTTGAATTAGCGGTTTGCTCCCACGTTTGTACCGACATGGTATAAACATATAATAATCATGGAATAATTAATTGAACTAATCTAAGAATGTATAATGTTGCGAATATTATACGGTTTCAATTTAAGCGAAATCATATACGATGTCCAAATTTACAATTGGATTGGATTATGTCTAAATTTACTATTGAATTGGATTTTGAACGGTTATTTGAATTGGGCTTTTACATGAACCTCTATCTGGTTGATCAATGTACATGTTTTCTCGAAAGATTCTAGAAAGATTGTGGCCCATTGCTGATGCGAACAACCCCTGAAGTGTCGTTAGCAACGCAGGATCTTTGATTCCTCAAGCTTGTAGTTGAATCCTTCTCTTCCGTAGCCAAAGTGATGGCTTTCCTAGGGCTAAAGAAATAGCCTTCAAACTCGTCAAAGAGATGACGGAGAGATCAAAGTGATGATCGTGAGACACCAAAGAGACGGTGTTTGATTGCTCGAAGCGACGAGCTACGGGATAGTTGATCCGTGGAATCGAAGGGTTTGATGTTGGGAATTCAAGGAAGGAGCATACTCAACTTTACTACTCAAATTCAACATCATTTTATTAATGACATAAGTAGTGTTTATATAACACAATTTCGTGGCCTATAGCCTTGCAAAAGAAGAAAACTACCTAATGCGAAAGATAAGGAAACTAGATAAAAGATAAGATCTTGCTAAAGAAGCAATTAGAAAACCAAACAATCTTGGATCCTAATTCTTCTTATCTAATCCTAAAGAAATAATAAACTAAAAAATGATGGAAATAATAAAAAATCAAACAAGGAAAAACGGATTAAACTATATCTAATATAACCTAATTAAGGAAAGTGAATAAATTCCGTTAGAAATTGCACAGCTCTCAGTAAAACTAGATTTTGACCATCTTCTTGTTGGAATCTTGAATCGACGTAAACTATGAAGTTGTAGATCTTTCATCAGCTTTCCAACGCATCTTGAATCATCACGAGATCAAACTTCTAGCCACAGTTATGGCCGTTTTACCGAAGACTGTCCAGAGCCAAATCGCCAGTAACAATTCCGCGGTCGCGGCTATGGCTTCCGCGGTCGCGGAAAACCTTCTGTACTCCTTGAGCCTCTTCCTTGGAGGCCTTTGATTAATCCTCTCATGCATGTTGCTATCAATCTCCCCTTCTTGACTTCGAATCGTCCCCGATTCGACGTGGATGAAGAAAGAAGCGTCAAGTAGAGAGACACGAACATCTAGAAAGAGCAAAGGAAAAAGTTGTGCATCAGCCTCGAATAACATCAAAGTTGTCACCTTTGCGGCTGAATCTTCTATGATTGTGGTGGGAGCGAGGTGGGTAAGAACAACAATAGAAACCTCAAGCTGACCAGATACGAGCATTGGTTGCAGAAGCGGTGATGAGTGCGGCGGAGGGGCCGGTGAAAGGTTGCGTTGTGACGAACAACCATCAAGGAGCGGGGCTTCGACGACCTCTTCCTCATACTCGTCCCACTTGGGATGATCGAATGACATAGGACAGGATTCCACATCCACCAAATGGTTGCGTTGTGACGAACAACCATCAAGGACCGGGTCTTCAACGACCTCTTCCTCTGGAAGCTCGGTGTCGGGCACGACCGTGGAAGAGATGAAGATTGGCTCAGCGGGCGCAATGTGCACCTCTGCGGGCATGCCGAGTGGAGTCGCGACGGGCCTTGTGGTAGGTGCGATGAAGGCCGACGCGACAAAGAAAACAGGCTGCAGGGAGCACGCTGGGACGCACTCGGTGGGCTGCGGAGGGCGCGCTTGAACGCGCTCGGTGTGGACCAAAATCTGGGGCCTTGATCGACTTCTGGTGCGCGCCGCGTGGGCCTGAGCGTCGAAATCTGCAGCAAAATGTCGAGTCATGTGAAACACGAGATGCGCCCATGTCTCAACGGGACGTTGACGACGATGTCATCGATCATCTTCAACCCGGTACCACCAGTTGAGGGCGTAGCCGGTGAAGCATTGAATGGCGACGTCGTACTGCTCATACTCGTCGTAGTCTCGCTGGCTGAAGTAGTACGCCATATGACGGGTCCACTCAAGGAACAAGTCAGGATCATCATGCCCGGCAAAGTGTCGACGATGAACCCGGGTGTCAGGTGGATACGCCATGTGAAAGCATAGGCCGGATCTTCCCGCGGCGCCTAGGGTTTGGCAGCAGCACTACTTCCGAATTTTGCCCTTTTGGTGGGGCAAACGAACTCCGATTTGGACGAATTTTATATGCCTGGACTTGTATCGAAAAGATATACCAGATTCTGGAAGAAAATTTCAGAAACAAGAAAAAAAATCGACCGATATCTGGGCAGAACTGAGAACGTCTTGGAGTCGTTGCAAGCGATGTCGGTGGAGAAGTGCGCGGAAAAATTTCAAGGAATCACAATAAGAGAGAATAAACAAACTTAGCTTGGATAGGCTCTGATACCAGTTGATGCGAACAACCCCTGAAGTGTCGTTAGCAACGCAGGATCTTTGATTCCTCAAGCTTGTAGTTGAATCCTTCTCTTCCATAGACAAAGTGATGGCTTTCCTAGGGCTAAAGAAATAGCCTTCAAACTCGTCAAAGAGATGACGGAGAGATCAAAGTGATGATCGTGAGACACCAAAGAGACGGTGTTTGATTGCTCGAAGCGACGAGCTACGGGATAGTTGATCCGTGGAATCGAAGGGTTTGATGTTGGGAATTCAAGGAAGGAGCATACTCAACTTTACTACTCAAATTCAACATCATTTTATTAATGACATAAGTAGTGTTTATATAACACAATTTCGTGGCCTATAGCCTTGCAAAAGAAGAAAACTACCTAATGCGAAAGATAAGGAAACTAGATAAAAGATAAGATCTTGCTAAAGAAGCAATTAGAAAACCAAACAATCTTGGATCCTAATTCTTCTTATCTAATCCTAAAGAAATAATAAACTAAAAAAAATGATGGAAATAATAAAAAATCAAACAAGGAAAAACGGATTAAACTATATCTAATATAACCTAATTAAGGAAAGTGAATAAATCCCGTTAGAAATTGCACAGCTCTCAGTAAAACTAGATTTTGACCATCTTCTTGTTGGAATCTTGAATCGACGTAAACTATGAAGTTGTAGATCTTTGAATCAGCTTTCCAACGCATCTTGAATCATCACGAGATCAAACTTCTAGCCACAGTTATGGCCGTTTTACCGAAGACTGTCCAGAGCCAAATCGCCAGTAACAATTCCGCGGTCGCGGCTATGGCTTCCGCGGTCGCGGAAAACCTTCTGTACTCCTTGAGCCTCTTCCTTGGAGGCCTTTGATTAATCCTCTCATGCATGTTGCTATCAATCTCCCCTTCTTGACTTCGAATCGTCCCCGATTCGACGTGGATGAAGAAAGAAGCGTCAAGTAGAGAGACACGAACATCTAGAAAGAGCAAAGGAAAAAGTTGTGCATCAGCCTCGAATAACATCAAAGTTGTCACCTTTGCGGCTGAATCTTCTATGATTGTGGTGGGAGCGAGGTGGGTAAGAACAACAATAGAAACCTCAAGCTGACCAGATACGAGCATTGGTTGCAGAAGCGGTGATGAGTGCGGCGGAGGGGCCGGTGAAAGGTTGCGTTGTGACGAACAACCATCAAGGAGCGGGGCTTCGACGACCTCTTCCTCATACTCGTCCCACTTGGGATGATCGAATGACATAGGACAGGATTCCACATCCACCAAATGGTTGCGTTGTGACGAACAACCATCAAGGACCGGGTCTTCAACGACCTCTTCCTCTAGAAGCTCGGTGTCGGGCACGACCGTGGAAGAGATGAAGATTGGCTCAGCGGGCGCAATGTGCACCTCTGCGGGCATGCCGAGTGGAGTCGCGACGGGCCTTGTGGTAGGTGCGATGAAGGCCGACGCGGCAAAGAAAACAGGCTGCAGGGAGCACGCTGGGACGCACTCGGTGGGCTGCGGAGGGCGCGCTTGAACGCGCTCGGTGTGGACCAAAATGTGGGGCCTTGATCGACTTCTGGTGCGCGCCGCGTGGGCCTGAGCGTCGAAATCTGCAGCAAAATGTCGAGTCATGTGAAACACGAGATGCGCCCATGTCTCAACGGGACGTTGACGACGATGTCATCGATCATCTTCAACCCGGTACCACCAGTTGAGGGCGTAGCCGGTGAAGCATTGAATGGCGACGTCGTACTGCTCATACTCGTCGTAGTCTCGCTGGCTGAAGTAGTACGCCATATGACGGGTCCACTCAAGGAACAAGTCAGGATCATCATGCCCGGCAAAGTGTCGACGATGAACCCGGGTGTCAGGTGGATACGCCATGTGAAAGCATAGGCCGGATCTTCCCGCGGCGCCTAGGGTTTGGCAGCAGCACTACTTCCGAATTTTGCCCTTTTGGTGGGGCAAACGAACTCCGATTTGGACGAATTTTATATGCCTGGACTTGTATCGAAAAGATATACCAGATTCTGGAAGAAAATTTCAGAAACAAGAAAAAAAATCGACCGATATCTGGGCAGAACTGAGAACGTCTTGGAGTCGTTGCAAGCGATGTCGGTGGAGAAGTGCGCGGAAAAATTTCAAGGAATCACAATAAGAGAGAATAAACAAACTTAGCTTGGATAGGCTCTGATACCAGTTGATGCGAACAACCCCTGAAGTGTCGTTAGCAACGCAGGATCTTTGATTCCTCAAGCTTGTAGTTGAATCCTTCTCTTCCATAGACAAAGTGATGGCTTTCCTAGGGCTAAAGAAATAGCCTTCAACTCGTCAAAGAGATGACGGAGAGATCAAAGTGATGATCGTGAGACACCAAAGAGACGGTGTTTGATTGCTCGAAGCGACGAGCTACGGGATAGTTGATCCGTGGGATCGAAGGGTTTGATGTTGGGAATTCAAGGAAGGAGCGTACTCAACTTTACTACTCAAATTCAACATCATTTTATTAATGACATAAGTAGTGTTTATATAACACAATTTCGTGGCCTATAGCCTTGCAAAAGAAGAAAAATACCTAATGCGAAAGATAAGGAAACTAGATAAAAGATAAGATCTTGCTAAAGAAGCAATTAGGAAACCAAACAATCTTGGATCCTAATTCTTCTTATATAATCCTAAAGAAATAATAAACTAAATAAAGATGATGGAAATAATAAAAATCAAACAAGGAAAAACGAATTAAACTATATCTAATATAACCTAATTAAGGAAAGTGAATCATCATGAGATCATGAAGTTGTAGATATTTGAATCAGCTTTCCAACGCATCTTGAATCATCACGAGATCAATTTTCTAGCCATAGTTATGGCCATTTTACGGAAGACTGTCCAGAGCCAAATCGCCAGTAACAATTCCGCGGTCGCGGCTATGGCTTCCGCGGTCGCGGAAACCTTCTGTACTCCTTGATCCCCTTCCTTGGAGGCCTTTGATTAATCCTCTCATGTATGTTGCTATCAATTGCCCTTTTTCTTAATCAAAAAACTGGTAAACACCCCAAAAATTAAACATATTGTAAATTAACCCCTTACTTAATCTTGCACTCTCACGCTCTCTCTCCTCACACCCACCCCTCCCCTATTTCTCACCTCCTTCTTTCCAGATCTGTCACCCCTCTCCGACCTCGATCTCCGTCTCCGGCCTCGCCCTCATCTATCTCCAGCCTCGACCTCTTTCGTCTCCGACTTCGTTCTCCTCCCTCCTCCGCCGCATCCGCGACCCCGAAAATTCCGATTGTTGGTAATGCTAATGAAATCTTCGGCCTCATTCTCCTCCCTCTTCTGCAAGCCGTACTGGATTGAAGCAAACTATTTTTGTTTTACAGATTCCTTATATATATATATATCGAATTGAATGTGTAAGTTTTAATTGTGTTTTTCTGAATGTGTCTCCAAGGGATCTTGCACATGCTTTGCGATTCTTGGCACCAGTTGTTTCTCAAAGCTTTTTACTTTTTGTGATATTCTCGAGCTAAATAAGAAGTTCCCTGAGCTTTCAGGTGGTATTAGTTGTATATTTGAGTTGGAAGAGCTGTTGGATGCTTATCAATCCGGTAAACCATGTCTAAATTAATGTCAAGCCATCTTCAATGTTTAAAATTTTTATTTTTGTAGAACTGAATGAATTGTAGTAGGATAATATGCAGGATTAATCTCTTTTACTTTTTTCCCATTTTACTAGTTGGCCAAAAATCAAAGTACTGCCATTTCCTATTTGTTTTGCCACTTCGGTATGGGTACTTAATAGCCTTCCACTGTACTCTACCCTGACTATCAATTAAAAAATAAATTGGACAAAAAAAAAGTTAATAACAATAATATGTTCAGCCGTTTGTGAAAGTAGAGTTACATTACTATTTTATGATTTTGGTGACTTGATACATTTGTAGCATTATGAAGGTATTCTCTTTGTTTTGTTGGCAATGAGAGAAGATGTTTGTCATGGTACCATGGTCCAAATGACTATGTCTTGACTTGATGACACTTGTTAAAACGTTCACTAAATGATTTTGACAAAATATAGATTCTCGTGATTATAAGAATATAACGAATCCAAAAAATAGTTATGTAGCACTTCCCAGCTAATCATGTTTACTCCTTGAATATTGTTTATTTTCAGCTGATGTTGTTTGAAATATGAATGTTATGAGTTGAGTAAATGAACTCATCCCTGTCGATTATCCTAGAGCTAATGCTTCATTCAATGGTGATGGGAACAACGGTTTATGCTACAAATGTAGATGGTGTAATAATATCAACTTTGGACAATGAGATGACATCATCAGTGATGTGGCTAAAACTTACCCGCAAGTGTACGAAATCAGTTATAGTAGTCAAGTGTCGATCCCACAAAGACCAATGTAATATCAGATGAAATTCTACCAGTGAACTAGGCCGTAAAATATGGAATTTATGAAATGTGTAACTAAACTAATAACTAGTAAACAATAAAAGTGACTAAAATCAATGGGATAAATGTGTCCTAAGGTTAAGGATCACCGCAATGATGTTTCCTGTAAATAAAATCACTCTATGCATGAATCTAGTCCAATTTATTTGAAGGTAACTATCTAAGGTAATTACTAGTTTTCTCGGATGATAGTAACATGTGCCTAGATCTAATTAACATCACTCTCGCGACTTGCTAATCACAAAATCTAGACCCTTTGGGCACTTAGACATCTAGGTCAAACTGAACTAACATCCACTCCTTTCACTTGTTAAATTCCAATCTAATCTTTAGGGTTTCTATGATAGTTATTAATCCATAAAGAAATTAAGATGCTCTCGCAATAATAAATCTCAGGTTCAATTCCTAGAAATCAATAGAAGTTATTACCTCTCGTCTCAAACCCTATCTGACTACCTATTAACGTTATCACCTCTCGGTATCAAACCCTAATAGGATCCAAGAAGAAGGTTTATGCTTCAAAATGTGACTGTAGTATGGTTACTTGATACTTGCATATTGAGCGTCTAGCGGTCCAGGTTTGCTTCACCCATAGCTGATGTAGAATTTTATAAGCCTCATCTCATTTCTAATATGAACTTATAAATAATAAATGTATTTGTTCTTTTCAACGACTAGCCTCAGTGACACTTCGAACGCGCCACCGACTAGCCTCGGTGACACTTCGAACCACTCCACCGAACTAGCCTCGGTGGACACTTCGAACGCGCTACCGAACTAGCCTCGGTGACGCTTCGAACGCGCCACCGAACTAGCCTCGGTGACGCTTCAAAAGCGCCACCGACTAGCCTCGGTGCGATGCTTCGACCGCTCGCCGACTAGCCTCCGTGACACTTCAAACGCGCCACCGAACTAGCCGTGTTGACACTTCCAACGTGCCCCCCGAACAGCCTTGGTGAAGTTTCGAACGCGCCACCGAACTAGCATCGTTGATGCTTCGACGCGCCACCGAACTAGCCTTGGTGACAGCTTCAAACGCGCCAATGAACTAGCCTCGGCGACGCTTCGAACGCGCCAACAAATAGCCTCGGCGATGCTTTCAACGCGCCACCGACTAGCCTCGGTGATGCTTTGAACACGCCACCGACTAGCCTCGGTGACGCTTCAAATGAGCCACCGAACTAGCCTCGGTGACGCTTTGAACGCGCCACCGACTAGCCTCGGTGATGCTTCGAACGCACCACCGAAATAGCCTCGGTGAAGCTTCGAACGCGCCACCGACTAGCCTCGGTGACGCTTCGAACACGCCACTGAACTAGCCTCGGTGACGCTTCGAACACGCCACCGAACTAGCATCGGTGACGCTTCAAACTCGCCACCGACTAGCCTCGGTGACACATTGAACGCGCCACCGACTAGCCTCAGTGATGCTTCGAACACGCATCCAACGAAGTGTCACCAACTAGTCCCGATGACACTTTGAAAGTGTCACCAACTAGTCTCGATGACACTTTGAAAGTGTTACCACTTACTAGCCTCGATGACACTTTGAAAGCGTCACTAATTACTATTCTTGATGACACTTTGAAAGCGCCACTAATTACTAGTCTTGATGACACTTTGAACGTGCATTAACTAGTGGAGATGACACTTCGTAAATGCCAACTAGTGGTGATGACATTTCAATGAGAATTGTCATCAAAACGAGATTTGTCGTCAAAACAATAATTGTCATCAACTAGTTATGATGACAATTTGTGACATTAACTAGTTGCGATGACAATATGTGTCATCAACTAGTTGAAATATAGTTTATATTTGATGACAATTTGTGTTTTGATGACAGTATGGGTTTTTATGACAATATGTGTCATCAACTAGTTGCAATACGTTTGTATTTTGATGACAATTTGTGTTTTGATGACAGTTTGTGTTTTGATGATAGTAACTGTCGTCAAGATGGTGATAGTAATTGTCGTCAAGATGGTGGCAATAATTGTTGTCAAGATGGTGACAACAACTGTCGTCAAGATGGTGACAGTAACTGTCATCAAGATGGTGACGTCATCAAAAAAAATTGGCGGGAAAA